>OX104041.1:21467965-22067965 GCA_944470415.2 Schistosoma rodhaini
TATGCGTCTCCGAATCAGTCCAGGACAATGATAATGATGAGCAATAGTTACTAATTCAGCTTTGCACTAACTTCGATTATGTGAAAATGTAGGAACAAGTATACCTTAGTGATCGTGGAGATTTCCGAATCGGGGATAAACGATCAATTCAGATATTGATGCCGTACAGAGAGAAAAATTGAAGTCAACAGACAGTGCCTCTATTCCATAAGCAGTCATCAAAACCGGGGATAAATTAATTGCAAATGATTTGATTGTTATTACTTCCAGACTTGTCTAGAATTTTTCTCATTTCTTCTTTTGTCTTCAAAATGACTACATTACAAAAATGAATGAGTTTAATGTACTGAACTAAAGAAACATTTCACGCCAAAATGCATTCGTCAACCTACATATATGTGTCGACATGCATGCATAGGGAAGAACAGTCGTGATTTGCAAGTAAGGGTGGTTGAATGAAGGCAATAATAACCACAAAAACAAATGAATTCTGATCGTTCAATAAAAGTACATGATAAATAACTTTCTTCCTCCATTGTTAGAATTTATTTATTTAAACATATAAATATTGGTACAAGGAAGCACCAGATAAATATGCGCCTCAAAAATCTCATTTGATTTATGTGACGGCTGTGGTACTGCCAAGGTGCCCAAACGGAAGCAAGTGGTTTTATTAGGGGGCCACACCCGGAGCCTTTTAACTGAATGTCTGATCCAGAAGACAGTGGAGCATCGTCAGGAGATGCGATCCCATGTAGCCGGTGACAAACGATCGGTTCATAATCTATTTTTCTCTCAGGATGCTGGAGCCCATGTGCACCATTGGTTTGGAATGAGGGTTTTCCCATTCCCCTAGGTGGACACCACATCCACCAACCCGGTTAAAGCACCAGACATTCAATTTCCGTCCTCTCAATTTCGTAAACAAAACCCGTGGTGCGAGAAGGTAGTGAGTAGGACTTCCCTGTCAGAGGCTATATACGCGTGGCCATATGAGTGCATTTGGAGAGGGAGAGTGAATTCTACCCACTCTCAGCCGTACCAGGGCATTTGGGGGCGTTATTTGTTTGAGATAATGCAGTCTAATAAAATCTACGTCTTAAAAGACTACAATGTATTACAATTAGTAATGGATTGATTACACATTCAATATTGTCAGAAAAACATATGAATTTAGTAATACCATAGTGTAACTGTGTATTACTGTAATGTGCATCAGTAGTATTTACTTTTCAGAGAAATATTTTAGGCTTAAAAACATCAACAATAAGTCCGAAAACATAAAACTAATTAGAAAGATGGAATCTGCAGATCAAAAACTACCTCTTTTGAACTGTTTGGTTGAAAACGAACGTAATGATTGTATAAAAACTAATATATCTCGAATGTGAACATGTGAAGGATGTAGATTACAAGTAAGCGCATACCCATTCCATCAAAGTGAAAGTGGCCACGATTTCGATAGACTTCAAAAACTTGTCACTGAACCAATTGACAAAGAAACTGAAGTGAATTTACTTATGCCCATTTTGATGACGAATAATTATCCTAGGGACTTTTTGTAAAGAATAATGAAGAAGATTAAAAGGACAAGAAAAAAGAGAAACTAAAAAAATGGGTTGACATGGTAGTGATCCTATATCGTAAAGGAACTTCAGAGGAGTCCCATGTCATCACAAAATAAGAGTATTCTTCCAAGCAAACAATACTCCAAACCCTAAACTAGTAAGAATCAAAAAGCAAATACAAAGCAAGGAACAACAACATTGTCTATATGAAATCAAATACAGTAACTGTAATACCCTATATGTGAGACATCAGTAGCAGCTGAATGTGAATGAACACAAACGTTTCTTATAGAATATTCCTTAATGTTCAAAAGACCTGAAAAAACACTAGAAAACAAGTCAACAACTGCACTGCATTCAATATAGTCAGGTCATACAACTGATTTCAACGGCACAAGAATCCTACAAAAAGGTTTCAGTTCGAAGAAATGGAGACTAACAGATGAAGCTTTCTACACACACGAAGAAATCCAAACAGTCTTAATACTGTATTTAATCTATAGGTGATTATGAAAACAAAAACGACTGTCCTCACTAGTTCTAATCAGTTCGGTTAACTGAATATATAATGAACAATCAACTTGATCACCATAATAACACACAGTTATTTTTGTTTACTTGTCGTTACTTTACGGATGTTTTGATATGTTTAATTCATAACACTTGACAGAGAAGTTTCGGAGGATGTAAAAACCTTTACATATCTGGGCAGCATCATCGATGAACACGGTGGATCAGATGCAGATGTGAGGGCGAGGATCGGCAAAGCAAGAGCAGCATATTTATGACTGAAGAACATCTGTAACTCAAAACAATTGTCAGCCAACACCAAGATCAGAATTTTCAATACAAATGTCAAGACATTTCTACTGTATGGGGCGGAGATGTGGAAAACTACGAAAAACACCATCAAGAAGATACAGGTGTTTATTAACAGTTGTCTACGCAAGATACTTCGAATATGTTGGTCAGACACTATCGGCAAGAAACTAGTGTGGGAGACAACAAACCAGATTCCAGCGGAGGAAGAAATCAGGAAGAAGCGCTGGAAGTGGGTAGGAGACACTTTAAGAAAATCACCCAATTGTGTCACAAGACAAGCCTTCACATGGAATCCTGAGGACCAAAGGAGAAGAAGACCAAAGAACACATTACGCCGAGAAATGGTGACAGACATGAGAAGAATGAACAAGAACTGGATAGAACTAGAAAAGAAGGCCCAGGACAGAGTGGGTTGGAGAATGCTGGTCGGCGGCCTATGCTCCATTGGGAGTAACAGGCGTAAGTAAGTTCAGTTATATCTTCTTGAAAATGTCTGAACCAAAATGCCAGAAGAAATGTTGAATCTATTTCATGTTCAATTATTGAGATTCTTACAAACATAAATTTTATCCTTTATTGTATCAAAGGGATATAAATCTAGAAATAAGTGCTCTGGCGCGAGACTGGTAGGTCCTGGGTTCGAATCTCGCGAGTGCGGGATCGTGGATGCGCACTGTGCTAAAGAGTCCCATAATAGGACGAAACGGCCGTCAAGCAGTGCTTCCAGGTTTTCCATGGTGGTCTAGCTTCAATTGACTCATGATTTCAACTATGAAAAATACTGAAATCTCCACAAAACCCCTTCTGAATAAAGTATATTAACCATGATAACATTGAGAAACAATTCATTTTGTATTCTTTTTAAAGTTGAACATACTTTACAAAGTAAAAATATTAAGCACAGTCTAAGAATTACTATAGTAACGGGGAAAAAGAAAGTAGCACAAATCGATGACAAAAAAGGTGAAGGCCAGAAGTTTGGAAAAGAATTTGAATAAGAAGAGAACCTAACTATTTACTCAATTCCAAGCTTATGAGATGGAATGTTTGTATGTATTGTTTTTCTTCTTCTTCTTCTTAAATATTACAACGAGTAATGCAAATGAAAAAGGATAAGCAAGTAGTGACAGAGAGACGGAGGGGGAGGGTAGATAAAAAACATAAATCATTACAAATACATGGAGAACAAAAGGTAACAATTATTTTAGATTTCTTGCTGTTTCACAGGAATTGACACAAATAAGGAAGTTGTTGAAGGATTTGCTTCCAGTTAACTTTTTTATGAATAGTAATTAATGTATTACATAATAGTAGTAAGAGAGCGAGAGAGATCGTTGTCATATCAAATGAATAACTATTTGCTAATATGCTTATTTGGTTTTTTTATCACAAACGATTTGATGACAATGATCATCTTCAACATCACTATGATCATTTTCTTCAAGATTATGTACACGCATATCAACAGGATTAACAGTATCGTAGACAATGACAGCATCCTTAAAACTTGTAACACTGTTCGGATTGTCAGTATTACTAAAACAACTATTATTATTACTACTACTACCAGTAATAGCGGTATGATTATCTTTATTATTACTAATATGTCCAGGATGCTTTTTGGTAGACTGTTGCTTGTGACATTTAGTGGATTTGATACAAGTTGTGGAAGACGATGACAAACCAGGAGTCGTACCGGCAGACTGAAAGAAAATGAAACAAAGTATTTAAAAAATTAAGAATACCAGCCACATAATTGCAAGTGATGTAAACTGGAGTTAGATTATACTTTAACATTTAAATGTTCATCAATTGTGCCAAATGTATCTGTGTTGGCTTGGACGACTGTGGGACGTAAAGAAACATGTCAAACTTCATTCAGTTCAATTTTTTCTGAACGATCGACTAAAGTGCCTGGTTAATTATTTTCTGCATTAGTAAATCAAATAATGAGTATAAAAATCATATGAATATATAAACTCCTTCCTCGTATCAAGGGAAGGGTATGTAACATAAAACTTTGACTAAGTGTACAATTGGCTTCATTCAATATCATCATTCATTGTATAATGTTGACATAACTGACAGGCCAGAGGGTCTGTAATTCGGGAACAGCTAGCAAAAAGGGCCAACTCGGTAGGATGAATTTCGAGTCACGGACCGTTCATAAAGAAGTTCGGACATCGGACAAAGAAAATAGGTGTGGAAAGTTATAATGTCGATAAAATAGAATAAAATAATGATAATAAAACTAATAAAAACGGAGGCAACAGTGATCGAGGATTCAAAGATGAAGTGTGATACAGAAACCTTGAGAGTATAGTGCACCGCCGAATTGAAAACAATGTAGGCAATTTCGAAATATATAGGTTTACCACTGACAAATGTGATAAGACAAGTCGTTCGGTAACCACTAGCAATCAGTGTCCGCAGGTACGGTATGTGCTTTGTACCTTCAAAGTGTAAAGTACTCCTACAAGACTGGCAGGATTCCAATCCTGTACTCACCCTGGGTGGTGAGCAGATTGAAGTAGTTGAGAAGTTCGTGTATCTAGGTAGCTGCATAAGTGCTGATGGTGGCGTGAGTGATGAGATCGATGCACGTATAGTGAAAGCCAAAGCTGCTTATGCCAATCTGGGCCACCTCTGGCGCCCAGAGGCGAAATCCTGACAAAATACATAAAGTGCACAGACTTTAGAAAAACAGTGAATAGCTGTGCTGACACACAACGATTTTCACTGTTGTCGAAAGTCTGTGCACTTTTGTCAGGATTTCGCCTAGTACTTCTCTGACAACCTGTCATGCTTTCCCATCTTTTCCTGTTCCAAATGTTGCTGCATTTACTTCCAACAAATTTCTCGACCATATACCTGTGCTACAACCCTGTTTCTTATCGACATTATAACTCTTTCTTCATCTATTTTTATGGCTGATATCCCAACACCTTTATAATTAGTCACAGAGAGGGCCTATGAACGGTGCGTGACGAGAGATTCATCCTATGAATTCGTTATCTTTTGCTTTATTTATTTATTTAAACACATAGATATTGGTACAAAGGGACACCGGATATATATGCGCCACACAAAACAATGAGAATGGGGAGAGAAAAGGGATAAGATACATATATGTAAAACAGAGTAATGATGGGGGAAACTGAAATGTACAACCAAAAGACTCTTTCAGTTAAGAAAGTTATAACCACTCTTTATGAAGAAAGTAAAAGAAGGTTACAGCAGGATCGCCACTGGCTTCTATTCTGAGCCATATCTGGTAATGTCTCTAGCTACTGCGTTGCACCATCTCTTAGACCCCAGCCAGGGAGTTGTGAAGGACCAACAGAAGCTAGCCATTTGTAGCTTTCTTTCATACCACGACACCATGTTATACACTGACCACCTCTCCACTTTTTCCAACCAGTCCCAGAGTCGGCAAATAATGCACGACGTGGAATTCTCTGGGACGACATTCGTAGAACATGTCCAAGCCACCGAAGTCGGTGTTTCAAGATGGTGACACCAATTGAATTATCGTCTCTGCACCCGAACACACGATGCCGAACCTCTGCATTACTAACATGGTGTTGCCACTGTATGTCAGTAATCCTTCGGAGACAACGATGATCGAACACGGGGAGTCGTCTGACATCCTCAACTCGGAGAGGCCAGGTTTCACAGGCATAGAGCAAAACTGCTCTCACCGACGCGTTGTAGATCCGACCTTTTACAGCCAGACTAACATCACGAAAGCGCCAGAGATGGCCCAGATTGGCATAAGCAGCTTTGGCTTTCACTATACGTGCATCGATCTCATCACTCACGCCACCATCAGCACTTATGCAGCTACCTAGATACACGAACTTCTCAACTACTTCAATCTGCTCACCACCCAGGGTGAGTACAGGATTGGAATCCTGCCAGTCTTGTAGGAGTACTTTACACTTTGAAGGTACAAAGCACATACCGTACCTGCGGACACTGATTGCTAGTGGTTACCGAACGACTTGTCTTATCACATTTGTCAGTGGTAAACCTATATATTTCGAAATTGCCTACATTGTTTTCAATTCGGCGGTGCACTATACTCTCAAGGTTTCTGTATCACACTTCATCTTTGAATCCTCGATCACTGTTGCCTCCGTTTTTATTAGTTTTATTATCATTATTTTATTCTATTTTATCGACATTATAACTTTCCACACCTATTTTCTTTGTCCGATATCACAATATCACCCTTTATCCGTCATCTCTCACCTACCATTTAGCTTTGAGATGCTATGTAGAGACAGTCGCATAATGTCTTCAGCTAATCAAGAAGTCAATACGATATCCAAACAGCTGTAGAAACAGTAATGTTTTTTATCACTTAATTAAACAAAAAGGTTAAGAAAGATCAGTGGAATTCGGTAGCATCTACTGAGTTGATAGATGCTTGAAAACTCATCGAGATTTGAAGAACGGTGAAGAGTGAGGACAGTGTGAAGTGATAATAAGTCTACTTAATGACCATAACCTGTGTTTGGCAGAGACAGCAAAAGGAACGTGCGAGACAGCGGCAAAACATAACACAAGACAAATATTCTGACCCATTAAGAAAATAGGCAATAACCACACAACTGTTAATAAGATTATATTCGAAAAAGATGAGACGGTAATACACTGTCGATCTAAGAGATTAGAAGGGTGAATAGAGAACTTCAGAGAGTACTTTGCTCAATCCACAGCAGATTGTGGTGGATTAATACCGGTAACCTTTAAGGATAGTGATCTCGTTCCGGTAGCTAGGTTAATTAAGATACTCGAGAGTTTCGGAATTGAAAGTTATCCCTAGTTATTCGTCTTGATTCCTGATTATCCCAGTTTATAAGAAAGGACTGAAGACCTCTAACGATAGCCACAAATGAGTCAGTTTGACTGACAGTGTATAAAATACTAACCAATATAATCACTCGTGAAAAGCAACCTTGGGAAAATCAAGGACGTTTCAGAACTGAATGTATGTGTATTGACCAAATAATCACTTTCGTTGGATTTTTGAACATTGGCATAATTATCGACATCCGAAAACAGTTGTATTTCTTGACCTTGAGACAGAATTCGACTCCGTTGACTAAGAGGCTAATGTGGAAATGTATGTCATTAAAAAGTGTGCTGAAGAAGTTCATAAACTTTGTGAATACTCTCTCCTTGAAAATATGAAGTATATCAATCACCTTTTTATGTATGCAATGGGTAATTAGATTGTAAAGTGTAAAACGTCGCCTGGCAAGAGTTGTTTCACTGTTTCTTTATAACTTCAAACTGAGTCAGTTGCTCTATTAGAGTTGGAAAGTTCATTAATTGAGAATAGAGATTAAAAAACTTCAACAACGCCAATTCTGAAAAATCAATTATCAAAAATACCTTAAATATGTCACAGTACTACGAAATCCTAAGCAATTTTTCACATAACTCTCCAATACTATCCCAAGGGAAATGAATGACTAGTAATAATTTATATACAAATGATGATCATTTGGAAACTTCACTGTGACCGAGTAGTTTGGACATTCAAAGTCCAATGTCATGAAATGAACTAAGTCAAATTTCAACCAATAAGTTCATATTGTGAATTTCACTCTACCTACTGAGACGGCAATGCAATATCATAAGCCTGCTCACAATAGATATGGCTGTTGTACCATTACACGGAAATACATGTAGTTCTAGAGTTGAGTCGAACTGGTGGTTTTATTAAACATCTGGAGTCGTCAGTCTCAAAACTCTTTCTCTGAAGACGTTCAGGGAAATTGGATAAAGCAGATTAACATAACAATAAAAATATTAATTATCATGGTAAAATTTACATCTAATATTGCAGTATACATACCATATAGATTAAACGAATTTGTTCAGCTGCCCATTTAGCTAACTGTCGATTTTTATCTGTACTAGACAGTGATGATGCTTGAGGCGGTGATACAGTGCTCAAACTACTGATATGTTGTTGTTTAGGTGACACTTGATTTATATTTAATCGACTACTCTGGTTACTATGATGATTGGCATTGACACCAAGATTATCATTAACAATACTTGAGTAAGTATTTCCGACAGATGGTCCATTGTGTAGTTTATTCTCTGTTGTTAACGGAAGTATCTTAATTGATTTTGATAGATGATTATCTAAAGCGGAGCATGTCTAAAAAGAGAACAGGAAGAAATAAAAACGGTTGGAAAAATGTTGAAAATCAAGGTGAACAGGAAAAAAAACAGAACACGTTCTTTTGTTTGACTACATCTATATGGCAAGGACTATCAATATATACATGACTGAGGAGTCCCATAATATGCCGTCCAGTGTTCCCAGGTTTTCCATGGTGATCTAGCTTCAATTGACTCATGCTTTCAACTATGAAAAATATACATGACCGTTGGAAACGCACAAAATAGTGAGAGTTGTTTATGGAAATAATGCATGAGGAAAACAGATCTTTTAAGGCTGATTTAACAATTCGTTAGGGGCCATGATCATAGACAGCTAAACTCAATATAAGGATATAGTTATTTATTTATTTAAACACATAAATATTGGTACAAGGAAGCACAAGATACATATGCACCGTACAAATCTGATTTGATTTATGTGAAGGCTGTGAGGGCTGCCCAGGTGCCAAAACCGAAGCAGGATGAGGACGTCCGCCAATCTCCTGTGTTTATGAAAACGCTGAATACAAGTGGTCTTTTTTGCCTGGATAGTTGATTATAAACTGAGTCTGGGAAAAATTCTCTGTGTAGAAAATTCTAGCAAAACGTGAAATGACAAAATAGGCTACAGAGTCTAATTTCTAGGACTGCTGAAAACATCGTCAGGGAAATTTATTTATTTATTTAAACACGTAAATATTGGTACAAGGAAGCACCAGATACATATGCGCCGCACAACTCTCCTTTGATTGGTGTGAGGGCTGAGATACTGCCCAGGTGCCCAAACTGAAGCAGGTCGTTAGGGAAATGATACAAATGTATTGTTATAAATGAGAAGCAGTTTGTTATCTATTCTACGAAGAAAAAATTATACTGCTGTACTAATTGGATCCAAGATGTATATAAACATAAAGCTTGGGGTAGATAGATCCAATGAACTGACTAATGACTATATCAGTGTACCTATAGTCTACAAAATTGAAATTAATTAGAGACTCAAATATTTTTCAATGAACAATCAGTCAGTCGAACGCAACATAGCACATGGCATGTATTTGTATCCGATCAAGTTATAAGACTCTATTGACACAGAAAGATGAGATTTTTAACGGAAATCCCACAACAGTAGAGGTAGTAATAGTACTAGCGGTGATAGAAAAGATTAGGCATTGAAGATACGACTCAAGAAGTAAGTATAAATACCAGGAAAAAAATTCATGAAGACCTTATAAAATTTTAGATTTGACAGAAGACCAAGATTGAATGCATCTGTACCATTGTGAACCATTGGTTACGATAATCACGCTGGACCCAATCACTTACATGGCTGTCTAAAAGTCAGTCTTCATGGACTGATTTCATTTCTTAGTTTAGACGAATCTAGCTTTTTTGCAATACACTCTTACACCAGATAACACCAACCGTGCAAATAGTCAGTAGATAGCGGCACACAATATTAGTATATTGTGTGCCGCTATCTATTTTGTCAGACACTAACTCATTAGGAGCGATGAGACTTCCAAGATAAGTGAAGTGATCGACTAATAAGGCATAAAAGACACAATCATCGACCTACTCCGCATGATATTGGTCAAAATCCGGAAGACAATGTATATTTAAATTGATTATCATATGGTGTATTTTAACAGTCATAAGTGGATTCTTTTATCAAAAGTCAGGACGTAACATAAAGAAGAGACAGTGACCACTGTAAGAATACGTCATGAAAGCAAATTAATAAGTAAAATGAGTTTAAGCTATAAAACGTGACCGGAGATTCATAGTAGGAGTCAGGCGTTTAGTACAAACACTTCAGAGGAAATAAATAAAAAGTCCCAAATCAGGCTTATTTGATTTAGCAGTGGGAGAGATAATCATCAACAAAGTATATAATACAGGCGAATTAGAGCAATAATTTCTTCATGATATTTAACTAACTATAACCTATTATGCGAACTCAATTCAATCAGAATATGATTAAAGCATTGTTTTCCAGCGATGGGATAAGTGTCCGTGAATTTGTAGCGCATCTGTTCTTTATGTGCTCATTAAAAGGCATTTGAAGGTACTATGTAGTTCATTTAATCAGCTAGTGGTGAATTTAAGAGCATAATTTTTTATTGAGAGTATCATTTCAAGATCTAATTTCCACTTTATTTGCGTTCTTCGTCCAGAAAGTCGAAATAGACCACAGTGGTGTGTTTACAGAAGACATATGTGGGTAGCTTTACGTAATTAAAATGAAGCCCAAAGTGAAAATTACACTTTTAAATACAATACTGATGAACTAAATGAACAGCGAAATGCTCAACAATGCTAGAAATCACATTTTTATTGAACATTGAAAAAGGATGGCTATCCTAACATGTTTCATCGGAATTTCATGAATTCCAGAGAAAAAAACTGGCTAGCTATTGTTAAAATTGAAAATAGCAACCATTTGCAAATTTCTGTAACAACCTACAGAGCTGGTCAGACCAAAACGTGGGACAAATCCATAAAGTCACTGACAATTGGACTGAACTATGTTGGTAGGTGTAGACTATCTGGTTGGGATTCGCGAGATGATGACAATCAATGGTTAGAGACCTTGAATGACCTGGCTCAAAATCGATTGCAATGGTGAAGGTGCATCCACTCTTTGTGTTAGCCCAAATTCTAATATTCTGAATTCTTCATGTCTCTATCCTTTTTCTCTTTCCAAATTTATTTCACTGGATTATACTTCTTCAACAACATCTTCAAACCCTAATCCTTCACATTAATGCTTATACTCTTACTATTTCTACCACTATGTGATTTGAATCGACAATTGCATCTCTGTGATAATGTGGTATGGCAACTTGAACTTATTTACGTACGTACGGTGTTCTACGTTGTAACTGACTGACCTCCACAGCTACTTGTACTGAAAATATAACATTAACGAAATAACATAGACTGAACATGATAAACTAATAGATCTGCCAAGTTACAAAGATTTGTTTACTTAGTTAATTTTGCTACGACGGACCACTTTTAGGTTTTATTTTTCACCTTGATTACTTTTGTGTATTATGTGGTAAGCGAATCATATTTATAGTTTGGTAAATCGATTGTTTTGTAGTGACCTGCATTTCTCGACGAGAACACGATTGGAATAATGGAAACAATTATTATTATAACCAATGGTACAGGGATTGTTTTATCGTACTCATTGTTCTTTAACTGTATCAAAGTCACTTTTCGTTCGGTCGTCCACCGTGTTCGCTCGAACTTTCTTACGCTCTGCCCTTATTGCCTGTACTTGTTGGCACGTCTCGGTATTCTTTCGATAACACGAGATCGCCAATAAATATACTCTATCTGAACCAGTTACAGTCTTCTGGTTTGCGAGTTATCAAAGGGACCAAGTCGTTTTTGGGCGCGTAATCTTATTGTAGTGGTGATCATAGTCAACCGCGACTCGACGCCATCTACAGTTCTATCATACTACGTTTTTTCTTTCAAAAAAGTGACATATCAAGTAAGGCTAGAGAGATCAGATGCTGTAAACGGGCGGCTAATGATGAATGACCAAACTATTCACCTAGACAGAAGTTCCATTAACATGTTCCCGACTGGGTTAGTTCGCCTTTTAGCAGTAAAGCTTCTTATGTAGTATTTGGTTTCTTCCTTTGTATAAATGAGTGGATCAGATGTCAGTGCATGTATTACCGATTGAATTAGACCGAAATAAACACAGCAGTACATAAAGTTGAAAAAAAGCAAACATCAAGACAACAAATACATCGAATAAAAAACTTCTCTACTTACAAGTAGAAGACCGTATAAACTACGAAGGTTATTAGGGCACAATAGACAAGCTTGACTATAATAAGCTCTGGCTAATTCTAAATTTTCTGTTCCACCTTCAGTGTATTTAATCTGAAGAGATAATGAAAAAAAAATCAAATGTATGAAATGAACTTGTTCAACACTATCTTTGATTAAGTTTAATTTGTTAGGTTTTATACAATCAGTTAGTCAGCTACAACGTAGGACCAGGCACACATATGCATCGGTCCCAGTTGTCATACCTCATTAGCACGACGAGATGAACAGAAATAGGGTAAATTGACATAAATCACAGAATTATTGAACAGTTATTTTTTGCTTCCAGTTGAAAATACAACAGTTAAATACATTTCCTATCTCGCATATATTAAATTCATTTTCATTACAATGCAAAAGTACACAAACCATTCAGATTGTTCCGTATGATGGTAGCGCAAAATCGTGAAATTGATTGAAGTTATATATTAACATCATCGGATCGCAGCTGAGTGGTATAGAGGTTAGGCGTTCGTGTGTGCGACCGGAGTTCATGTTTCGTGTACGAAATCGTAGATGCGCACTGCTGAAGAGTCCCATACTAGGACCAAACGGCTGCCTCATGTTCCCAGGTTCTCAATGATGGTCTAAGATTGATTGGTTCATGATCTCAGTGAAATACTTTTATTGCCACCAAGTAGCAAGTAGTACTAATCACAGAAGTGAACAATGTAAAAATAACTGAGATATATTCTGATTAAAAAACATTCCAATGAATTGGAATTCATTACCGAATACAAATAGCAGAAATCATTTGAAACTAATCCCTATCAAAGTCTGAATCTACGGAGTTATAGTTCTCTTAGAATCAGCTGAAAGCTGGGAGTAAAGGTAATAAATAACAATTTAACACTGAATGCACAACTAGCAATACGTTTTACCCTACAATATTTACTGGTAGTAAAGCTGTAAGAGCATAAATTCTAAACTAAATGACTTTACAGGCATGGTAAGCAAAGATGGATAGTGGCTATATCGAGGCAATACGCACAGTATGCACATATGCCAGTTAGAGACTGACCAGTTGTAGTCCTAACATATGGATGGAAAGATTCAATTAAGGAATAGTAAATGAATCTAAATGACATTAGTTTCATTTTCAGCCTCCAAACATTAATTTAAAAGTTACGACCCGGCCCCAACTAAACCAGTGTGAATGGGTGGATAATTTTAGAAATCCCTACACAGTTTGGAACCAAATTCCAGTGCACAAACCCGTACTTAGTAAATGAACACTACAAAAATATTACGTTTATACATGGTATTGGTAGATAAATCATACCATAAACTGACTCTAGCCAAACAACTACTGAAAATTAGAGGGAGCTGGGCAGCTGTTTCATGGTGGATTGGAACTCGTCAGCAGTACGCATGTACCACCCAGTCAGAGACCCAAACAACATTTAATCCTCGTGGCAAGCACCTTACCTATATATCAATGAGTTGGGATTCTCTGCCTTATTACCCAATGCCATCAGTGACAGTTGTTTCATTCTATGCTTCACTGACTCCCAACATTTACAACTTTTCACAAGATTATCAGGAATTCTTGTTCTGGTTACTAGTGAGCACATAATTTCTACCAATGTAAGGTATTTGTGCAGTTAAATATGTTCATGACAAACATAAAAAATGATGACCTCTAATTAAATAGTATAGTTACTAGCTTTCAAAAAAATAAACTAGTCATTTTTAAGATATCAGAGCAACCGGACACTTCAACGAACACACTGAAGTAACATTCTATAAAACGTAAAATATATTTTACATTAAAAGAGATCAGGAACATTTCTTTCGAAAAAGTAATGTGTCTAAGGTAAACTAACTAAAACAATAATAATGTTGTTTTTGTTATATCTTGTGATTGAGTGGATGTCCTGTTAACGTATGACGTGATAAAGCCGTCAATCAGAGAGCAGCGAATTATCGATTGTACCAGTGACACATGAAAACCGTACGAGCAGTCTAAAGTACGTATCGGTCCTGCTTTCTGCCTAGCACAGCCAGTTATGTCCAGAAAATCAATGACAGCCTGTGTGGTATGAATCCTTATATTTCAAATACACTGAGTTTATATACCACACAGACTGACCACATCGTACCATAAAATAGAAAATAACATTTGTACAAGATTTAGCCATATGTGTCTGTGAATGTTGCAGGCAGCAATTAATGGACTAGGGATAACTCAAGAATGGTAAATGGTATAATAATAGTCTATAAGTCAAAATAAAGCTTATAGTAAGGGGGACACGAATATGGATAGTTTAGTTATTTAGCAAATATACGATAAAAAATTATATGCATAATATTGGTCCATAAATGGATGCCAAAGTTACTATTCACTATTGTTATCGGGATATAACAGCTCTCAACAGATACTGTATCAACATACAAACCTGATATTTAAAATTGAAACTCTTAATTAGATCATTTAGTGTATTACAACATTTTTGTATAGAAATCTTTAACTGAACAAAATTTGTCAAGTTAAGAGAAATAATCGGGGTAGTGGAAAAATTTTGAAGTTAGAACTGAAGTGGAAACTCTTTGTAAGCGCTAGTTTGCACACGATCTCCTCATTTATGGCGAGTTCTCAATTCACACATGTATATTAATGAGTAATCGAAAGATCTCATTTATTCGTAGAAACGCACCTAAACATCACGTCACGTTGTGAAAAAATAATAATTAGACCTGAAATATGCAGCTAAAACTGACAACCAGAGAAACTTACCTCAGCATAACGTTGATAATAGAGATGATTAGAAGGATTAGACAATATCATTTCTTCCATACAAAACGCAGCGTGTTTATAATCACATTCTGATAGATAAAGGTCAGCTAATTCATTCCACGCTTCAAAATCGCTCATAAAACTATAAGCAAAAAAATAATAATTGAAATAACAAATCACTTTGTTTTCTTAAACATTATGTTTTAAGACTACTTAAATGAATTTAAGTAGACTAATAATTCGAAAGTATATTAAGTATAGATGCCCAGATAGCTCAAGTAGTACGATGCTTAAACCTATTGAAATGTTGATAAATCACAATTAATATAAATCCTTTTTGACATCCCACTTCAGTAGTTAAGCTCACAAGTTTATTTACAAACAATTGAATTTGCACGAGTTGAAATACAGAACACTATTCATTGTTTCTTATAGTGCAAATGGTGGTTATTACGTCGGATTATAAAATTGGTCATGATTTATTTATTCATAGACTTTTCCATTATAACGCTAATCATATAAGTATCAGAGTATGCGTTGACTAAGATTAAGTTACAAATATCCCGACTTTACCAACCATTTTTGCATTGGTTATTTGAATCTTCCCATTGATGTTAAGGACTAAAATTGATCAATCTCTAATTGGTACATGTGTATCCTGTGTGGGCTTCCTCGATATTGCCTCAAATCACAAGCATTATAAGCAAAGGTGAATAGTGGCTAAAAGTGAGATCCGGGACGTGCGTTCCATTTTAACTGGGACTCATCAGATGGATGTACTTGCATCCCACAGTTGATATTCACTCCTGGACACGAACCCAGTACCGTTAGCTTCAAACGCCACCGCGTTGTCCATTTACCTACTGAGTCCTAACAGCCACTAGTCAGGATTTATACACTCCTACTAATATATCTAGTTTAAAATTAACCAACTGATACGATTACAATTCTCTCAGGTCAATGCATTTTCTAGCTCATTTGAAAAGACAGGTATGAACATGAATCGGTTCTGGTATATATGTTTAA
Organism: Schistosoma rodhaini; assembly: GCA_944470415.2. Taxonomy (NCBI): domain Eukaryota; kingdom Metazoa; phylum Platyhelminthes; class Trematoda; order Strigeidida; family Schistosomatidae; genus Schistosoma; species Schistosoma rodhaini. The sequence goes on from OX104041.1 coordinate 21,484,157, forward strand.
GTCTTACAGTTGATAACACATATTTACTGTCAATACGCAGAATGATTTCGTTTACAAAATGCTATAATGTATGGAGTCGGAAGTATTCTTAGTAAACACATACTTATTTAGTCAATTCAGATATCAGTTATATTATTATTATGACTATTCATAGTTCTATAACTTATTTATTTAAATACATAAATATTAGTACAAAGGAGCACCAGATAGATATGTGCCACACAAATCTCATTTGATTTGTGTGAGGGCTGTGATACTGCCTGGGTGCTCAAACCGAAGTAGGAGTTCTATCTTATTAGTTCCACAATAAGATTTAATGATTAAAGAATGTCACTGTGTAAACGAAAAAAAATAAATTAAACACAACATAGAGAAAACATGAACGTTCTTTTACAACAAGGATACAATTTAAATTAGGAGAGAAACAATCAGTTGTCATAACAATGAAATTTTGTTTGACGTCCTGGTGTTACATACTATAGGACTGATCCCTAGAAGTGTATACAATGGCGCAGGTGTATACACTCGTTATCTTCCCTTAAACCTTAAGATTAAAATTGCTTTATAACTTTCCTCCTTCCTATACTATATCCTTATATAAAACCTTTCTTCGCTATGTTACCACCATTAAATTAACTACTTCTATGAATCTGATGTTCATCTTGTTGTGCTAAAGAGGTATGGCAACTTGGACCGATGCCTATGTGTGCCTGGTCCTACGTTGTAGCTGACTGACAATGAAATTTATAGAATCTATTTATCTATTACATTATCAAACTTCTTCTTCTTCTTCATAGTATTACAATATTTGAAAGTGTACATTCAAGAATCATTTGATCAACCGTAAATTATGCTTAATACAACAGATCAATAAAGAATCCGTTATCATTATGACTGGATAATAAAGTTATTCACAGTTCAATTTTCATTTCATTAAAACAAAAGGAGTCTATTTAAAGTTTATGTACAAAGGTCACGACCAAAAACAGAACAATAACACTTTTTTATTGAATAGAGTACCCTTGAATAAACAAAACATAACTTGTGTTTTACTAAAGTATAAAATTTAAAGAAAAAAAAACAGTCTGTCTTAACTGAATTATGCAATTGAACAATTGAGTTTATTTATTTATTTAGTTAAACACAAATATTGGTACAAAGGGGCACGAGATACATATGCGCCACACTAATCTTATTTGATTTGTGTGAGGGCTGTGATACTGCCCGGGTGCCCAGACTGAAGCAGGTGGTTTTCTTAGGGGGCCACACCCGGAGCCTTTGACCTAAAGGTCTGATCCACAAAGCAGTGGAACATCGTAAGGAGATGCAGTCTCATGATAGCTGGTGACCAACGATTGATCCATACGCCATTTGTCCCCTCAGGATTCTGGAGCCCATGTGCACCATTGGTTTGGAATCAGGGTTTTCCAACTCCCCTAGGTGGACTTTCCGTGTCCACCAACCCGGTTAAAACACCGGACATTCGGATTTCGTCCTCTCAATTTCGTAAACAACACTCCAGTGGCGAGAAGGCAATGAGTGGGACTTCCGTGAGAGTGATTGTATGAACGTGGCCATATGAAAGCATTTAGAGAGGGGGAGCTGACTCTCCCCACTCTCAGCCGTTTCAAAGCATTTGGGAGAATAACAACTATTCAAAAACTTTAACAATTCACTAATAACATTCAAAGAAACTTGATGATAATTATTATAAATCTACAATTATCAGTACTACATAGTAACCTGCGTCTTGAAAGTTTTTAAATCTCTTGTAAGTAGACAACTGAATATATTTGTGTAATTGACAATATGTAATATGATGTATCATTTAAATGTAACCAATGTATTACAATTTACATTCCCAACTTGGTAGAGCTCACATAAAATTATATTTCGTAATGAATTAAGAGGAAAAATAAGAAAAATTCGTTTGAAATCATTCAATATAACATAAAAATAAATTAATGATATTGCACAAACATCATCCATCGCCTAAAGTGAATAATTGCATCACCAGCTGTATAGTTGAACACCAACCGTCATGGATTCTCACTAGAATATCAGGAATGACACCTTAAAGCTAGTCATTAGTGAGCACACGATTATTGTTATTGTTATACGGCTTTGTGGATGCACACTGTTAAGGATTTCCATATCAGGACGAAACAGATGTCCAGTGCTTCTAGGTTTTTAATGGTAGTCTAGCTAAGATTAACTCGTGATTTGATAACTTTGAAAATTCTACAACCACCACAAAAACTTCCCTACATTGATCACAAAAACATAAATGTCAGTAAAACTAAACAGATTATTAGTTCCTATCACGAACCAACTGATGATAAAATCTATCGGCATTCAAATTCTTAGGTAAAAAATACTAACCATTCCTATAGTAGGAGGGAACGATTGCTCATCAGTTTATCACTAAATATGCGCCTCCAAACGCCCTGGTACGGCCGAGAGTGGGTAGAGTTCGCTCTCCCTCTTGAAAAGCTCTCACATGGCCTCGCGTGTATAGCCTCTGTCAGGGAATTCCTACTCACTGCCTTCTCGCACCCCGGGTGTTGCTTACGAAATTGAGAGGACGAAAAGCGAACGTACGGCGCTTTAACCGGGTTGGTGGAAACTGCGAGTCTACCTAGGGGAGTTGGGAAACCCTGATTCCAAACCAATGATGCACATGGGTTGGCTCCAGTATCCTGAGGGAACAAATGGCGTATGAACCAATCGTTGGTCACCGGTTACCATGGGACTGCATCTTCTCACAATGCTCCACTGCCTTGTGGATTAGACCTTCAGGTCAAAGGCTCCGGGTGTGGCCCCCTAAGAAAACCACCTGCTTCAGTCTGGGCACCCGGGCAGTATCTCAGCCCTCACACAAACCAAATAAGATTAGTGTAGCGCATATGTATCTGGTGCTTCCTTGTACCAATATTTATGTGTTTAAATAAAAAAATCAAAAACAACTATGCGTCAGTTATTAGTAAATGTGATTAACAAGCTAACATAGAAAAACACAGTTAATCTAAACGAAGAATATGTAAACTGAGTAAAATATCCAATTGATAATGAGACCATTTGCAATGTATCATTAGAGCGTTAAAAGAAACAACTGTTTCAGTGTTATTCTAATCAACAAAAACCACAGTATCGTTCCAATTTATAAGGGACAAAAATCCTCTTATGACAATCACTGAGGAATCATTTTTACTAAAATAGTATTTAAAATCTTAATTTCAATAATAATTTAATGTATAACAAGGGATTGTGAAGAGTAAACCTAAGAAAAACAGGTTGGTTACAAACCTAGATTTATACCAAATCTTTATCTTACAACAGGTCCTAGGACATATACATAGTTGTATTCCTTGACCTAAATTCACCATTCGAATTTGTTGGTCGAAAGGTTCAGTGACAGTGTCTTTGATTTAAAGATATGCCAAAGAAGTAAATTATCCTTGCATTGGTCATCTACTGGAACGCTAATAGCCGAGAGAGATATTATGGTGACCTATGATCAAGTGATTTTAGTCAAAGCTGTTCACTTTCTCTATTTTTACTTGAATTTGTGATCGACATTTTGTTAAAGATAATGATCTAATCGTCTGACTTTTCTTGAGTTGAGATTCACTTGTTGACTTAGAATACAATACGTAACACAGTCGTGTTTGGTGAAAACGTTGGAAAAATATGGTCCTTTGACCACCTTGGGCAACGACGTAAGGATGTCGGGAATGCACTTCTCTTCATGTAAATGCAAAATGTTGCCTGAAGACTGATTTGGATCAACACCTAAACTAATGATAGGAAATGAAGTAGTTGAAAGAATAAAGCATTTAATCTTGGTTGTCTCATTGCTGCTGATGGCTTGGTATCTGACAAAATATCGGCACGAATTCAAAAAGCTTCCTTCGCTCTTGACAACATGCATCACTTCTACCATAGACGAGATACCCGTTTTCAAACTAAACGACAAGTTTACTGTGCAACAGTTCACTCCGTTCTACTCCATGCATGTGAAACGTAACCCTGTAAAATAGAAGATGTACTTAGATTACTAGTATTCGAACATGGATATTTCCGAACGATTGCTCATATATTTTGAGACTTTTGAGATAGTGATTTTGAGGTTAGATGTAGAGTACTAGATAAGTATGACAAATCGATGAACTAGGTAGTGAATCTTTATTGACTGAGGTTATTAGGATAGTTAGTATATTGCTTGCGGCTATCTACTGACCATTTGGACGGTCGGTGTTATCTGGTGTAAGAGTTTAAGACTGACTTTTGAACTGAGCCTTTCGAATCGTTCACAATGGTGCAGATGCCTTCATTTACTGTCTTTCTTTAGAATATCAGTCCAGAACTCTACTTATATTTTTTTCATCCACTTAATCTTTTCCACTAGTACTATTGATACTGTTATTGGTTCTACTACTATTAGATTAGTCTTGAAATGATTTAACTCGCTTTGGTAATCTGGTATGTTCCATATGACGCAATCATTAATATGTAAATACATATACATTATGTTAGAACTTACATTTTTAAATATTCTCTTAATTCATTAATTGCTTCGGGTATTTTCTGTTGAGCTATTAAAATTGTAATCATTCGTTTACGGGCCAACTAAGTGAAATTAACCGAAAATTTCAACAACAAAAAATGTACATTTAATAATAATGATAATAATATTATTATAGACAGAGTTGAAGGCAGATACACACACACACATAGATTTGAAGTCTACTTCGGATACCACCCGTCACAACACCTCATATTATCGAAATTACGATAAGTCTGACTTAGTATACAAATTGTCATGAATACAATCATACGACATAATGTAACAATGATATCTACCTGATTTATCTATTACTTTAAATGCCTAACCACCGACTGCCCCGACGTGCAATGTTTTATGGTGTAGGAGTAGGGTGGAAGAAAGTTAGGGGCGACCAGACCAAAACATGGCACAAATCCATGAAGTCGCTGACAATAGGACTGAACCATGTTGGTAGGTGTAGACTATCTGGTTGGGATCCGCGAGATCATAGCAATCTATAGTTAGAGACCTTGAATGACCTGGCTCAAAATCGATTGCAATGGTGAAGGTGCATTCACTCTTTGTGTTAGCCCAAATTCTAATATTCTGAATTCTTCATGTCTCTATCCTTTTTCTCTTTCCAAATTTATTTCACTGGATTATACTGCTTGGATAACATTTTCAGCCCCTAATCTTTCTAATTACTGCTTATACTCTTACTACTTCTACCACTATGGGATTTGGATCGACAATTGCATCTCTGTGCTAATGTGGTATGGCAACTCGAACTGATGTACGTACGTACGAAGTTCTACGTTGCGACCGACTGACTGATTACCTTGAATATAACCGTGATACCCTGTCAACTAAGTTTAAATATACTTAATTCATTGCTGAAGTGAATTGAGAAAAGACAAACTGATGATGACTGAAAAGTGAACAATCCAGAAACAGATTTTATAGTAGATGAGAAAACAACATGATTCTGATTCATCGTATGAAGTTGCATATGGTCAATGAGTTATCATTTTTGAGATAATATTTAAATGAGAGGAACATCTACGAGCATAGAACCTAGTATCAGTTCTCAATCTAATATGAACCATTGCGGTTATTGCTTACAGTCATTGGTTTCCAACTAATACGTCTCACATTAAAATCCCACATTATCTACTTTCGATTAAAGTTGATCCGATATTAGAAGTATTAGTAGTCCACACACATTAAAAATGCACCACAAGAAACAGTACGAAATCGTGTACTGGGTAAATGAATTACACAGCTATATTGGTAATTCAGTGATTTTGTTTGTTTGGTCATTAAGGTTCATTCCTTGTATACAACATCACTTTGTAGCATTGTTTATCGATGAATAATGCACATCAAACCCATTTATTCTGTATCAATGAAACTCAAATTTTATAATTCAAATTACCAGCTCACTTATTCTTCACCCAAGAATATAAAACAAATTCATGTATCTAGAATTCTGAAACATTAAGCCACGACTCAGGCACAACCCACCGCAACATCTCAATCAAGTCATCTAGATCAGACTAGGCTGTGGTCGGATTATTAGGACGGAGCCGCTAACTAGCAACCCGCACTGATATACGGGTTTACATGCCGGCAGGCACTTGCCCAATCCACGACTTAATGTGCGCTTTAGTTTGGGCACCTGGGCAGAATCACAGCCTTCACACAAATCAAATGAGATTTGTGCAGCGCATATGTATCTGGTGCCTCCTTGTACCAATATTTATGTGCTTAAATAAATAAATAATTTGAATCATATTGATCAACGATGATAATTAACTTATTAGAGTTTTTGCGAGACTATTATTTAGGGACGAACCAAACAGACATAAGATAACAGGCCTCGGATTTCGGCACGAAGTTCATTCATCTATTTGGCTAAATAGCGTTTTTGGCATTTTAGCTTATGTCAGTTCGTGATGGAAACCTTAAATCTAATTCCTAACCCTCACCATCAACTGTAAATCATAATTCTAATTCCCCACATTGGTTTATAACCGTCATTTAGTCCTAGTTGGACATCCTCAAGGTCACTTAAGTGTTTCACAAAGGTCATCCACAAATTATCGACTCACCAAAGTTTCTAGCAATAATATTTTAAACATTAAGCAATACAAATATGATCATTGAATGAACGATCATTGGTTGATTTCGATTCCTTAATTGGAAGTTAATAAAACCTGAATATCTTGTTTCATTTTCCTTAAAAGTTTAGGGTATTGATATAACGGATGGTTTAAAGTATTTCTCTTTCTATCTTTCTTGAGTATAACTATTATGACATGTTAATACGATTTATGACCAAAAATAGAGAACCAGATTACCACTAAATACTACTTTAGTCAACACAGTTACAAGGAGTCACACTCCGTGAGTCCGGAGTAGAAATCACATTTAGTAGATAGTAGGCTAAGCGCATGTTTGTTTACGATCAGTGATCATTCATATTTCACTTTCACTACCATACATCAAGGATCCATCAATAATCAGTTACAAAATACAATGAATCTGAACGTTCTGCGCATTTTAGTCTTTAGCTTTACATTTCATATGATTCAAGTTGGTGACAGAAACTATCAGTTCCATTAGGTGAATGCAGTTTAAAAAATAATACATTCATGTAGACTAATTAAGTTGCGGCTCACAATAAACAATGCTGTGAAACTAGAAAGTTAAAATAATTTCAATACTACAAATGTTCTACCATATGTATATGGAGAACTTAACATCCACAAATACTACTTACTGTATTGGTTGGATCATCTTTTATGAGTTTTGAGTACACATTCTGAGCATCTTCGAAGCTTTTGTAAACAAAAAAGAACATATTGACACAACCAGGTAAAACGGTATCTTAACAAATAAAAACATTTTAATATCATTATACAACATCATAATCAGTTACAAGCCATGTAGCGTCAAGTATCATCTCATTTTAGGACAACCATCCTTCTTTCGATGTTCAGTAAAAGTAAGATATCTATCATTTTCAAGTATCTTTCGGTTCATTCAGTGGGTGAGTACTGGATATAAGAGCATAATTTTCATTAGGGATTTCATTCATATCATCTAAAGCTATCAACATATTTCTTTTATGAACACCGCATCTTAAGTTGCCGGATGAAAGAGTAAGTAAACTGAAAATTTGAGCTTAAAATGAAATCTTCAGTGAAAGTTATGCTCCTACACACAGCACTCAAATATTAATCGGATGGGGAAGTACTCTGGAATGCTTAATATTACATACATTTGTTGTCCTGTGGCTCATCAAATATCATATGACAAGATCGCCAATCAGAATACCGACTTATATTGACTTTGCTTCAACAGCAACCAAGAGGTGGATGCTAACAGATTATATTGTACTGTTTGTCTAGATTATTATATCTATAATCAAATCATAACCAATTCAGATGACTAGAAAAGAAAGCCACATTTTGCAATGCTACAGATTTATTATGAAATCAGCTGTAAATCTTGAACAATCAAATCATAATACATAGTTAAGAGCGATAGTTCAAGAAATCGAAATGCTAATATCCAGACTAAAATCTTTAAAACAAGCAGATACTAGAAGAATTTAGGGATGAAAGATAATATAATAGAGATATAATGGTTATCAGATTGCAGACTTTGAGTGATATGGCTCAGAATCGATCACAATGGTGTAGGTGTATACACTCTTTATCTTCCCTTAAAACTTGAGATTAAAATTACTTCAGAATTTTCTTCCTTCCTATACTATATCCTGATATACAACCTATCTTTTATATATTACCACCACTACATTAACTACTTCTATGAATCCGGTGTTGATCTTGTTGTGCTAACGAGGTATGGCAACTTGAACCGGTGCATATATGTGCCTGGTCTTACGTTGTAGCTAACTGACTGACTGAGTGGATAACGCGATGGCGTTTGAAGCGAGGGTACTGGGTTCGAGTCCCACAGTGAACATCAACTCTGAGATGCAGGTACATCCAGCTGACGAGTCCCAAATAGGACGAAACGCGCGTCCTGGATTCCACTGCTAGCCACTATCCATCTCTGCTAACCATGCTTGTGAATTAAGGTATATCGAGGCAATACGCACAGTATGCACATATGCCAATTAGAGACTGACCAGTTGCAGTTCGAACAAATCGATGGGAAGATTCAAACAAACAATACTAAGTTGAATTTGATAATCACTTTGTTTACTAAGAATGTGTCAAGAATTTATGTACTTCATCTACTCTAACCATAGAAGTTTACATGCTGAATCAGCTCAAATGGTACAATATTATAAATTCGTATTTTCCAATACTGTTGGTTTTGTGAGGCTTAGTGTTGATCAATGAAATTTACCTGCAATAACGATAAACAGCAAGAGATGTAAGAAAGTGGAAGTTTTACCCACAAATTACTAAAACTGTTGATTCTTAAAAGTAAAAGAAAAACAGGGTTATTTGTAATGTTGGCCCCCGAGAGTGGGGAGAGTCACCTCTCCCTCTCCAAATACTCTCACATGGCCACGCGAATATATAGCCTCTGACACGGAAGTCCTACTCACTGCCTTCTCGCACCCCGGGTGTTGCTTACGAAATTGAGAGGACGAAAAGCGAATGTCCGGAGCATTAACCGGGTTGGTGGACACGGCGAGTTCACTTAGGGGATTTGAAAAACCCTGATTCCAAACCAATGGTGCACATGGGTTGGCTCCAGTATCCTGAAGGAACAAATGGCGTATGAATCAATCGTTGGTCACCGGTTACCATGGGACTGCATCTTCTCACAATGCTCCACTGCCTTGTGGATTAGACCTTCAGGTCAAAGGCTCGGGGTGTGGCCCCCTAAGAAAACCACCTGCTTCAGTTTGGGCACATGGGCAGTATCTCACCCCTCACACAAATCAAATAAGATTTGTGTGGCGCATATGTATCTGGTGCTTCCTTGTGCCAATATTTATGTGTTTAAATAAATAAAAATAATGGTTAGTCAGGGGAAATATTTTTTCGCCATCGCAAAGTGTTGGGATGACCCTGCAATTTTCTCGCAAGCGACATGACAAGCTCATGGGTCATCAAGGAGCATTTCAACCAATCAGCGATTAAATAGAAATTATGTGAAGTTATGTTACTAAAATAACGAAAATGGAAAAGTCACATGTGGAGATCCTGATTGGCTGATTAATGCACTGCTACTATGTTTAGCAGTATTCTAGAATTTTCGGTAAAACTCAAGGACTCTTAAATTACTATAAAATCCCTATATTTTCTGTACATAAATGAACCCTATAGTAAAGTGCTTCCTCCACACTTTGTGCCTTTTCTCTGGTCTTCAATTCGGTGTATAGTTCTAGCTCGGGGGTACGAAACTAGTCTAGGGAAGCGAAAATAGCGTTCACAGTCGGCCAGATATAACACAAAGGTATAATGTATTACTCTTACATTCATATTACAGCGGATTTTTATTAACGAAACCATATGAGATGTATATAAACTTGCTGATTTCAAGTCTACTTTCCTGGAAGTGATAAGACTAGTAATTTAATTATGATATAATTAAGATCAGCCAACTATGAAAGACAAAATTGGCTACCCCATAAACAAGTGGTCCATTATCGATTAGAATTATATAAAAATACTTTTGTAGTTGAAAATCTCCTCAAAATTACTGCTCACAGAATACAGTAGCTGCCCCTCCCAAAAAAGCCTTCAAACTCATTGTCTCATACAAAATAAGAGAGCTGTATACAGAGTTATGGAAGAATGACAAACAATCTGTACGGAAAAAGGGAACAAACACATGGACACATAAATAAATAAGACGTGACAATCAAAATACAAAAAGGAATTATTGACCCACTTACTTTCCTTTACTTTCTAAGTACATACCAAAAAGACGATTAACACGACAACTATTACGAAATTTTGCCAAAAGACGATCAAGACATTCCTGTAAATGTGTACATTAACAAGAAGACATATATTTTAGACATATTCTAATTGATACACAATGACTCCAAGTAAATTTAAAGGTAATCTACAAAACACAACTGTCCTTAATCACCGATTAGTAAATGAATATTGAATAAGATATTAAGAAAACCACGTACTTCAGTATTAGCATCCAGGAAGTATCCTAACTCACCCCCGAAATATGATAATTATCAAGAAAATGTTTTACAAAGCTTTATCTTCACATTTTGTTTTTAAAATAACACAGTAGTTCGCTTCCGTAAAACGTTCTGTCCTATCCAAACGGTTCCAGGTGGCTGGATGATCGATTCCATGAGTGACATCACCAAATATGAAATGTGAAAACAGCTTTCCTAAAGTAATCCGTGAGAACTGAACTTGGCTCCTTCCACGTTAGCACTTTGGTGAGAATCGGACAGTTTTGACTGTTTATTCGGAAATTCTTAATATAGACTTTTGCTGTTTCTCTGATACTCGTATTCGAGAATCTAGCGAGGCACCACAAGTTCGTCCTCCATCTGTCAACGTTTGCTTCATGTTAGCCTATTAGGGGACTGTAGTATTTGTACCCGATTTAGTTAGTACTACGTTAAAAAGCAGAGGTGGCTTTAATAGACCGATTGCCCACTTACAGCCATGCACTTAGCCTCACTAAACCGATACAGAGAGGTTATGCAACATACTCTTCAAGTATCTGGAGACGCAGCAGAAACTTTTCTTTGTTATACCAGTATAGACATATCACTAACTTTTAAGGCAGAATAAGCACTTTTTGAATGCATTCCTGTTGACGGTCGCTGATGTGTTGTGTCTTAATGGTACAGTAAGATATGGGAAAGATAAGAACACAAACTGTTGTCTCTTTGTCGTTTTTCGCCTATGCCGCCGAAAACTGTAGTTCCGATGAAGTGAAAGATGAGTTCCACAAGCTTTCTGACACCCTTCAGAAAGCCAGGCACGTAGACGTATTAACCGTGCCAGGTGATTTTAACACCTAAGTAGGTAGACTAAGTCAAACTGGAAAGTACTTAGATGGGTCTTACGGAGTTCCAGCCCAACAAACAAAAAGTGGTGACCGTCTACTGGCAAGTGCGAACTATAAGCATAAGGACAGACAATATGACTGAGCGACCCCGACATCAAATCAACGATGCACATAAATTAACCATGCTGCCATTAGCCATTGTTGTAAAGGATTTATGAAAAACTCTCGCCCCAAGGAGAGTAAATGAACAAGTGACAGAACGCATTTCTATGCTCTTTAATGATCATAGGAAAATCACAACAGGTAAATATTGATACAAAAGTGAGAAGTTCAACAATGAACTAAAGGAAGAAGTAGCTGAGCACTTAATCGATCTTAAAGCAAAATTCTATTCTCAGGAAGCTTGACATGATATTCAAACATCTGTAAATACAGGACTGATTTCTGTCATCAATAACAACAAAGATGTTAAAGATTATTTGGTTTCCGTAGAATCTACTGAATGGTTAGGTACTCGAAAACTCATCTCGGCAAGATCATAAAATGTTGAAGAAAAGACGAAAACTCAAACATACTTTATCAAAAATCGTACGTGGTGAGCGTAATTAGTAGAGGACAACGAAAGAGATGAAAAAGGAAGTGCCCATACAAAACACTAAACACTGATTCCGACTTGCTAATGGAATATGTATTAAAAATCGACTGCTAATGGGACTCTTTTAGAAAAAGACGGAACCAGAATTCTATCTCAGTACATACTATTAAAATACTGGGCAAAGCACTTTAAGGAATGGTTTAGCTATCCTCTAGCCACCCTTTAGTTATTCGTTATCTTCAAACAACCTAAATGGGAAATTAAAACAAATTCGTTAACCCTTGTTTTAAAAAGTAATATCTAACCTGGAAGAGAGAGCAATGGAACCTAATAGGGTGACTTTGGAAATTTTTACGGATGGTGATCTATTTCTAGCAGCTAAGTTTATCGAGATATTAGGCAGAGCTTGGGAGCTGCAAGCAATCCCAACTGACTGATCTTGATCCCGGTTTATAAGAAAGGACTGAAGCCGTCTCACGATAGCCACAGGTGAATTAGCTTGACAAACATAATGTCCAAAATACTAGCCACTATAATCGCCCAACGCTCATCTACTGCTCAAAAATAGCTTATTCCTGAAAACTAAGGCAATTTCAGATCTGCACGTGGGTGTATCGACTAAATATTCATATGTCATAGCCCTATTTAGTGGAAATGCTGACAAAATGAAGTCTTTTGACTGTCCTGAGAAACAATGTAAGCAAGTTTAAGATGGGTTTCCCTCCATCTAAAATGCGAAATAGTGCTTTATGACTAATTTGTATCAAAGCCTAAACTAATAACAAGGGGTAACATGGTCAAGTGTGGCCATTATTTCACTTATCTTGATAGTCTCATCACCCCTGGTGGTTTGGTCTCTAACAAAATCTCGACACAAATTCAGAAACTTAGCTCAGCATTCACCAACATGAGTTATTTGTGATGTAAATAAGATATCTGCCAACCAAACAGGGAATACATAAAGCTCGGCAGCATGCTTTGTATTACCTTATAGATGTAGAACACAGTCTATGAAAATAGATGATATATGCAGGCTTAGTATTTTCGATCATAGGTTTCTTTGAAGCGTTGTCCGCGTATCGTAGAACCAATAAGCGTCGAGGTCTTGGTTTCTGTGTTATCTGGGAGATAGGTCACCAGTCCTACAGATAATATAGGCAAACTAATCAAATCAGACTAAAGAACACAATCATTACTATAATGACGGTTCGATCACATAATGCACACATAATACAATCCAATTATTTGTTCTTCTTTCGGCCGTTACATCAGATAGTTGGATAAAAGATAATTTACACAATAACAAGATTTTAGGCAAGATGAATGTGATTTTAACCAACACCGAAAGAGATTACAGACGACAAAACTTACGCAAGCTAAATCATCATCTCCCATATCTAGAGCGGCGATGAACACCTGTTCCAAAATCGAGTACTCTGTGAAAAAAGAACAATGTTAGATGTTGTTTGGGAGAATAATTAACTGAAAATACATCAAAAACATGGATGACTTCGAGCATTTCACTTTGGTCTTCTACTGATAATAAGACAAGTGATTGGTGAAAAGAGTAATATAATCACATTAAAATCACCTTTTTAAGTGAACAATGCCACCAAACGCCCTGATACGGTCGAGAATGGGGAGAATCACCTCTCCCTCTCCAAAGGCTCCCACATGGACACGCGTATACAACCGCTGACAAGGAAGTTATACTCAATGCTTTTTTGCAGTGGGGATGTTGTTTACGAAATTGAGCGAACGGAAAGCAAATGTCCGGTGCCTTAACCGGGTTGGTGGACGCGGAGCAGTATCGCAGCCCACACACAAGTCACTTGACTTGTGTGGCGCATATATATTTGGTGCCCCTTTGAACTAATAGTTATGTGTCCAAATAAACAATAATAATATAGTGAACAATACCAAATAACCAACACCGTTTTGAAAATCTAAAGGTCTATTAGCAAATTAAGAGTGATGGTATAAGCTGACTATAATTTATCAAAGGTAATAAAGATTAACCGAATTCATTTTTATTTAAGTAGCGATTAAAACTTCGATGGGACGAAGTGTGAACTGTGCTTCTGAACAGTGACCCTCAGTCATCTAAGTGCATTTAGGGTGGCTTGTATGTTACTGGAAAGTATGAATTATTCATTTGTAAATTCAAGCTGGGTGATATCAAAGTGAGTGTTTTGATTTAGTGCTTGTGTGCACTATACCGATAGTTAGTGGAAATGAGAAAAAATACCTAATAAAACGATCTGGAATCAATCCTGCTCACTACTAGCTTTAACTATAAGGCTTATCGTTTTATATGAATCAGATATTTAATCATGTTGGATGTTATAAACAAGAGATGTGAGCAGACATTCAGCTGTCTTAATGCTTGAGAACGAAATTCTTATGAGATGTAAAACAAATTTTAGACTGATGTTTAAAATCATTCCTTTTTATCCATCAAAAAGTAAATTTACAGTTTAGCATCAGAATACCTCGAGGTGATTCCGAATTGTTGTTGATAAACACAAAGAGGAAAAAATACTATAGCCTGTATTATATATATATATATATATATATATATATATATATTCAATAGAATCCACAAACACGAACAGCGAGTCATATAACTTCATTTGATTAACGCTGTTGACAGACTTAAAAACAAGAAATTAATATTTGATAAATACCATCAATTAGTGGCTATTTGTTGATATCAACTTGAAAAAGGTGCACCATGAAAGTGTTTTTATCTAAACAGTTACAAAACTCAGAAATAAGCATACAATAGGAGACCAAATATTCACATACTCTCATAGCCCAGCTTGTCTATATGATCACAAAGGGATAACTTCCATAAATCAATCACTTTCTCGTTTTCTCGAAGACCACTCTCACGAATCGCACGTAGTTCATCTAATGCACCTAAATAGTGAGGATTGTAAGATTCATATTATGACATCGAGATTCAGAAAAAAAAGAGATAAATGTATTCGTCTCATTGTGGTCAGCTATATAACCCCTCCCAAAAACCTAACCAAGTCTGTACTTAGCCACATGGGTCAGATCAACTATTATTAACTTTGAAAAGTGACGCTATTCGTATATGGCCATCATTAATGTCTTCCCAATTGAGTTCTAATCGACCTAATATATTATCGCGACAACCAGTGGTTTCATTTTCGTACCACGTGTAATAAACTTTTTAAGCTCAAAAATTACCGACCAACCTACCTCCTAGTTGTAAACCGTAACATTTCTCATTTGGCGTATCTGCCGCACGCAAGTAATACGGTAAAGAGACTTACAGTTACAAACCACTAATAACTGAACATCGTGCAGACATTTAGAGAAAAACCAACAACAGTATTATTTCGAAGAAAAGTAACGAATAGTGGTTGGCTGAGAACACAGTATAGATGAAAAGTACTTGACTATCAGTTAACCCAGTTATTTGGATTTAATAAAGAAACTGTGTTGAAAAGACAGTGATTTGTGAGATGAACATCAGAAAGGGTAGATTATCAACAAGCACTTGAGACAAATGACGGAGGCATCAGTCTTCGAGGCCTAGAGTCCAGTGACCATAATTTTTCAGTTAAAGCCTATGGGGTTGCTAGAGCATAGGTATCCATATTTAAATTTCCTTGCATGCAGAACTGACTTTTATTACAATTAGTTTGTGACATAAACCATTCTTCAACTAGGTTTGATTTTCAGAACCAACCACTTGAAATTCCTTGAAAGGCAGTCTAACACTCATTGTGCAACATAATATCTAAACATTTAAGTTGAATAATTAAATACATATAAGGGAGCCGAAACGTTGGAACACTGAACTTCAGATTAAAAATGTGATTAAATTTGGTTTATTAGATTCGGTGACCATTACTTAGGTTGATACCACAAGTTATGACCATTACAATTAATTATAATGGTAAGTACATTTATTGGCGAAATGACCGAAGGACAACTATGGCAAAACATCCAATGGAGTCATATTGTTATTTTTCCTACGAAAGTTTTAATGAAGGTTCACCTTCCCAGTAGTGAGTTGTTAAACACATAATCCACTTGAAGTTATTTTTACATAAACGGAAGTAATAACAAGTACACAAAACGGTACTCATTGAAATATTTAACGGGAATTGTCTAAAACTTTCGTGTAACTTCTAGCACTTGCATTTGATAGTTGATGAATGTTCACACATGGTTTAACACATAGTCGTCTCAGTTAGGATCGGGCTGAATTGTTTGTAAAGTACAGAATCGCAACTTGCACAATAAAACAAATGGACTATGTTTACTCAAGGCCGAAACCATATGCATGAAAATCTTCCATAGATGTGGCACACAAGCAGGAATAAGTTGAGAATAACGCAATCATAGTTCGACATTTTTCCAAGAACACAGAGACTCCATTTCGGGTCACAATGTCTGTGTTCTAGGCTTTCGCTTTTTCATTGAATGAACTGCGTACCAAAGAAGTTAAATATGTAACAGAAAAAACCCCATGACAATCAGTAAGGTCGGTCCGGCAGTTTAGCTTGTGGAAATTGTTTTTAGAATTGATGACGTAAGAATGTGTAACCTCGCAGCTTTTCATAGGCAATGTATACCTAATGACTAGTCTAATGACTGTTCTAGCTAGAACGGTTTTGACGTTTTACAGTTAGACAATACAACTTGATGAGCAAAACAATGCAATGCTTACGTTGTTTACTTATGCATCCGTGACTTTTTTGTTTGTTCTTCAAAATATCACACACCACTGCGAGAATAACAGTCATAAATCCATAAACAATCCTCCTAATTTCAGAGCATATAGAAATATCACGAAGTTGCATTTTTGTTTTTCTTGTAATCCAGAGCAGTTATGAAGCGAAATTTATTTGGATAAAATCTGTGAACACCTGTGGGTTTTAAAATATATTAAAATATATATAAGTTTCGTCGTTGTTTCATTTACCTACAAAGCATCAATAAATTCTAAATGTTTGTCTGTTGCCACTTAATCGCGAGTAACTGTTTGAAGGACCTTATGCAGTCACTTGAGAGATAAATAAAATGGTGGTAACCGGTAGGAAAGTAGGAAAAGAAACAACACACGTCAAGGTTACTGTGCTTCGAAGAAAGCGCTCAATCACGCAAGGCCACGCGAACATCAGACATGAAATTCCAGAATAGGGTTTCAATGCATGACAAAAAATTAATTCCGACAGACTGATATGAAATTATTGCTCAGCGATTGCATCTTATAACTCATTGCATTTGAAAATTGAAAAACATACCTTTCTGACTGACGTGGATTTGGCAGTAATCACAACAGTGTAAATTCGGGGTTTGAGAAGGCCTTTACACGTAACTTTTTTTATATTAGAAGAATGTCAACCCAATCGAAGTAGATGAAAGAAGTGAGGAGGTTCGAAGATATAATTGAATAGTTATCGATATATCAAGAAACGTTCATTCTCAGCTGGCTAACAGTTGGGGGCGATTCGTAGTACGGTACACCCGCTCATGATCTGATGCGAATGCCTGATCAAGCGCCTTCAGCTTGATCCGCCCTACAAAATTGTTGAGGGCGAAATTAATTTCGAAGACTTACAGAATTATTTATTTTGGTAAGTTATTCGCCGCTACATGTCTTCATTTAAACTGATAAGATCACTAGCCGTTATAGTCAAAGTTGAATGTCGCTAACCTAACATCACTCACGCGATCAATTAAGTGAACCATTGACGTACGAAAGCGGTTTATGTTAGGTAGCCAGTTACATATTTTATTCTATGTATATAGTCCAATAACCATAGGAACCCTAGCTGTCAAGTGAACAACTTCATTCGAAGTCATGTTCTCTACATGGACTAGGAATAATAAATATATCGTCATAAGATGGGCTAAAATAAAGCATGCTAATAGTACAGAACTTTCAAATTCAAGTAATGTCTCCATAATGAACAATTATTGACTAGCATTGAGAATAGTCTTGTACAGTACATCACATATGCTAAACTTCTTGCACATAAATTACGCTGTCATTAGTGTGTAGTGACCTGCTTTTCTCGACGAGAACGCGATTGGTATAATGGAAACAATTGTTATTATAACCAATTGTTCCAGTGATTGTTTTACTGTACTCGCTTTTGTTTGACCGTATCAAAGTCACTTCTCGTTCCGTTGTCCATCTTGTTCGTTCGAACGTTCTTACACTCTGACTTTCTACCTGTACTCGTTGGTACGTCTCAGTATTCTTTCGATACCATGAGATCGCCAATAAATATACCTTATCCGTACCATTTACAGCCTTCTGGTTTTTGGCTATTCGAAGGAGCCAAGTCGTTTTCGGGCGCATAATCTTATTGTAGTGGTGATTATAGTCATTCGAGACTCGACACCATCTACAAGTTAATTATTCTTATCATCAGTTGGCTTTACTGAGGAATTGAATCCTTAGTCCTATTAATATTTCGTCCATCTAGGCCTAAGCTTTCTCAATTGACAGTTCAGTTAATTTAAATCAGACTTTTGAAGAGATTTGGAATAAGTTCGATGTCCCACTGAGTAAAGTCACAAATCATTCCGTCTGTTATCAACTTTACCTAGACTCTAGTCCTACCCTTGATTGATGAATGAACAAGTGTGGGAGACTAAAGAGAAAAAATCTCACTTATTCCTACCAACTATTTAAGAAATTTTGGTGCCCGCAGTTAACTCAATGACGGCGAAGATGAAATATATTTTTCTCACTACTGTCGTATGTAAAACTTAAATCGATTCAATGGTGCTAAGCTTTTACATCAAATATATTGGTAGAATTCATTTCAGACATTCATAAAAAAGCTGATATATGCTGAGAGCGAATAAATAAACAACGTAGGAGAGGTATATATATGTGTACGCAGGCAAAACGTCAGAGTTATATATATATATATATATATATATATGTATATAAGAATACATACAATGTGACAGATCAAGAAGCAATTAATCACACAACACATAAGAAACCATACTGAGTGAACAAACATATTACTCAATTACTCAGTAATAATTAAGAAACAGTCAAACGAGTAAAACAGTTAGTAGGTTTACAGAAAGCTTACTATGAAGGGGTTGTAGAAATACAACAATAAAGCTTTCTAATAATCTTGTGATAGATATTAATAATGATAACCCGTAATACAAAACTGGAGGTTTTAAGTTTCTTAGTGTTCATGCTGTTACAACATGGACAGTGCATTCACGAATTCATTCGATACAGTATCTCACTTTGTAATTATACAGACTCACTTTTGAATAACAAACACAGTAATAGACTGAGTTAAAAAAGCATAGCTACGTAGATGAAAAATTATTTATCAAGAGCCTATTCAAGGTGTTATCATAGTTCTTCTATTATCTGGTTGATCTGATAGCGAAAGTTTGAAGACTGATTCTTAAAAGAATGCCTTAATACACATCGGTTACGGCAATATTTGCCAGTAAATCATCAACAACAATCATCTTCAGCAAGCCCAAGGACAATATTGATTATTAGTGTCCCTAAAAAAGCTTACATTGCAACTTATCGACCTCTAAAATATTCAGTCGGTTATTATCACTTACCAGAAAATTGTATAGTTTGACAAGGATATGTTGTGGATTTTATATTCTACCTAAATGAAACGATGACTGGAATACTGTGTCAAATATGCCAGTCCATGTCTTATTGAAGTGGTCTACATACGCTATTGTGTTTAAAAATGAACATTTTGTTTGAGATAGTATGATAATCATAAGTATTTGAATTGTAGTATAAACTAGTGATCCCAGGAATAACGCAATTTAATCAAGAAGTATTAGATGAGCACAAACGAATGTATTCTATTTGGAATTCAAAATCACAACAGTGCTCAATACAAAGAAGTTATTGATTTATTTAGACATCGCATCCTCCACAGCTCAAATTGGAGTGTAAGTGTCTGTAATCGATTGATCGTCTTCTTCATAAGTTCACCTTACATCTGTCCAACAATGTGTTGGATGTAGACTCTGCATTATCCAGAATGCACTCATTAGTATTAGAATTAACAACCGAAATTGGAACAGACTCACCTGGGTTCTGGAATTGTATACAATCATGATGTCTGTCGTATAGTGAAACCACTGATATTTAGAATTTGCATCATAAACTTTCAAACACTATCCTCCTCCACGAAATAATGTAGGGTCCTTACGTCGCAATGTTATAACCAATATGACGTTCCCAATTTGCATTATCTTCTCAAATCTCACGCATCGGTTAATGTAAGTGAGTACTCGGGGATAAACACTGATATATAATTTGAGGTATTGCATCATGTGACTTTGACTTGAATTAAAATTATGATACATATTCTTTTTGTTATTCATATTAGAATATACAGATAGATATGCATTGATAATTGTGATTAACACATGTGATTCAAGTGGGCTTGATTTACCTGCGAAACAATCGAATAGAAAACATTCATCTGCCTCATACTCATTAGGATAATCTTGGACTTGATTTGGACTATCTGTCTGAGCAAAATTCACTTCTGGGCAAACTGGTTCTCTGACTGCTTCGGGAAATTTTGCTATCCCCTCTGATTCATCATACCACTGACTAGGGACTCTACTCAACATACACTGTTCGTGAGAATATGCAACATCTGATACAATAACATCAGAAATATAACTAGAATTCGACTAATTCGGAACATATTTCTCACATTCATTGGGAATATCATTAGAGATAAATTCATTGTGAGGGTAAATGACATTTAATATGATATCAGAATTTGATTTTTCTGAAATATTTCCCTTGAATTTATTATGAGTTTCATTAGAGAATAATGGATCATTAGGAAAATTAGCATCTACCAAGACTGAATCCGGTTTCTGATCATGATCCGACTCATTCAACATTTTATTCTCAGAGTTATAAAAAATTTCCTCTGAATTATGTGAATCATTATGACAAACCATATCTGGTACAATAACATAAGAAATCCGATAAGAAGTTGGTTGGTTGGAAATTTTTGTCTCACAATGACTCAGGGTTTCATTCAACTCTGGACTGTTATGTGACGTTATACCACTTCTAGAAGTCCTGGATAAAGATAAGTGATCATTAGAAACATCCATCTCAGCATCACTCTCAGCGAACTGAATCATGGTATTACAAACTGACTGAATGTGTCCAGTTTTACCACATTTAAAGCATTTAGAATTACGAAATACACATGAATTACATGGGTGAAACTTGCCGCAGAACAAGCATTTACTGAACTCGTGCTCATCTTTGTGGACTGTTTCATAGCTCAATGAAGTATTATCTGAATAACTTTGATTACGCATCGAACTGCGATGACTTAGTAAAGTTGTGTAATTCCTGATGTTCTGGCGAGTCATTTTATCGGATTTTTCTTTCTTACCACACTTGGAATTTGTATACTTTACATGATCCAACAGTAGTTGCTTGAGAGTTGCATAGGGAGGTGAAATCGGTTTGTCTGGAAGTGCCATCTTCCTTGGTCGTAGCCCATATTTCGGACCTCTCCATGTATTCCTCAAAAGCATTAAAATCTGAATTTATATCCAACCGTATCATCACAGGCTCAATCGCAACGCCAATATGATAATCATAAGTATTTGAATTGTAGTATAAACTAGTAATCCCAGGAATAACGCAATTTAATCAAGAAGTATTAGATGAGCACAAACGAATGTATTGTATTTGGAATTCAAAATCACAACAGTGCTCAATACAAAGAAGTTATTGATTTATTTAGACATCACAGATAGCCATTTCCAATTTCGAATGAAAATCGATCGAAAAGTTTAAATCCTTCCCCTTTATCTTACAACAGAATGCCAGGAGATCTTATATTGGCCTTAGATATTCAAAATAATGTTATACATGTAAGCTTCGTTAATCTTTTTTATCCTTCTTGGACTATTAACCTCCGAGTTCACTCAGAGGGTTTTGCAAACTGTGGTTTAAAATCTCTGTATATTCAACTCGGTCGTCAAATGACTAACTACTGAACCGTTCTATCTGAGCAAATGGCCTCACTACCAATGGCGAAATCGTTTCATAAGAAACTGAACTACTTAAACAAGATTGTCCCTTGAATACTCTATTAATTATTATTGCCTAACCAACCTCCTTTTTGTATTTATGGAGACTAAAGTTGTTCGTATGGAAAAAGAGAAAACTATCTAAATAACGGCTTCTTGTTGCATTTTTTCATCGAATGTTTGAGCTAGGGAAAATTTTCATTATTTTCTAACACGGACAACACCAAGGGATTTGAATATTTGGATGCATCTAGTTCCATTCAGCGAGGAGCCATAATTCCGTCTTTGTTAATTATGATCGTCGGGTTTAAGAGTTCAAAGAGAAGCATGCAAAAATCATTGATAATTTTCTTAATAACAATAAATATTGGAAACATTTAGTTGCTGATTGATGATATTGTAACATGTTGGACATTTTGCCGGTTTATTGAATATTTGGATCCATTCAGTTGTTTCTCTTGCAATTTATATTAGTTCAGTTATCATTCTTGCTTGAGTTAATTCCAGTCTAACGAAAAGGCAGAGGTTTGTAAGAAGTGGCTGGACTGAAATTCGACGTTTTCCGAGATCTTGATGAACCTCCCAGAAAGTTTAGTTCAACTTTAAAAACTTACTTATTATCATTCAACATACACATATTCGTCTAAAGCGAATACAGTAGCTGGGTTCTGGAGATGGTAGATTTTCACTTACTAAGAAGCTTTCAATATGTTAAGCTGGATGGACCAAGTAGATATTAAAAGTGAGTTTTTTTCAGTCAAACTAAAGCGGCTTGCTAGAGTGCTTTGACACTCGGAAGAAATGACCCGTGAATTACTTGATTTTAATGTCAGGGGCTAACCTGTCTGCACTGATCTCGGCGAATCGAAGCTCATTTCATCTCACGTCCCTCTGAATGTATCGACCAAAAGAGCTATTGCCACGTGTTAAGCCAGCGATTCACCAAACTAGTTTCTCAAGGTGAGTAATTTTCTAGCTAGAGAACAGTGAGATTTGAGCGTTGAAACGCTGCTATCCGTAACATCTCAGTCGATGATCCCAAACCCAGTCGAAATAGGATTTAGTAATGGAGTTCGAAGAAGTTTTGGGAGGATGATCAATGAATCGAGAAGTTTATGAACTTCAGCTGACTAGTTGTTGCGAGGGATGCGTAGCACAACGTACCAAGTCACAATCTGGTATGTATGTTCAACTAAAGGGACTTCGAGTGGAGTAGAACTAATGACAACATCATCTATATCGAAAACTTACGGAACTATTTGATTTTAGGTTTTACATGCAGCTAAACTTTCTAGCCAGTCGAATCTCGATGAAATCCTTTCTCTAGGCTGCCGTTATGCTTGTGAAAAAACAATTTTTAATAAAACAAAATGTATGCTTATTCACTGTCGGATGAAGAACGTACGTGTGACAGGACTAAATAGAACAAACTGAGCTTGAAGTTGTTCAGTGATGTAGTCCAAGTCTTCTTAAACTGCTTCACACTCTTTGAGTTTCGTGTTACGCTACGCAGCGTACTATTTACCCATACAAAGGCGCTGATGTTCACAAAGATGATGGGGTCATCTATTTACAAACATTGACACTGTTCATAAGATCCTGTTTAATATAACTAATCAATTCCATTTCATACCAGACTCACATTCTTCCAATAGGCAGCAACAAGTTGCTGAGATTATTATACTTTATTTTAATAGACTACTGAAAATATCGAGAGTTATCACCCAAATACCTTAGTAATTCACTTCCAGCAGACTTTAAAACCTTGAAAACTACTATAGTTAAATTCTCAAGACAGCTATGAGTAAGACGTTTCTTGAGAAGTCTTTCTGAGTTTTAGGTTTTTGATGTCATTTCATTGATCTGCTGACTAACTTGAATAATAAGGCGAAAAGCATACACGTTAATACATGGTACTAGGCCAATAATTGACCATTTGGCGAAATAAGGCGAACTAGAGAACAGTGGATAAGGATTGACATGGTAAAACAAATTGTGCGGATTTTCCGACTGATCTTTACTCAGTGATTGGTAGAAATACATCAACTGACAGGCAACTATCAGTTCCATGCCCTTAAGATAGCTAAAGTTTGTAGTTCCGTAAATCTCGAGTTTTAACTAGAAAGAATAAGTCACATTGATTCAAATAAAAAAATACAAATTTTTCAGTCAACTGTCACTACGTTGTATCATCGATATACAAATTACAACTCAAGATAATCGATGCTTATTAATCTCTAACTGATCCATCTATCTTTGCAAAAGGCTTACAAAACCGAATAATCATAATTCAGTCACAACGTTGAACTTCGTACGTACGTACATCAGTTCGAGTTGCCATACCACATTAGCACAGAGATGCAGTTATCGATCCAAATCTCATAGTGGAAGAAGTAGTAAAAATATAAATAGTAATCTGAAAGATTAAGGTTTGAAGATGTTATTCAAGGAGTATAATCCAGTGAAATAAATTTGGAAAGAGAAAAAGGATAGAGACATGAAGAATTCAGATTAGAATTTAGTAGAACACAAAGAGTGGATGCGCCTTCGCCATTGCAAACGATTTTGAGCCATGTCATTCAAGGTCTCTAACCATCGATTGGTATCATCTCGCGAATCCCAACCAGGTAGTCTACACCTGCCAACATGACTCAGTCCACTTGTCAGTAACTTCATGGATTTGTGCCACGTTTTGCTTTTGCCAACCCTAGCTTTCTTCCACCCTACTCCTACACCATAAAACATTACACGTCGAAGCAGTCGGTGGTTGGGCATACGTAACACGTGTCCCAGCCATCTCAACTGATGAAGTTTCACTACTTCATCAACCGATTTGCCATCATTACCTAGTACCTGTTTCCTAACAACTGCATTACTTACTTGGTGATCCCAGGATATACGAGCAATGCTTTGATAACACTTATGATCGAATACTAGTAGCCTACGAATATCCTCTACTCTTATCGGTTATGTTTCACTGCCATAGATTAGGACGGAACGAACTGTTGTACAGTAAACCCGTCCTTTGGTTGCTAGACGGATTTGTGATTGATATAAAAGGCCTTCCGCTAAAACAAAACAAGGAAAACATTTGAACAGAGGTTTCTTTTTAAAATAAAAGAGGTATACCCTAACAGCAGAATAAAATTATACAAACAAATATAAACTAATAAATACACATCATTGTGAACATTAACAACAGACAGTCATGTTTTTCAATCTATTGTTTTTCTGTTTGTTTACTGAATAAATAAAACAGAATGACTTTAAAAAAAGGAATAAGCATAAGTGCACTAGTCGATTAGATAATGAATAAAGACAGGCAAGAATCTTATCATAAATGAGTATTAAATTTAAGAAAATAAGTTTCAGTGGGATTTTGTATTTTTGTTTCTTTCTTTTCGAAAATAAAAAAAAAGAACAAAAAACAACACAACACAACACATAAACAGGCATTTGCGGTGATATAAACAATTAAACCGGGAATAGTGATTATTTTATTAAAAGAAGGCTTTAATATTTATAATTTGTATGAATAAATAAATGACAAATAACCATCTAACAATTAAGGTTATATCACAAAATAAACATAGAAAAGTAAATGAAGAATAAATGAAAAATAAATGTGTGTGTGGGGTGGTGGTGGAGGGGGTCTGTGTGTGCATAGTAACGCTAAAATAAAATAAAAACATAATTTATAGAGAGAACAAAAGGTTACTAAACACCTTAGAGTGTTCAGGTATGGATATAAAATTCTTTAAGGAGAACTTTAAAACAAAAAAGGAAACCCATTTGGTGAAGGGAGAAATGTAGAAATAAAGTGAACATAAACATAATTCATTCAGAGTTACATCAATGGATCATTTACTTCCTATACACATTAAAAAGGATAACCATAAGCAGAATCATCATATGCACAATTAATGATATATATATATATATATATATATATATATATATAGCCTATCTATTATTGATTTTGTACAAAACAATAATAATAATTGGTAGCCAATAAATTTACAAGATGTTTAACATTAGAAAATACAAAAAACCGGTGATATAAAAACAAGAAAACAATCAGAAGTTTCACTGTATCATCACCATCACCATCAACAACACCACTACCACTACCACCACCAGACCTATTCACAGTTTCCAGGCAATAAAATTAAGAAAAAGAAAGTTGAGAATAATCTGTTGTAGGTTTTATTGTTGATAGCTTGATCATCATCATCATCATCATCATCATCTATAAGGTTAGTTTACTTAACCTTTTATGTAGATTACTTTTCTCTTTTTGTTTATCTCTTTGCTTATTTTACCTTATTAAATGCATGTGTATATGCATATGTGATCATTATCAAAGATTATTTAATTTTGAATATTACGTATATGAGATTCTTGAGCTTCGAATTCTTTGACTTCATGAAATATACGAGCTTTCCATTCTTCAACTGATAAATTTCTTTCACCAAATGAATCATCATATGGAGCTGGTGGTGGCTAAATAAGAAAAAAAACGAAAATAACAAATAAATTATGTTCAAAATAAATAATGTGGATGTCCAGCACTATCCTTTTTCTCTTTTCAAATTTATTTCACTGTATTATACTCCTTCAATAGCATCTTCAAACCCTAATCTTTCACATAATGCCACCAAATGCCCTGGTACGGGCGAGAGTGGGGACAGTCCGCTCTCCCACTCGAAATTCTTTCACATGGACACGCGAATATATAGCCTCTGACAGGGAAGTCCTACTCACTGCCTACTCATGGCATTACTGTTGTTTACGATATTGAGAGGACGAAAACCGAATGTCCGGCGTTTTAACTGGGTTGGTGGACACGGAAAGTCCACCTAGGGGAGTTGGAAAACCCTGATTTCAAACCAATGCTGCACATGGGCTCCAGTATCCTGAAGGAACAAATGACGTATGAATCAATCGTTGGTCACCGGCTACAATGGGACTGCATCTCCTCACGATGCTTTACTGCCTTGTGGACTAGACCTTTAGGTCAAAGGCACCGGATGTGGCCCCCTAAAAACACAACCTGCTTCAGTCTGAGCAACTGGGCAGTATCACAGCGCTCACACAAATCAAATGAGATTTGTGGGGCGCATATTTATCTGGTGCTTTCTTGTATCAATATTTATGTGTTTAAATAAAATAATAAACATAATGCTTATACTCTTACTACTTCTACCACTATGGGATTTAAGTCGACAACTGCATCTCTGTGCTAATGTGGTATGGCAACTCAAACTGATGTACGTACGTATGAAGTTCTACGTTGTGACTGACTGCAGCACATGATTAGTATTAGTAGTAATAATAAAATGATTAAATTCTTTCATTTGAAAATTCTTTTAAAACAATGACAGATTTACAATCCTTTTGGGGAAAGTTCTACTAACTGCTATTTGCATTTCAGTATTCTGTCGAAGTTAAAGATCGAACAGGATGTCTCTTAAGGAAGTTCTGTTATGAGTAGACGTTAAATTAACAAACGTTTTTTTCACTGATATGTTAGTGAATATTATATCTGCCACAACTAATCTTAGATAATGTATATACTTATCTGCTTTTCTACCTTCACTTTCAGAGGCACATTGGACAAAAAAATTCTAAAGTGAGAATCTGGAGATTTTCGATACTAACTTATATAATATCGCATAGAAGTGCTTAGGAATTCCAGGGGCAGCATTGTAAATTTATCGTCTATCGGTGTAGACAGTATACTCCATATGTGTTTGGCAGGGATGACGTCAGGGTCATATACTAAGTGCCATAGCATAACATCACCGCTAATGAGTCTAATTTTAAACCAAAAACGTTAAATAAAGTACTGAATAACGGGATTACTATTATTATTATCACTAGTTGTTACTCCACTAACAAGCATATATGACCATTAGTTGTATCATTTACGAAATACGATAAAAGCGAAAAGTTAAATTTATAAAAATCAGGTTATAATGAACTCCATACAACCTTTTAACGCTCATCGACCTAACATGATAGACTGGAAGTACGCAAACGTGTGTAAACTATATAACCAAAAAACTTTACGGGGGCTACGTGAAGACTAGAAAAGCTGAGAGTCAGAATTCTTCACTACAGTAAAAGCAGTAGGAGCATCTACTGTTACCATACATCCCAAACACTGTAGTCATCATATATTCACCTTATATTCATTGCTTGAACATCATAAGATGTACTCGAAACGAACAGTCGTTGTATATTTTTATTCAACAACTGCTGTTGACTCACTGAACGGGATTGTGTTCTGGAATTTCCACTTCAGGGGTGACTGATAAATTTATTGCTTCAAAAACACCTCAGATAAACTAATGAAAGATAAACAAAAATTCTTATTCTTTTACAAGGACTTGGGTCAAGTTTTTTTCACTGACCGTTATTCCTGGAGAAGATTAGACTCATTAATGCCTACAGTCAGAAATATGTTTGGAAAAAACTCTTGGGAAACTACACCTCCGTATATTAACTAACGTACCGCGTTTACTTCAGAGTCTTCATACCATACGTGTATGTATGGGTGATGAAGAGCATCGTCAACTGAAATTCTTTGTAATGGATCAATCACCAACATTCTACTTAATAAGTCTCGAGCTTGCTCAGCGTTTAGTGTTTCATGCTCCTATCAGAATATAAAAAGGAAGACGAAAGTGGAAAAGCCATAAAGACGTGATTATCTATAAAAAGTAAACATTACAGATTACGAACTAAACATACGGAACAAATGCTTTCATTGGTAACTTCACAGATCAAGTGAAATCATGAGCAGATCATGGAAGTGCATCTCCTCACGACGCCCCACTACCTTGTCGGTTAATTCTTTAGATCAAAGGCTCGGGGTGTGGTTCCCTAAGAAAACCACTTGCTTCGGTTTGGACAACCGGGCAGTATCACAGCCCTCATACAAATCGAATGAGATTTGTGCGGCGCATATATATATCTGGTGCCCTCTTTTACCAAAGTTTGTGTTTAAATAAAATAAAATACGTTATTATTCTAAAAAGCTCTTTCACGTTCTGATTGGATGGAAACTCCTCGACTTCGTCGTAATTCTCGGATGCTATACCAACAGTTCGTATTAGCGTTATTATTATTCTTAACCCTTGGCTACCAATTCGCAGTAAACCGGACAGATATACCACTTGTACTAGATCTACAGATTTAATATTTAACTTATAAGCATTCCGTTAGTTATTATTCGCTTTCTGATCTATTGTGGAAAACTAATCTTAGTTATTTTGTTTCTTTTAAGCAATGTCATGTTGTTTGTTTTTCTTTTTTTTCAGACACTTTCCATTGTCGCCTTTAGTGTGTCCGCTGTGAACTCAATTTTATGTTATTACGGTAGAAAATATTTTATTTATTATTATTATTAGATAGAAAAAGTCTACGTAGAACCGTCAATTATGTTTAATCAGATTACGAGGTTGCAAACCTATGTGCTTTCAACAAATTGGTTATAGGCGGCACAATATTCCCACACAAACGCATACACACAGCTACATGGATCTCACCGGACCACACCACAGAGAACCAGATTGATCACATCTGTATCAACAAAAAATTCCGAAGATCAATGGAAGATGTGAGAACCCGGAGAGGAGCTGACATAGCTTCAGATCACCACCAACTGGTTGTGGCCAAGATGAGACTGAAGCTAAAGAAAGACTGGACAACTGGACAAACAGCACTACAAAGGTTTAATACAGCCTTCCTTCGAGATACTGACAAACTCCATGAATTCAAGATAACTCTCAACAACAGGTTCCAAGCTCTACAGGATCTACTGAAAGAACAAGAAACTACTTTGGAGGACAACTGGAAAGGGATAAAAGAAGCACTAACTTCAACGTGTCAGGAGGTTCTTGGTCCTAAGAAGCACCATCACAAGGAATGGATCTCTATGGGGACCCTGGACAAACTTCAAGAAACTAGCAATTAACAACAGCCGAACACGAGCAGAGAAAGTCAAAGCACAAGCAGACTACGCAGAAGCAAACAGAGAAGTGAAGAAAAGCATTAAAGCCGACAAGCAGAAATACATGGGAGAACTAGCAACGGCGGCGGAAAAAGCTGCAAGAGAAGGGAATATGAAACAACTATATGATACAACGAAGAAATTGGCAGGGAGATATAGCAAACCAGAGAGACCAGTCAAAGACAAAGAAGGAAAGACAATCACTGAGATTCAGGAACAGAGGAAAAGATGGGCAGAATACTTTGAGGAACTGCTGAATAGACCAGCCCCATTGAATCCACCGAACATCGAAGCAGCCCACACTGACCTGCCAATAGACGTCACTCCACCAACGATCGAAGAAGTCAAGATGGCCATCAGACAAATCAAAAGTGGGAAGGCGGCAGGACCTGACAATATACCAGCAGAAGCACTGAAGTCAGACATTGAAATAACTGCAAACATGCTTCACCTTCTATTCAAAAAGATTTGGGAAGAGGAACAAGTGCCAACGGACTGGAAAGAAGGATATCTCATCAAGATACCAAAGAAAGGAGATCTGAGCCAATGTGAGAACTACAGAGGCATCAGTTTGTTATCAGTACCAGGAAAAGTTTTCAACAGAGTGCTGCTGAATCGGATGAAAGACGCAGTAGACGCCGAACTTAGGGATCATCAGGCTGGATTCCGTAAGGATCGGTCGTGCACAGACCAGATTGCGACACTACGGATCATCGTTGAACAATCAGTTGAGTGGAACTCATCACTATACGTCAACTTCATCGACTATGAGAAGGCGTTTGACAGCGTGGATAGGAGAACATTGTGGAAACTTCTTCGACACTATGGAGTTCCTGAAAAGATTGTCAACATTATCCAAAACTCATACGATGGATTACAGTGCAAAGTGGTGCATGGAGGACAGCTGACAGATGCATTTCCAGTAAGGACCGGAGTCAGACAAGGCTGTCTACTCTCCCCATTTCTCTTCCTTCTAGTGATTGACTGGATTATGAAGAATTCGACATCCGAAGGGAAATACGGAATACAATGGACTTCTCAGAATCAATTAGATGATTTGGACTTCGCAGATGACCTAGCCCTCCTCTCTCATACACACGACCAAATGCAGATGAAGACAGCAAATGTAGCAGCAGCCTCCGCATCGATAGGCCTCCACATTCACAAAGGAAAAAGCAAGATTCTCAAATGCAACACGGAGAACACCGACCCAATCACACTTGATGGCGAAACTCTGGAAGAGGTGGAAACATTCAAGTACCTGGGGAGCATCGTTGATAAACAAGGAGGATCGGATGCAGATGTAAAGGCAAGGATTGGCAAAGCAAGGGCAGCATTTCTACAATTGCAGAACATATGGAACTCAAAACAACTCTCAACCAATTTCAAGGTCAGAATCTTTAATACGAACGTCAAGACAGTCCTACTGTATGGAGCTGAAACGTGGAGAACTACTACGGCCATCATCAGGAAGGTACAAGTATTTATAAACAGTTGTCTACGCAAAATACTCAACATCCACTGGCCGGATACTATCAGCAACAGCGTTTTATGGGAGAGGACAAACCAGCTTCCAGCTGAAGAGGAAATAAGGAAAAGACGTTGGAAGTGGATCGGACATACATTAAGGAAATCACCAATGTGCATCACGACTCAATCCCTAACTTGGAATCCGGAAGGGAAGCGGAAAAGAGGAAGGCCAAAGAACACACTACGCCGGGAAATAGAAGCAGATATGAAAAGGATGAATAGCAACTGGAAAGAACTGGAAAGGAAGGCTCAGGACAGAGTTGGATGGAGAATGCTGGTGAGTGGCCTATGCTCCTCGACGAGGGGTAACAGGCGTAAGTAAGTAAGTAAGTAAGATTACGAGGGCTACTTTGTATCATGTTGGCAATTAACTTTGCTAAATAAAATTTATTTAGATAAGCAGCAAAGGAACTAACAATAAAGAGAATTATATGTTGTGCAACACTAAACATTGGCCCAAACTAAAAGATGAAGAGTAAGAGTTATAAATACTTTTACCATAAGAGTATAATAGAAAGTAAAAATAATTAGGACTTTGTTATAACGTGAAATATAGCGTATTGCGATAGGACTACACGAAATTCTACCGATTGACCAAATTCAGATATCCTAGTTCGACCCCAATACTGTTCCCCAACTCCAATAAATCAGAACACAGCCGTTAAACGAGAATTGTTTATGGGGTCAGCAGCAGAACAAAAATGGTTTACAGACAAGGCATATTGCCAACTCAACTAACGGATAGTCAAACATAAGTGTGAAATTAAGCAATCGATACAGAGCCAATCCTAAAAGTACTTTACATTTAAAAGACAAGGAACAAATTTCAGAATTTCTGCTTGGTCGATTAACCAGTGAAAGTCTTTGGGTAAGAAAGCAATCTTTAAAATGCTGTACCATGAATAAGGTGTAACATAATTATAGTCGAAAATCAATTAATCGGTTACTTGTACACATTTTGTATTTGTATAGTGAATCATAAAACTTACAACAACAGGGATTTTTTGCAAACATTGTATATGTGTAACATATATCATACTGCAAGCCTGAATAACCCGGTTAAAATAACCCAAATGGTTAGTAATTGCTAATCACATTATTTGGGGAATTCGGAAGCAAGATAATCCTTACAAAACACACATGTCAAGTAGATCCTTAATTATTATAATGTACATTAGGCAAGCGTTAAACAGGAGTGAACTTTTTTGAAAAAAGGAACAATATAAATGACAAGGCAGTTATGAGATTGCTCGATTTTTGCTAATGTTAAAGTTTTACTAGTAATGGTAACTGGGAATGCTATTGTTTTATATCCAGTTTTTCACACTCTCTCGATCGGTTGTCAATACTTTTAGTTCATTAATTTCCTGTATGTTTCAAGGTCATGCATTGGTTACTAAATGCACTGAGTTGTACCATATCAAATCTATCTTGCGTCGTTTCAACATTTCGTCTTTTGCCTATTTTGGCGGATTATTATCGTTGGAGTATCGAGTGTCAAACATGAGGTTACATTCGACTTCATATTTGTTACTGTTTATATCAGAAAATTCTCAATAGTTCGTAAACAGAATTCACCTTACGTCAACCAGGAACCAAAATATGCAATTGGTTTTTTTCAAGATATAACAAAATGAACGAAGATTATAATAGGGAACTTCAATTTAAAGATATTTCAATATTCGGCTTCATGATAAATGATGCAAAGTTCTTTTGAATGAATAAAGTGCTCTTAGACATAACTAAATAATGACATAACAGATTAAAAAAAAGAGAATAGAAATAACTTACCGTGCTAGGTGGAGGAAAACGATCATCTGGAAAGAGTTCAGTAAATGAACGTGGTTCATTTTTTGGACGTGACATTACATAATTACGTACAGCATATTCTAAACGATTCATAAATTCAGGTCCTGGTGTTCCAAGTTCTTCTGTAATCTTAGTCCATTGATCAATATGGTCATAACCGGGGAATAGAATTCTTTCTAGAACCATCTCAGCAAATATACAACCAACTGACCAAATATCTACATTTTCAGAATAACCCATACCTAAAATAACTTCTGGAGCACGATAATAACTATAAAAAAAGAAATAATTTTATAGAAGTTTTAAATCATAAAAATAAATATATCAAATTTACAGCAGTACACAAACACTAAACCTAAAAAGTTCATTGAACTAAACGTTTTTATAACTGTATTAAGGTCAAATTAATTAACAGT
Organism: Schistosoma rodhaini; assembly: GCA_944470415.2. NCBI lineage: Eukaryota > Metazoa > Platyhelminthes > Trematoda > Strigeidida > Schistosomatidae > Schistosoma > Schistosoma rodhaini. Next base: position 21,518,134 of record OX104041.1, read on the forward strand.
ATTTTCATAGTTGAAATCATTAGTCAATTGAAGCTAGACAGCCATGGAAACCCTGGACGGCCGTTTCGTTCTATTATGGGACTCCTCAGCAGTGCGCATCCACGATACCGCACTCGCGAGATTCGAACCCAGGACCAACTATGAAAATGCTGAAATCTCCACAAAACTCTTTTCTGATTATAATCATATGCTCACTAGTGACTGACTTCAAGATACATGTCCTGGAGTTCAAGTGGGAAGCAGTGACCAGTGGAGTTCAACCACGTCTGTTGTGAGAAAACAACTCACTGGAGACAATTGATGAACGGTTGCTCAAACTTCGTGGATTGGTTGAAGTTAGACATTAACACCATTGGATGCCGGCTAGCTCGGTGGTCTAGAGGTTAAGTGCTCTGGCGCAGGTTTATACACTCTTTATTTTCCTTTAGACCTTGAGATTGAAATTGCTTCATAACTTTCTTCTTTCCTATACTATATCCCAATATACAACCTATCTTTTATATACTACCACCACCACCACCACTAAATTAACTACTTCTCTGAATTTGGTGTTCATCTTGTTGTGCTAATGAGGTATGGCAACTTGGACCGATGCATATATGTGCCTGGTCCTACGTTGTAGCTGACTGACTGACTATACATTACTAGAAAGGAGGTGATATTGCTCTGAGGAATCATAGATGTTTGAAGTACGACGACTATCTTTCAAGAATTAAAGACTATCACCAAACAATGAAACTATTTCTTTGATTAACCATGTTAGATTAATGTGAAATTTGGAGAGGAATGTGATGTAGGCATCAGTAGAAGTTTACGTTAATGTGTATGAGGTAGTCGGTGAACGTTACTGTTGATGAAGCTACTCATTGTGGAACTACAGAAAGAGATCTAAAGTGTCAGTTCCTCAAGACCATGGGTTCACAAGAGCTTCGAAATTAGAAGATCCTGGAGTAACAATGGTCTTGCTTAACCTTCATATGCAATATATATATATATATATATATATATATATATATATATAGGCTACTATCAGAAAGTCTTTTAGTGTGCATAGTTGAATCTTAAAAGGTTTCAGCTATACATGGAATAGTTTTCCGATTAAGTAAACTGATACAATACTGAATAACACTGGCTCAATTCAACGATTAGCCTAGGAAACGCGGAGAGTGTCTGCTGATAAGAACTATGAAGCATAAAATTTAATCGTTAAAACTGACTAATAATGAACACTGAAAAACGATAACTTATAAAGCAATGAAAAATATGTTAATGTTCATACCGAGTTACCACATATGGAGTCATTAAAAAGCTATCACCAGCTGTACGGGCCAAACCGAAATCCAGAATTTTCAAACTACAATCATGTTTCACAACAATATTACTGGGTTTTAAATCTCGATGGATTATACCGGCTGCATGTAAATGTTTTACACCACATAGGACTTGATACAGTAGATATGAGGTTCGTTCATGATCTAAATCAAGGTTGATCACCTAAAAAAAATAAATATGCTAAACTGTACATTACACAATCATATTACTAACTGGATGATAATTTCAGAACGTACACAACCTCATAACACTCGGAAGGATGATTATCCATTCACAGACTATTTAAATCACCTACAATCCACATTAGAATTACAACTGGAATATGTACCGACTGTATACAATGTAAACTTAGTAATGCTTGCATTAACATTACATGTTTACTGGACGCTATACTGTTGTAGTAAACAAGAACACTAGTTGGGGACAATCGAATGCATTTAAGTGAAAATTACATACTATCTCACTAAATTCTGATAACCATACAATGAACAGTTAATTTGCAAAATAACCATCAATTGTGTCAATCTTCACTGTTCCTTCTGTAAACATCAATCCATCTTCTCTAATTTCATTGTTTATGCATTTTCCTACCAATTGCGCTTTATTTCAGTTCTTTCCTTATCGGTCTTCTGCCAAAATACATTCTATGTCTAACCATCACCATATACTACTTATATGGATATAAGTAGGCCACACCACACTGTATCTTAAAATCATTTCTTTGTAATATATTACTTTAGTATATGTAAATATTTCTAGGAAAATTATATGGAGAATCATGTCTATATTGACCAGATGATCGTTTATCTGAGATTTTTAAGAAAAAGTTGAGAATTTTAACTTAAACTATAGAGATGCTAGAATCTAATACATTGAGGTGATAAGAAATTGATCAAACGATAAGTGTACATGATGGAACAAGAAAAGGTCTTTTAATGCCTAAGGAATGAGATGATGGTAGCATAACTGTCTAGAGACAGACACACACATGATTCTGTTTAATTAGTAAGCTTGATTACTCACTTTCAGTCTTTTACTCCTGTATAAGAAGATTGTTTTTCACAGCACCAACTCTCGGTCATCGCACTTCACAAAAGAAACCAGTGAGTGACAGATATTCGATTACAACAACGAAAGTAAGTCAGATATCATAACGCCAAGCATTTTATTTCCCTGGCAATGTAATATTTGTTATCCATACTTCCGGTGATTCCGTATCTGTGTTATTATAATCTATAATAATTCAAACTAGAGTATTGGTCAAATTCCTAATTTTTTTTAAATATCTATTTGGTGTGAACTGAAATGGATTTGAATATCTAATACTCTGCTAATTAGTAAATTCATAGCTCTTAAAATTTGTATCACGGTGGAAATCATTGATTCGTATTTTTATTCTAATAAATTATATTATCTAATTTATTGATATTTTACTTTGTGTTGTTTAATTGAAGCACGGCCGTTTCACTTTTTACTATAATCCATTAATTATCAACTTCCACCTTGTTAATAACTTATCTTCAACTTTTCTATAAATGAAATGAGAGTGCAACATACGGGATCGATTCTAAAATGTACTGTTATAACCAGTTTCAAGAAGAGGTGAAGATAGCTGTTAAAGTTTATTCTGTCGTGAAAATGAAAATTATATATACCATATTAGTATTGTTCATTTGAATTTTCCCATCGATGTGTTAGGACTGAAACTGGTCAGTCTCTAATTGGCATATGTGCATATTGCCTCGATATAGCCTTAATTCACAAGCATGGTAAGCAAAGATGGATAGTGGCTAGCAGGTATATCCAGCTGACTGGATTCCACTGCTAGCCACTATCCATTTTTGCTTATATATACATATGTTGTAAACAGTGAATCTTGAGCCTTTTAAATCTGCACTATTAGTCAAAGGAGTCAAGATTTGTAAGTGTATACTTCTTGAATAGGACTTGAGTTAAACGAATACCAAATTAAAATTACACTAGTCCAGGTGTACTTATTGCTTAATGAGAATTTCAAAATCTTTTTTAACATTTTCATGCCTTCTTTGAATACATTGTTGTTAAGCGCATCTGAATTGGGTTGTACATTTGCTTTGCCTACTATCAGTCTTAAGGATTGTGCCATAGTATCTACTAAATTATGAATAACTATGTTATATATGTATAAAACGGATCGATAAAGTGGATTACATTACTGGACTCAAACAAATGCCTAGCACATTTAAGAAGTCAAAGTAAAGGTGCCAAAGTTTGAATTGTAGAAAGTTGATTACCTGACATAAATTGGCATCCATAAACTCCATCACCAAATAAACATCTTGAAAGTCTTGCAATGTTTGTTGAGGAGTAAATGCGTTTAATAATGATATGATCTAATGTGAAGTGATAAAAATATAGCAATAATAGAGAGATAGGAAACTACAAATATGCAACAGTAAACGCAGTGTATGTACTGTGAGATATTGAAAATATGTACACCTTCCGCTTTTGATATTGTCAACGGATTAAATAGTGACGGTTGTGTAGTAGATTATGATGACTGACAGTTGAGAAGATAGTATTTCCTTTCAACAGAAAAATTTTAGTCCTTAGATAGATTGACAAATAAGCTTTATATATCAAATGAATAGTGACTTAGTCATACACAACGTAAAACCTGATATATGTACTTGGGTTCATGTTGCCATACCTCATTAGAACAGCGAGGTCGTTATTTCAAGACAAATCCCAAAGTGGTAGAAAAGATTAGATAAGGAGAAAGGAAACGTGTACAGGGAGGTTTCTGGACGTTCTAAAAGATAAGGAGTGAATGCACCTGCGCTATTGTGAACGATTCTCAGTCATATCACCCGATTATTTATTTGAACACAAATATTTGTACACAGGAGCACCAAATACATATGCGCTACACAATAACAATGGGAAAAGATAGATGATGTGAAGTGTGTACAAGAAAAAGGAGAAAAATAAAGAACAGAAATTAGCGTATGATAGTGAAATAATAATAATGGGAGAGGCAGTTCGGTTAGCAAAGGTACAACCAGAAAGAATCCTTCCAGTTAAAGAACCCTGAGATGCAAATACATCAAACTGACGAGTCCCAAGTAAGACGGAACGCGTATTTTGGGTCTCACTGCTAGCCGAATTCCATCTATGCTATTTCAAATTTTACAGTTCAGTTGAGTTTCTTCATCCAATAAATAATCCCTCATGTAATCTGATGTATGGTGAAGTTTACTAACCAAATCCGAAAATAATCTATTATCAACTAAGATTAGTTTCTGAACAATAAAACAGATCAACGTGGTTAAACAAAATCACAAGATATTCCACGAAAAACAGAGGTAAAGTGTAAGCGATAAACCTGGCACTGAAAAGAAAACAGAGGACTAACATTTTTGTGATTCACCAGTTTCATCAAGACAAATTCACGATAGGCACGTTTGGCATGTGTAACATTTTGAAAAGGACGAGCCAATTTTTTAATGGCAACATCTTGTTTGAGTACTGAATCATAGGCAGCTCTGTAGGAGAAATCAAACAGAAGATCATGTCAATATAACGGATTTAATGTGACTCATTTGCCAAGTATATATTTATGTGCTCGGTAGCTTTGCAGAACACTCTCGATAGAACGGTTTGTGACAATGATAGTTTGAGCAAACCGAAATAAATGGAGAGGAGTTTGGAAAGTCAAACTATTGATTCAAAACTGAGTGCTCTAATCACTAACCCATCGCTCTATCCATTATTAAATAAGGCGTACACAAAAGCAATGTTTATGTGAGAATTAAAAATAAGACAAAGGGAACAGTTACATAAACTTTAATAAAATAGAAATTATACGGGTGATGTGCGAAAATAGACATTTAAGTAGTTTACGCACTCAGCAGAGAACCAAATCATAGGCAATGTTTTAATGGGTTATTTATGACGCCTTAAAATCCACTGATTTATTTGGGTAGGTCTCAAGTATAACAATGCATTTAAGTCACCTACTAGAAGAATCTAAAGATATACCGAAATGAATGTTTTATCACTTTAAAATAAAAAGATTGGTTTGCTAATTTCTAAAATGACCTGTAAAAAATAATGGGACAACTATCAGAATAAAAAACGCTAACGTTATTGGGTGCGACCACACTGTGCAGATTCTGTGAATCGCGTAAATGAACAACCTCATATGCAGGTAATCTACGTTCAATTCACTTTTTGTAGTCTTTTTTGTACGTATTGTAAACGTTTACACTTAACAAGCGATTGACAATTTCGGTAGTGACAACATAATCAAGGCCCCCAAATGCCCTGGTACAGGAGAAAGTGGGGGGAGTCACATCTACCTCTGGAAATGCTCTTACATGCTCACACGCATACAGTCACTGACAGAGAAGTCCTACTTATTCTTTTCTCGCAGTGCGGACGTTTTTTACGGAATTGAGAAGATGAGAAGCGAATTTCAGGTGCTTTAAGCGGGTTGGTGGATACGAAGGATCCACATAGAGGAGTTGAAAAACCCTGATTCCAAACCAATGGCGTACAACGTCTCCAAGATCCTGAGGAAACATAAGGCGTATGAACTTATTGTTGGTTACCGACTACCATGGTAATGCATCTCCTAGCGTTGCTCCACTGTCTTGTGGATTAGACCTCTAGACTAAAGGCTCCAGGTCAGTCAGTCGGTCAGTTACAACGTAGGACCAGGCACATATATGCATCGGTTCAAGTTGCCATACCTCGTTAGCACAACAAGATCAACACCGGATTCATAGAAGTAGTTAATTTAGCGGTGGTAGTATATAAAGAAAGATTGTATATAAGGACATAGTATAGGAAGGAAAAAAGTTATGAAGCAATTTTAATCTTAAGGTTTAAGGGAAGATAAAGAGTATATACACCTACGCCATTGTGATCGATTCTGAGTCATGTCACCCACAGTCTCCAACCATTGGTTACGATAGTCACGCGGACCCCAATCAGGTAGTCTGTATCTACCAACATGGCTCAGATTAGAAGTTAGTGACTTCAAACACTGATGCCATGTTTTGGTTTGACCGCCCCTAACTCTCTTCCAACCATTCCCAATACTAGTCAGCATAGCGCGTCGTGGTAATCGGTGTTCAGACATACGTAACACGTGGCCCAACCATCTCAGTTGATGAAGATTCATTACCTCATCAACAGATTTACCATCATTCCCTAATACCCTGCGTCTAACCTTGCTATTACTTACCCGGTGATCCCAGCAGATGCGAGCAATATTTCTAAGACAACTGTGGTCAAATACTAATAACTTACAATTATCTTCTATCCTTAATGGCCATGTTTTTCAGCCGTAAAGTAGAACAGAGCGAACTGCTGCGCAGTATACTCGTCCCTTAATTGATAGACGGATGTCTCGTCTTCGCCATAAGTGACGTAAGTTGGCAAAAGCCAAACGAGCTTTTTGAATCCGTGCTCCAGGTGTGGCCCCTTAATAAAACCGCCTGCTGTAGATTGGGTGCCCGGGCAGTATTCCAGCTCTTACACATATCGAATGATGTGTGTGGCGTATATCCATTTGATGCCTTCTTGTACCAATGTTTAAATAAATAAGTAAATAAACGCAACCAGGAATTTTCAAAGTTTAATTTACCAAGCTTCTTTTCTGGTGTCACCAGTTATCATCAGTCTTAGACTGACAAACTAATTTTCGCAAGCATTAAACACACAGACATCAATATACAGCACAACGTGAAAAATGTGCATTAGCACAAAATGCCAAACTATGTCAGAATCATGGGACAAAATACCAAGAACAGAGAAATAAAAACAATGATGAGAATAGAAAGGTATGTATTAAGAAATACGGAAATTCTAGACAGAGGAATATCAAGAGTGAATGTATTCGAGACGTGAATGAGTTTTAGTCATGTCACCCAAAGTTTATAACCACTGACTAAGACAATCACGCTAATCCTAATCAAGCAGCCCCCATCTCCCAACATAGTTCAGACCAATTGCCAATGAATTGGTGGGTTGACGCCGTGTCTTGGTTTGGACGTCCCTAACTATTTTCTAACGTACTCCTACACCAGTAAACAACCATCAGGGTAGTTGGTGGTTAGGCATTTGTAACACGTGTTTTAACCACCTCAATCGATGAAGATTGACAACCTAATTAACAGATTTGCCACGTTTCTTTAGTACCACATCCCTAACCTTAACATTCGCCTCTTCCACGATATATCAGTGATGCTTCAAAGAAGCCTATGATTAGGAACACGTAGGCCACACGCTTCTTATATTCTAGGTTTGAGCTGACAAGTATTACAGAGAGGACTGTTGGGCAGTATACACGCCATGTTCAGCAGATGGAAATCGTACCTACGCCACAGCTAATCATACTCAACGTAGAACCTGACACATGTCAGGCCAAAGGTAACAATAAACTGCCATCTGAATTAATGACATGACTTTCATAAAAGCTGTTTGTTATCCCTTCATTGAATTTCTTCATGCACATGCTTCTAGACGAAAACTCTCAATATAGCGCTGTTATATGAGAATAAGCATAATCACAGACAACCATCAGTACAGTTAATCCCATGTAAAAGCAATATGTACAAATCAAGATCGTGGTACATAAATTCTGTCAACGACACACAATTTTGTTCGTATGGCGAACCAGTTTGAACTCTAAGATGGAAATACTTAGATGGGCTATCTACACAATAAAATAAGTATCTTTTTATGGAACGGATTAGAAAGTGTAGTTACATGAGAAACTACACCCGCAAAACAAAAACAATTTGAGCTCTCAGAACTAAGAAAAAATGCAGCATTCGAACCACAATTTAACTGGCGACTGTTTGTGAGTATTACGAAAAGCAAATGACTGTAGAGAAAGATATGCTTATTATGGTTTAATTTCACTAGCGAACATCAAAGCATGAACATAGTGATCAATTGACCAGATATGTGGACGTAAGAGACAAATCAACAAAGTATTACGGAATGCCTACTGAAAACGGTATCCTGACAACTTAGTTTGAAGGGATGGTTATATGTAGAGAGCAGGGCATAAATATTGGGGAATAGACCTGCAAAGAAAGTGAAGGTTGATCAGTACCGTCGCGTAGAAGGGTTGCAAAGTTTTCACAGATTTGTTTTTCTGATACCACTCGATAAAAAAATGTGGAGCTACTAATAAAATACTACCCATGTGATTGTTGGATGAGGGGACATCACGAATGCCAGTTTGACAAAGATATGCAACAATAATTGAGCCAACAAAAGCTATATGAATGCATAGCCCCTACCGAGTTGCTACTGATTTGCTTTAAAGCCAAATTTCGTGACCTGGTTTATTAACTTTTTTTCTTCAAGCCCTGAAAACCTGAGTGGTACCAAGAATCAGTTTTAATTTCAAATTTACAAGACCTTTTAAGTTTACTAACAAACGTCGTGCTACGAATCTACGGAAATCGCAAAGTCAATTGGTCCAACTGTTCAAGCACAACATAATACTCCGATATTGAATTTAGTTTAAATGGTTAACTTACACAACAAAGCCCTGAGCTCCAGAACCGATGGGCTTTAAGTTAGAGTACCGAAAAGGTACCACAAATCTAGCGTCTCCCACAACTTCGACATGATACCCAGGAGGAATGTTGTTTGCCATTCTTGAGTTTATGTACATAGTCTCTAAAGTTAAGGAGGCTACCTGCCTTACATTGAAAAAAGAGAGAAAGGATCACGCATCATAAGCAGCGCCACCACTCTATCGACCTCCAATAATCAATATATCAGGTACTTGTGATAAGCTTAGATTGACTGTAGTGGTTTATGTTTAGCCAGAAGGTGGTTTGTGCGCTAAGGGAGTATGTAGAATAGCGTGAGTGGGAAGAGTTGAAAAAGGAAGATAGAAGAAAAGGGATGCGGAATACCAGTAGGTGAATAAAATTTCACGTATTTCACGTAGGGCTACTGTTCCTGGACGATAACGATGTGGTTTTTTAACACCACTTGTAGCTGGTGCACTCTTACGCGCAGCTTTAGTAGCCAGTTGCTTCATTGGAGCCTTCGCACCTGTACTTTTGCGAGAAGTCTGTTTCGTGCGTGCCATGACTGTGAACAAAATGCATTTACATGGTGTGAAGAAAACAATAGACAACAATCAGCAATAATACATGCTTGAATTTGAAAGTAAAAGCGGATAGCTTGACTCGTTACAAAACTGGCTGGTTTTTTTGCCCTCAATTTTCGCTGTTTCAGTACAGTTTCAGGTCTTCGGTACCGATCACTATGCCACAGTCTAGTCATTCGACTTCCCCAGTTCAAGACGGTTTGTTAGTTATTTCCGGGTTTTGTATCCTGTGACTCAAGTGGATGCATTCGCCTTAGAATAAACGAGTTTCTGAGACTACTAGCTATCTCATTACAAGTCAGCAGGCTGGCTGACTGTAATGTTCAATGTAGTGGGCCATATATATATATATATATATATATATATATATATATATATATATATATAGTACAGAAAAATTTGAATACAGAAGAGCTAAGAGGGAAAGACCGAAGAACTTAAAGGAATGACTGGTTGGTCAGCAATACAGACAGTGTAAGTAGACAGAGGTGTAAGAGTAACAGGTAAGAGGCGAGTTTGGAACGAGCCGATGGTATTCGTTAATAACGACATATATATTAAGTACATCCAGTTGAAGAGGTATGTGATGAGTGCGTAACCGTTTCTTCAGTCTCCTCTTGAAGTTCTCTTCTTGGGTTGCTTTGCTTACATCGTCTGCAAGAGCATTGTACATCCGAGCAACTTTTGATAAGAAATTGTGAAGTTATGCTAGGGTTCCTTCTCATTCATGTGCAATTCTTTAAGGATTACCTCGCAGGGCGCTATGATGAGCTCCTAGTAGATTGCTTGTATTCCGGCGAGTTGAAGAATTTAATATGTTGGGTCCTGTAATCAGATCGCCTGTTATTCACTTATAGCTTAGAGGGAACAATTTGGTCGTTAAGCCGTCCTACCATTACTTTCTATGGCGGTAGGAGTAATGCGACATATCTGTAGTAAATGAGGGCTTTTCTGAGCACTTCTTTGAAGGTTGGAGAAATAGTGGCATGTTAACATTTATTTGGAAGTTGTAGCCATTTTACTGCGTTTGTCCGCCCAACTTTGGAACGCACTCAGATTCTCCTGAGTGATCACCATATATTTCCATTAACTCTCTTCAAAGCTACAAATTGAACTTCTGCTCTGCCTACAGCCGTTCCTGGCCGATTCAAGGAAATTATTAATGAGGAATTGGGTATTGGAAACATTACAACGGTATGTGACTTACTCAGGCGCTCAGTAAAATGACCACAACTTCCAAATAAATGTTAACATGCCATTGTTTCTCTAACATTCAAAGAAGTACTCAGAAAAGTCCTCACTTACTAAAGATATGTCGCATTACTCCTATCGCTATAGAAAGTAATGGTAGGACAGCTTAACTACCAAATGACAATCTATGAATGTAGATAACACCCTCCACGTGGCCTAATACAGGCATTGAAGAAGGAAGTCGTGAGAATAAAAAATTCTTCCGGTATGGGGCAGGCGGATAGCTTTCTGGGATCGAAAGATACCAATCCATGTAACATTCCTCCACTTCTGGAAGGCGTTTGACACGATGAACCGTCCTTTAATTTCGTCTGCAGCATATAGGCTTGATAATAAGCCATATCCACTTCAAATCTGAACAGTATGAATACCAAGTAAAGTGGAGCAATAGGGGACGTGAGCGAACTTGAAGGGCTTCAGGACTAGCTTGTAGGATTAAAGTCGACTTCTGTATTAATACATTTATCTTTGCCACTGTAAGAATAGACTTAGTTCCAAAGTTGTAGACTTCTTATGATGTGACCATCTAATTTACGAGATCATATGTGGAAGTCACGTCATTGTGTATACTGATGTGTCCTATGGTGATAACCAGCAATGAGATGTTTTGTGCTACTGAAGGACACATTGAGGCTGGAATAGAGTAACATTCATAATGTTAAAAGGTATGAGTTACACAAAATAAACATGTCTGCAAGTCTGAGTAATGCCATACTTATCAACTGCTCCCGCGTCATCATTTCTGACCTTCTCTCCATGTTAAGCGTTAGATATGAATCTTGTGTTATCTTGTGTTGGACTTCGAGAATAGTGTGGTTGAAAACCAATAGCACTGTAAATTTCATGAGTCCTTTCAATGTAAATAGAAGGGGTGTAATGCTATCGTATTAAGGAAAGCTTTAGTTACTTATTAAGACAACAAAAACTACTGTGTGTACATTCAACTTCAATGGACATTTACTTTCGACTGACTGACCGGAGCGGCAAGTAAAAATATTTTAAATTGATGGCAGAAACATTTAAATTGAATTAATAGCAACTGGTAAAGTTCGTGATGTACGACATTTTTGAACGTAGACACAAGTATTTGGGCATAAGAGTAATCTGGCGTCATTTCGGGGGAGTACAACCATCTAAAGTAGTCTCTAGTCAACGTTCTTAAAAGCATCGTTCTAAACTAAGAAGACTGGCATAAATATCTAGTCTATTCAAAGTTAAATATATCTAAAGAAGGTATTTATTACGTCAAATTCTCAAGGCATCAAAGTCTTACCATTGAAAAGAGCTGGATAAAATGGCTTATAATTCATGAGGTTTGGATGCTACGCATGGTCTAATTCTTTCCACTTTGAGCAAAAGCATCATATTTTGTAGCTTCTTAAGTCCGAGTTTAAGCTGTAGCTTGGGATACAATAAATAAGTCCAGGTGTAGCTTGACTATATATCTCATATATATTTATTGAACAATGATGTTTAGCTGGAAACACTGTTTGTGGCTTAAAGAAACTTGATGGCAGTCGAAATTAAATGACGCGAAGTTTTAATGGCCTAGTTAATCATAATTTTAAGGCTTCATGCAAAGCTCTTGTTCAGATAAATGTTTGGCTGTTGTACGCATGACGAACCCCTTCCCAAAACAAAGTTTCTGGTACTCTTAATAATTTCTGTACTCACAACACGTCACGAAAAATAGACCTATGCAAGGAAAGCATGTGTAATGTTTCATCAGCAAGACTACAAATTGTACATACAATGAATTTTAGGCAAGTCTTGTGCATCTTAAAAGTGTTGTAAGATGTTTAGGGACTGTATTTTAGTTTTTTGAAGAGAATGATCAGTGAGTTATGATATTTGGAAGTTCTTACTTCAAACATAGGTGATTTAACCGTAGCCAGAATTTCTGGACAAAGTAGACTGAGACCGGACAAAAAATTTCTTCTGAACAACTACACGATCAGACATTAAATAGGAATAATATATTTGTGAAATCTCAGCGAATGAATTCGAAGTAAATCCAACGTTTCGCCTTGTCCGAGCTTTTTCAAGGAATTATAAACTACACAATCAGTTGATTACATGTCGTCAAATGTGTTAATTTCCCTTTATTGGCCGACTCAACCTGCACTTTGAAACTGATTTTCTGTATCATGTGTGAGAAGTTTGGATTGCGGTTGAAAGAGTTGCTGTGTAACCACCTGAAATAAGGTACCGATACTCAGGTAAGTTTATTGAGAATGTAGTGCTTTGTGCATTTACCACTTGATGTTTATATGTTTAACATCAAGTATTCTCTTTTCAGGTAGGTTATCATGACACGCAAGCGATCTAGAAGCTCAGTGGTTATAGCGTTAAAGAATGCAATTATATAAAACTTGTAGCCATCCACAATCGATTCTGGGTAATTACTCTGTATTGAGCAGTCTCATTACCCGGAATTCATCCGATAAGGGGATTTATACAAACATTTATCCAGATCTGAGTCTGATCCCAAAACAGTCACTAAATTTAAGCCGATTGACTGGTAAAATTTTCTAATTTTCCAAGGTGAAATGCATAAATGTTAACCGAACCTAGGTTTTTTGCTCACAACTACAGAAAATCCCCGAAATTGGCTGATAATCTGAACAGAAATGTATTTTCCTCGTAATCACAGATTAGAAAAAGCTCAATTGTTAACTAGTTGCCCCAGTTATATTCAGCACTCGCTCAAAATGCATTTCGGGTTGGTACTATATTCCATGAATGAATCCGCAGAATTGTGTTATAACTTGTAGCCGGGTGGATGCGCTGTTAGTGTATGGCGTGATAATACGTCCAATAAGAGAGCAGTGATTTATTGATAGGACCAATGTCACACGAAACCCGTACCAGCGGTCTGAAGTACTTGTCGGCCCTGCTACTGACTAACCTAACTATTTGAGTCCAGAACACTATTATCAGCCTCTGCAGCATGAATATGAATTCATATATATTCCAAACATATCGGGCTTATACACCAATCAAACTGACCACATTGTAACACAAAATAGAAAATAATATTTGTACAAGATTTAGCCAGAAGTGGTTGTGAATGTGGGAGATAGTAATTGATAGACTGGATATAACTCAATGATGGTAAATCGTATAATAATATTTCATAGGTCAAAACAAAGCTTATAATAAGAGGGACACAAATATGAATAGTTTAGTTACTTAACAATTATACAATAGGAAATAAACATATCATATTGGTCCATAATAACTCCTCAAAAATTACCATTCATAATTCTCTTCGGGATGCAACAAACAAAGATAAACAAGTTCCGGTATCTTTGTCAAAAGCCTCTATAAACCAAACGATTTCCTTACACTCGCTTCGAGGTTTTTCAGCAGGTCTCCAGATATTTGGTAATGTTCAGTCGGTTGTAATCTTTACAATCGACTGCACTAATTCTATTCAGTTCCGTAGGCATTTGTGGATTTGTATATCTTTCAGTAATTAAGTACTACTGTCTTAGGGCAGTAGGATTTTTGGCTAGCAGCAGCCATCACAATGCCAAGCCGGAGGTTGATTGGTTTCAGCGTAAAAAATGGTGGAATGGCCATTCCAGTGCTAAGATAAGACGATTGTTTGAAGAATAAATAGACAGAATACTTAATTAGTAATGCTTAAAGGAAGTTGGAATAATAAGAGGGGGAACGGAGACGATAATAAGAGGGAAAGGAAGTAATCACTGATATCTGGTAATGATAACAGTGGTAAATTATGAGACATACATCAGGCACAACTAGTCCAAAAAGAAGGTGGCAATCCATGAGTGAGTACGTGTTTGAAGTCTCTACATAAAGCTATCCACTGATAGGGCCGTGGTTACTTAGGCTGAGAAAATATCCCAAATGGGAGCAACTATTAACGAGTAAGAGTGAGAAAGTATCTGGGTGTTTCCTCTTCTATGTGCCTAGGGGAATGTGGTGATAATGTTGTTATAATATGCTCGTATTAGGACGGATAGATGTACTTGATATGTTGATTGCGCATCTTTATACTGGGTCGGAGAGGTTTTTATGTATTTTGAAGAGAGGAGGTGCAGAGACATCGTGGACCTCAAGATGGACCATGGGTACTTTTTAAAGTGTTATGAACAATTCTAAGGTGATTGCGCCAAGTTGTCTTTTCGTAAAGCGAAGAGTTGTGTTATGACTTGATCAAGGTCGTCGCCAATTTGTTATGACTTTACAAGATAAACCAAGGACGTATCCTAATTCGTTATTGTTTTTCATGTCCGACTTTTATCACGTAAATTATCCACCAATGGAAATACGACTTTCCCCACCTTAACACTGTGACAATCAATGACGTTCTATTAGTATGAGTAAATTAGCGTCTTTATTGGTCCTTTATCCGCCTAGCCCTTCCACTTGAGTCCAGAACACCAATAACAGTTTCTTTTATGCGAATCTATGCGAATCGTTTATTTCAAGCATACCTTGTTTATATAACAGACAGAAAGACCACATCACACCATAAAATAGAAAATAATATTTGTACAAGATCAGGCCAAATGTGGCTGTGAACGTGGGAGACAGTTATCAATAAACTGAGCATAATTTAGGAACAGTAAATAGTATAGTAATAATCAATGGGTCAAAATGAAGCTTACAATAAGATGAATTTGGATATACATAATCTAGTTACTGAATAATTACACAATAAGAATATATATAGAATAATCGTCCAATAAAAAGTCCTGGGAGTTACCCGCACTTATGTCTTCGCTAGGATATAGCAAGTTGTACTTGCCTAAACTGCATCCTCTGTGTAGTTTGAGCTGGTAACTTAGCTCCTCGTAGTTACAAGCCCAAGATCACGTTCTGAAGGGACGATGAAGAGCGAATTTCCATGAAGAGTGTAAATATTTTGTGTCAAATGTGTCACAATATTTATAACATGACATTTTGACAGGTATGGTTTTGACCCATTGTCTACTGTTCATCTATCTATTGTTAAACATCTTTTCGAAGCTCAAGTGAATACTTTTCGCAATTTATGGGACTCCGGATCTTTGCGCTGTCTGCATTAATTAGTGTCAACGAGTTAATTTTGTCTAACAGGTTGGTAACAAAGACCAAGAACAATACTTTTAAGATTGTTCTTTGCCAAACTCCTCATATTGAGACTTTCAGCCCTCGTGCACTTTATTTGCTTTGGTACGAAACATTCCGTTCTCTAGGAGGTTTTGAGGCCGGGATAGAAGTGGATCAGTGGAGCCCATCATGAGAAATGTATGGAGTACTGCGTCTAAGGCGTTTACGTACTTGATAAATATTATATAAACGGTATTTTATGATCTTCATTTATTTTCTTCGGTTAGCTTGATGATGCCGCTGGCAACTAAAAATCGATTCTTTCTTATGATATATAAGTAATATATGAAAGGGTTATGTAAGCGGTTTTAAGTCACACATTGTTCTTGAATAGGGACCAACGATACTACTTTGCTGTCCATACCGAACTAACGTAAGAAGTGTTGAACTTATGATTAGATAAGGTTGTTATTCTGTCTGTTATCATGATCATTTTCACCATATAGATCGCATCTAGTAAAATTCACTTTATTTTATTATATTAGCCAATAATTCACCATAAGTGAATACCAGTGATGATGATAGAATGCTTAAATTCGTCACACTCACGTATGTTTATCAATTTATCCGTTTCTTAGGAGCTAGTTATATGGAACGAACTTTTCAATGTGTTCTTCATCTTTTCATAGGACATCATTTCGCTTGACTGAGCAAAGGACAATTAATCGTGATCAATAACTAACTAAAAAAATGTATATATTCCTTTTGTTCCGTTCATCTTTTTACAGATATTTTATTCATGATATTCAAGTATTATAGGACTAGTTCTTGATAGTTAGTCAAAAGGTTCTTATCACAAACTAATCTTCTATCTTATGTGTTCCACAGTCTCTTTCATCTCATTACAAACACACACACACATCATACAGAAACACTTTTGTAATCGAACTCATTAAGATCTGATTAGATTCAATTCATTGTATCAATGTGACTAGACAACATATTTGATGTCTGAAAAATTGTGAATGGATAAAGTTCATGTCTGTCAATATGTCGACAAAATGAATGTTGAAGTATTCAAGATCTTAAGAAGTATTTGTATGTAAATTATACGATAGATACTACTTGGATACGAATACAAAACCATATCTAGTAGAGAATATTCACAGTTACATTAAGATAATATTTCATTATTATAAAGGTTTGTAGATTAGCATTACCTTACGAACAGACTTTTAGTAGATAAATTTATAATTCTTTTATGAAAACATATTTCAAATAAATTATGTCAAATCGATAAAGAATTTCGCGCGGAAATCCATGACCTATTATGTTGAATCTGAATAAAAACAGAACAAATATTGATGTAGAATAATATGAATTCATTATATTTCGTGTTTTCTCATCAGCTACTTACAACCAAATTTACATTAGATTTTTAGCATTGGGGTAATAAATAGAATGGAACGACTGACATAAGTGAATGTAAAGGATTGGAATAACAAATGGCCATCAATGATAACTATATATATATATATATATATATATATATATATGGCTAAGGAAAGGTCAGAGGTTATTAGGTATTAGAATAAAGGGTGGCGTAATAGTTGAGTGGAGTTCAGAGACAGATAAAATCAAAAAATGTGATTATTTTAGAGGTAGTTGAAAACAATTAGGGTAGGTTACGTAATAATTGAATAAAATTTGGATAGTTCATATAATTAGGAGAGATAAATTAGCGGAAATGTGTGAGAGAAAAGATGGTTTAAGAATTGGGTAAGGGGAGGGGAATATAATAAAAACTGAATATTAACCAAAATTGAACTAATAACAACAAAACTTAAACAAAAAAAGAAAACAAAAAAGGATATATATATATTTTATAGAAGGGGTTTTGTGGAGATTTAGTATTTATTATAGTTGAAAGCGTGAGTCAATTGAAGCTAGACCACCATGGAAAACCTGGAAACACTGGACGGCCGTGACCAGTGGAGTTCAAAACCACATCTGTTGTGAGATAGGAACTCACTGAAGACAATTGGTGAATGGTTGCTCAACTTCGTGGATCAGTTGAAGTTAGACATTAACACCGTTGGATGCCAGCTCAGTGGTCTATCGGTTAAGGGCTTCGGCCCGAGACTGGTAGGTCCTGGGTTCGAATCTCGCGAGAGCGGGTTAGTGGATGCGCACTGCTGAAGAGTCCCGTAATAGAACGAAACGGCCGTCCAGTGTTTCCAGGTTTTCCATGGTGGTCTAGCTTCAATTGACTAACGCTTTCAACTATAATATATATATTTAGTTATCATCGATGACTTTTGTTATTCCAATCCTTTACATTCACTTATGTCAGTCGTTCCATTCTATTTATTACCCCAATACTAAAACTTTAATGCAAATTTGGTTGTAAGCAGCTGATGAGAAACCACGAAATATAATGAATTCATATTATTCTACATCAATATTTGTTCTGTCTTTATTCACATTCATAAAGGGAACTAACTGCATGAAATGTTGAATCTGATTGGTTCACTCATAAATTATAGTCTTGCCAAAATACTGTAACTTTTCAACATTAATGGTTGTTAATATCTCTCTGTCATTTAGCTATTGACCATATATTGTTGGAGTTTTGTTTTTTGAGCTGGATGGTTTGGTCGTGGAGCTTTCATCGTCCTTCTGAACGACATCATCAGCACAAACATCGGGTAGAAGTGAAGTGTTTGAATTTCTCCTGAGCTACAAATCTTCCCCACCATATATTGTTTTCAGGTTATAGAATTTGGAATAAATTTCGTTTTTTCCCCATTTTGAAATACCCATCTTATATCATATGAATTTATATGGAAAAACGATTGCTTCATTGATTCAAAGTTTTCATATTATTGATCTGACTATAAAACATAGACGTTATTGGTAATATTGTTCTTGTAAGTGTACAATTAATTACTTTCCAGTCGAAACTATATTATCTCAATAAATAAAAACGGATAGTGGCTAGCAGTGGGATCCAGGACTCGCGTTTCGTCCTATTCGGGACTCGTCAGCTGGATGTACCTGCATCTCAAAGTTGATGTTCACTCTGGGACTCGAACCCAGTACCGTTCGCTTTAAACGTCATCACGTTACCCACTTAGCTACTGAGTCCTGATAGCCACTAGCTTGTGTGATGTGGTGAAGTTTAGATTCACTTGGTATTTTTTACTCATATCTTCTCATTTAGGACTGAAATTGATCATTCTCTTATTGGCCATATGTGCATTCTGTGCAGATTGTCTTGATATTGCCTTAGGTCACAAGCTATATCAGGACTCAAAAGCTAAGTGGATGACGTGATGACGTTTGAAGCGAACGGTAATGGGTTCGAGTCCCAGAGTGAACATCAACTCTGCGGGTACATCCAGCTGACGAGTCGCGCATCCTGGATTCCACTGCTAGCCACTATCCATCTTTGCTTACCATGCTTGTGAATTTAGGCTATATCGAGGCAATACGCACAGTATGTCCATATGCCAATAAGAAACTGATCAATTGTAGTCCTAAATAACAATGGGAAGATATAAGTAAACAACACTAAGTGAACTAATATTTTCTCAAGCTGTAAACTTGACTAATCATTTTTTCAAGTTTTGTTTTTTTAAATAATTACTATGAGAACTAAAACGAATCTTCTGGTGCATAATTTCAGTTTGACAAAATACACTTTCTAATATTCATCTCTTCTAAGATATAAATTAGTTTTCATCACAATTGATTGATCAATGTCCTGCCCGTCAAGTCCTTCTTAGTGATGATCGAATACTATGGATCAAGTTCCAATGTGGCCACTACTCTAGGTGGCTCGACTAGATTAGATAGCGGCCCGGATAGCTCAGTGGTAACGTCTCTGACTGTGAAGCTATATAACATGGGATCGAATCCGTCAGAGAGCACCAGTTTCGTCGAGATTACAAGTACACCTTGCTGACAAGTGCCAAGTAGCACGAAACTCTGGCCCAAGGTTTCCTTTTGACTCTCTTCAACCACTATCTTATTAGATATCTTTTTTTTTTTCAGTGAACTCTATACAGACTGAAATGTTACTTATCACCAACTTTTTCTTTACAAATAACTCCGATTTAGTCTCGTAAAATCGATATAATCCTTTTATCTTCTTCGATAACATACCCAAGTCAGTCAGCTATAACGTAGGACCAGACAGACATATGCCTCGATCCATGTTTCTATACAACAAACGCAAATGGTCATTTGCAAAAAGTCATAAAACGAACGTATATAGTTAAACAATTCTCTTTGTTTATATTTATTTCTACGTGTTCATGATTAACTAATCTACATTAATGAACTCAGTAAAGATTTATGAATCTAAAAGAAAAAGATAATTATGAAACAAAATCATAAATTACAAATGTTTATTATAATCATAATAAATATGTTTATTACTTTAAAAAAAGAATAAGGGTAATTTTCAGTACTCATGTGATGTGGGTTACTTATATCCATATAAGTAGTATATGGTGATGGTCGGGTATTGAATGTATATCAGTAGAAGATGGATATGGAAAGAATCGTAACGGAACACAATTGGTATGAAAATGCATGAACAATAATAACCGGAAACGATGAACTCATATTTGCAGAAGGAACAGTCAAGATTGAGACAATTGATTGATAGCTTGCAAATTAACTGTCTACTGAATGGTTATTAGATTTTTTAGTGGGATAGCCTGTAATGTCCGTGTTGAACACATTCGATTGTCCCCACATGAACACATTCTTGTTCACTGCACTCACAGGTTATGTTGGGTGTATTAGAGAGTTTTGATTGTTATATGCTTTTTGAACTGAGAGATATGTTTTGTAAGTTTTAGAATTTGAGTATGGTATTCATTGAAATTCAACTGAGTGTTTAATAACTAATGAAGTACTTTAAACTTTTTAAATGTCAATATGATTAGTGCACTATCAGTGTATTCACTGATAATGGTGTACTGTCTTGAACTTGAATTTATTAATGTGTATTGGTGACTAGATAGCATTGTCGATGGGTATCAGTTACAGATTTCAATGATCTAATGTCAATCAACCGACCCTGGTAGTTTCGGCTGACAGTGCACCAAGTTGTTGAGTAAATAATACTTAGTAAGAACCTATCGATCAGAATCATGGTTCAGCGTATATTGTTGTAGTGGATTTAAGATTTTGTAATCAAAGCATGGAATGTGACAACAGTACGCATATACCACACATTAAATATTGTAGATGATCAAGGTAAGATCGGTAGCCGTTTTCATAATTTCCAGTAAACTGACTAGTCAAACATCAAACCCTTCTAACAGAAAATACATTATGGATATTCTTTCATGGTTATCGTCGTTTGATTTACAAAGTATTGCTAATGTATAATATCAGTATAAATTTCAAGTTTTGTTGCTTAAATCCCATTTGACATTGTGGAAATAACCAGTGATTCTACTACTACTACTACTACTACTACTACTACTACTACTACTACTACTACTACTACTACTACTACTACTACTACTACTACTACTACTACTACTACTACTACTACTACTACTACTACTACTACTACTACTACTACTACTACTACTACTACTACTACTACTACTACTACTACTACTATTACTACTACTACTACTACTACCACTACTACTACTACTACTACTACTACTACCACTACCACTACTACTACTACTACTACTACTACTACTACTACTGCTTATAATAATAATTGATTTGTGAATTAAGTGCGTCGTGTAAAATAGACATCGAGGTTAGCGTCATGAGATACCATTTACCAACCTACTTATTTGATTCATAGTATTGTGAATATTTGCAGGTTTATAGTTGTTGTCCACTAATGATAGTCACACTGGATATGTTTGTGCTTTGTATACACAAGTTTAAAATATGGTATACAGTCACTTGTAACTATCCTTCTTTTTGGCTGTTGGATATCTGCAAAGGTTTTTACGTTGGATGTACTATGTGACCTAGTCAAAGAGTAGAAATTAGCTGAAATTCTTGGTTCACGATATACTACCTATTATTTCTAAACCACCAATTTACACATTACTATTTTATATAATCACTATGACTTGAAAAAATTGGAAGACATATCACTTTGTTAAATTGGCATTTGCTCTACGGAATGTGATGAGATGTTATCAAACAGTTTATTCAGCGTTACCTTTTCTACAAATTATCCAACTTCAGTGTTCATGGACGGTTTCTGTAACTAGAATTATACGATTCCGAATAGAATAGAATAGAAAAAATATATCAGTTTATTATCAAATGAAAATAGACTGAATGAAAAATATTTCCAGCTCAGAAACAGAAAAATATATTTCAAGAATATCTGAATTCTGTATAGTACAACGTTGGAAACATTAGAAATCCGTTGCGGCTACCTTGACGTGGTGGTCGAGCTTGTCTATCGTTATGAACCAATAGAGCTATACTAACTGGAACAATCATTTCTCAAGGTCCTACAATGCCAGACAGGTCGTTTGAAGAGCGGTAAGACTAAAAGCAGCAAACTCAAGGTCCGAAGGTGAAGTCATACTGTTGACTATACAAAGGTGTGACGGCAGTAATGTGTTACCTTCAGACAACCAGATGACTTTGATGCTGCCTCCCCACACACAAGAGTGGGGTTAGAGAAGATTGACCCTAAAAATGCACACCTCGCCTTATCCCACGGATATCCAACTCTGGCGGTAAGGTCTCAACAAGTATGGGGCTAACATAAAAATTACCCATAAAAAGGTTGTATGTGACCGACCTCAAGTAGTTGTCCCCTGGGCACTGCTGTCAGGCTCTCAGATCATTAAGACCACCCCTAACCCAATTTCCTTTACAGGTACCTCTAGAAGAACCCTTCCAAGGTGTGGGCATCCGGGAAATGATAACTGCCCTCATACTTCTAACGACACTCAAGATCACTTGAAAATTTACAGTATGATGAATTAACTACTTTCAAAATGAACTCACAATGTATTCGTATCGCTTCTCACTAGATTGAACCAAATCATCAATATAATACCATATATTTGCTATTTATGTTGTTAAACCAAATATTAATCATGTTAAACACATTTTCTTCATTATAAAAACAACGGACTAAAATCGGCCCAGTGGTTTATCGGTTAAATGCTCTGGCGCGAGACTGGTATGTCCTGGGTTTCAGCCTCGCGAGGCGAGGTCGTGGATGCGCACTGCTGAGGAGTATCACAATAGGACGAAACGGCCGTTCAGTGCTTCCAAGTTTTCCCTGGTGGTCTAGCTTCAATTGACTCACGCTTTCAACTATGAAAAGACTAAAGTCTATCAAGAGTTCAAAATTCCATTGGAATATTTTATATAGGCTGGGGATAAACTCTATGTTGTCAAGTCATTTGAGTGTATCGTAGTCAGTAATTACAGTTGTGTTTTGGTTTATTTAGTCACTTGATTGTAGATGTTTTGTATTGAATCCTATTATAAAATAGTTAGAGGTATCACTTTTGTTATGTTGTAATTTTTCTTCCATCATGATTAAATGCGCTACATTTAACATGTCTGTAGCATGATGGAGTAGTAAATTCATTTTAGAATCTTTTTTATTTTTCATGTAAGACAACAAAAACACAGAGAAGGAAACACGCCCTCCATCAAGGAGTAAGATAGTGTAAATAATAATTCCCACTTCATTTTGGCTGGTTGTCAAGTGCAAGGTTGAAATTGCGACCGACAATAGGGTTTGTCCTCATCCCTTGCTTAGCATGAAAACAATAAACATGATATACTAATGGTACCGTCATCATAAGTGAATTTTAAACAATGTCGAAATTGGCATAAACTCTGATACTTCTGACTGCTATTCATCGCCCTCACTAGACTGAGGAAATGTTCGATCACCTAATACAACTTAAATTTATGAAGTTGATATATCTACATAAGAATGGTGAATGATTCAAACCATGCAGTTGATTATTATCGTACATTTAACAATTGTATATAGCATGATGAACGAATTGTAATTGGAATAGATCAAGTTTCCAGTGTTAGGTTAAGGATATATCCACAAGGTATATTGAATTCCGGAGAATCTGTTTCAGTCTATTAGCTTTTCTTCCTTCCTCACTTCAATACATTGTACATATATCATAAGTAGACCCATAAGCTATCATGCACAAGTAGTGATAAGTTAATAGAAAGTGAGGATTAGAATTAACAAATTGTATCATCTTGATCAAATACATAATTTTCATAGTTGCAACCGTGAGTCAATTGAAGCTAGATCACTAAGGAAAACCTGGAAGCACTGGACGGCCGTTTTGTCCTATTGTGGGACTCCTCCACAAAACTTCTTCTGGCAAAAATACATAATTATTACTAATATTCCATAATGAATATATGAAAATCAAATAAAACTGAAATTTCATCAAATCATATATTCAGTCTTACTTCCATCACGCATTCTAACTGCTCCTCGATGATCAGCTGAAATGAAAGTGATAGAAAAGGAAAAAATAGTAATTTATACTTAATTACAAATTTTGAATGAATAACATTCAACAGACAAAAAATTGAATAAAGCTAATCTAGTGTAGACTTTCGTTTATAATCTTGTTCGATTGAATAACTTAAGCTAACATAATGTTAGAGAGACTAACCAGTTGCAGTCCTAAAAACATCAATGGGAAGATACAAACAATACTAAGTTAATTTCAACTTCATCTCATTGCACAAGCAAGTAGCTATCAAGACTCAGTACCTGAGTGGATACCGTGATGGCATTTGAAGCGAAAGGTACTGGGTTCGAGTCCCAGAGTGAACATCAACTCTGAGATGCAGGTACATCCAGCTGACGAGTCTCAAACAGCACGAAACGTGAGTCCTGGATTCCACTGCTAGCCACTATCCATCTTTGCTTACCATGCTTGTGAATTTAGGCTATATCGAGGCAATACGCACAGTATGAACATATGCCAATTAGAGACTGACCAGTTGCAGTCCTAACACATCAATGGGAAGATTCAGACAAACAATACTAAGTGAATTTTAATGTTTTAATAATGATAAAGAAGTATAGTGTATTAGGTTTCCATTTGTTTTATTATTGAAATTTTAGTAAAATTAAACATTTAATTGCAACATATTGATTTACATGATGTATCTTCTATGACATCGAAATCGTAGGGATCTGTAAAGAAGAAGGTAATGTGTTGTGGTTTACTTATATCCACATAAGTAGTATATAATGATGGTCAGGCATTGAATGTATTTCAGTAGAAGATTGATAAGGAAAGAACGAAAACGAAACCCAATTGGTATGAAAATATATGTACAATAGTAATCGGAGACTATGGACTAATATTTGTTGACGGAACGGTCAAGATTGAGACAATTGATTGTTAGTTTGTACATTTACTGTTTACTGAACGGTTATCCGATTTTAGGGAGATAGTCTGTAATTTTGTTCTCAAACACACTCGATTGTCCCTACTTGAGTCTTCATTCGCTACAATAGTATGAAAGCTGTATTCATGTGGATGTATTAATCAATTAAGTATTTGACTAACTAAGGATCATAATAAGTTATGATACAAATAAGAATCACATGGTTATGTAGGTAACAAAGCCAAGCATTATAAGCGAAGATAGATAATGGCTAGCAGTGGAATCCAGGATTCTCGTTTCGTCCTATTTGAGACTCGTCAGCTGGATGTACCTGCATCTCAGAGTTGATGTTAACTCTGAGAGTCGAATCCATTGTCGTTCGCTTCAAATGCCATCGCGTTATTCACTCAGTTACTTGGTCCTGATGAGTCCTAAATAGGATGAAACACGCGTCAAACTGGATTCCACTACTAGTCAATATCCATCTTTGCTTATGGTTTGTTTACACACAAAAATATTTTTCATAAGGATCACTGAATCTATGCTCATTTTATTTATTCATCTGGAAGATTAAAGTTAGTGATTAAAGTTACTGAATTCTAATCATTTTAAATACCTCGATTTGTTTGTGAAGTTCTGTAACCTATAAAAATTGAAATATTTAAACAGTTTATTAGAAGCTTATATTATCATCTCATAAATATAATATATATACTGTTTATAGTCGAAATCATGAGTCCATTGAAACTAGACCACCATGGAAAACCTGGAAGCATTGGACGGCCTTTTTCCTAGTGTGGGACTACTCAGCAGTACAGCCCTCGGAATCTCGCCTCACGAGATTTGAACCCAAAACCTATCAGTCTTCTGAGTGAGCACTTCCTAAAACCGTCTTCTGATAATATACTATTTGTACACATCAATATAATATAAATGCTAGAAAGTAGTGAGGTTTATTTTAAAATGCTTTACTGACAAACATAATAGACTTTTAAGTATCAATGATGGATGTTAGTTAATAATACTGGATAAATGAGTAAACAAAATAGTTGTTTAAGCTTAAGGTAATTCACTAGTTAACCATATTTTTGGGTTATTGGATTCCTTAACCTAAGATGAATATCATTCTCATCGTCTTATCTCTTGGACATTCATATTGTCTGTTGAATGTTCACCTTTAACAATGATGTATGCTACAGAAATCATCAAGAAGTACATTGAATTATCTTGCTACGTTTGCTACAGTTTATATTCTAAATTATTCGAATAATGTACTGAATGGAATAATTTCTGAGTTGATTTATTTTGTAGCGGTAAATAAATCTCCACAATCCATGGCTATGTAAATCATTTCCTATGATGCTGACCATATTACTTTGATAGGACTAACCTAGCTAACCTAGCGATCATGTATTTGCACGAGATCACGAGTGGTAATGCCGTGCTCAAGTTCTCCAACGACTACTGGCCAGTTTAGATCAGTCACTTCTCATTATACTGATAGCTTATCAAATATATCTTAGAACCTCTTTTCTTCTGACTTCTGATTTCATTGGATGGGTACATTTTGATTATAGAATGTGTTACTGGTTAAGATGTTGTCAAACTCTAAGTACTTATGACATTCTCAATTTCTACTGAAATAATAGTGTAACACTGTAGTACTTTGACATTTTGAATTGAAACCGTTAATATATAATAAACAAACTAACAAAATTGCCTATTTGTACCTATCTTATCCTAATGTAAATAGCTCTGTATTTCCCTATTGTTTTATCACCTATCCTCATAAATGTAGCAAAACCTTGGCAACATTTAAGTTAGTGTTTAAGTTTCCATAATGAATAATATTATTCATAATATGAGACTTATGTCGATTGAGAAGATCTAGTACTCATCGTATTGTATATGATGAATGCTAAGTAAATGTATATTGTCAATGATACTAATAATATACTACTCACCGTTTATTGTAATGACCGCCAACGACAAAAGAAGTGATATAACAAAATAGAACTTCATTTCGTACAGGTAATAATACAAGTTATAATTAAGAAAACGTGTATTTATATACTATTTTGTATTACTCCGTGTATGTAATCCTGAATATTGTCTATTAGATATGGATTGTATTCGTATCCAAATTGAATCCATCGTATAATTTACATTGAAATACTTCTCAAGGTCTTGAATACTTCAACATTCATTTTGTCGACATATTGACAGACATGAACTTTATCCATTCACAATTTTTCAGACATCAAATATGTTGTCTAGTCACATTGATACAATGAATTGAATCTAATCAGATCTTAATGAGTTCGATTAGAAAACTGTGTGCTGTGAGTGCTGTGTGTGTGTGTAGTGAGATGAAAGAGATTGCGGAACATATAAGATAAAATTGTTTATCCAAATGAATTTACAACAAGAAAAAACTGTTTACTGTTGACATGACAGACATCGGATGTTGTTGATTATAATCGATCTCACAATAAGATTTAGTTAGTAAATTGTAAGCAATTCCTTGTGTATGTGGAGCATTTTCTTCTTCATGGCTGGATTATAACAGAAACTCCCCTGAAGATAGTCGTTGTTGTCCAATCTGTTTCACTGATCCCAAGAACACCCAAGTTGTATTTTCTTATTTCTGCAGCAATTCGGAAGACTCTTCCGGTCTCCCACACTGTCCGGACGTTCCATGTACCTATAAAAATTGTTGCTCTGGTTGTTGGAAGGTGCATTGACCTCATGACTTCTAAAGGAACTTGACTTTCATCATGAGGCGTCATAATTATTTCTTCAACTCGGAGGGCAGAGTTTAAATAGTTTGAATTATTTTTTTAGCGAGTTGGTTTTCTAAGGGATGGGGTCACCAACCCCATGTCCAACCCTCCTTCTTGATCCGGGTTTGGGACCGGCAGTAATCCCCGGAGGAGCTACAGGCGGAGTTAGTAAATTGTAAGTAAATTAGTATTACGATAAAATACTATGTTCATGTAAACCCGAATTATGAGTAAAAAGAAATTCGATTGTTTGATTGAATGGGAAATAAAGACAATTCATCAAACAATATCTTTCTACAACTAAATCATTCATTGTTGTTTGATCAATTGAAAAGACGTACTGATCTGATGAAAAATAGAAAGTGATTACATGAAGAAGTGTTCGTTAATTTCAGATATGATTAGTGGGTTGAATGACTAGCACATGAAAATTCAACATGATCAATAAAACAAAATCATGTGTATGAGAGAGAGAGATGATCGATGTGTTTGAGAATGATGAAGAAGAAATTGGAGACGCGAACATGAGAATAGAAGACAACAACAGCAACAACAATAACAATGAAAAGTGAAACTCTGTAAGATTGCATTAACCACTAGTTCGATGAGCATGAAACATTGAGTGTTACTGGGTGGTACTACTATAATAGTTGTGATGTGGTGCTATATCGTTCATTTATGTATGTATTTATTTATTTTTACACATAAATATTAGAAGAAAGGGGCACCAGATATATATGCACCACACAAATCTCATTTGGTTTTTGTGATGGATATGATACTTCCCAGGTGCCCAAACCAAATCAGGTGGTTTTATTAGGGGAACACAGTCCGAACCTTTGACCTACAAATCTGATCCATAAATCAGTGGAGCATCGTGAGGAGATGCAGTCCCATGGTAGCCTGTGACCAACGATTGATTCGTACGCCATTTGTTCCTTCACGATCCTGGAGTCCATGTGCACCATTGGTTTGGAATCAGGGTTTTCCAACTCCCCTAGGTGTACTTTCCGAGTCCACCAACCCGATTAAACCTCCAGAAATTCGCTTTTCGTCCTCTCAGTTTCGTCAATAACATCCCGTCACGAAAAGCAGTAAATAGTACTTCCTTGGCAGAGGCTATATACGCGTGGCCATGTGATCGTTTATAGTTCCGTTCAAATTGTTGAATTGTTTGCATGGATTAAGTGTGTGAGTTATCGAATTGTACTCCTTTTGAGATCATCTGTCTGACAGTGTGGATGATTTTGAAATGTATGTTGAAACTTTGCAAGTGAATTTTCTAACTAACTTGTACAAAACTATCTGACATTCTATTCATAAGAATATCGAGCATGGTGTATATAGTGGACTGATTTATAATGCTTGCAGTATTTTCGCTAGATATTTAATTATCTCGTGTTTTAAACACTTATTCACGGTTAGTATGAAATGTGTCGGTATATGGTTGTTTGTCTGCAAAACGCTTCAATCATTCTGTAGTGAACAAAACACGGGTTGGGGACAAAAGGATGTATTTAAGCAAACATTACAGACTATCTCGGTAAATTCAGATAAGTAGACCACACCACAATTCGTCTGTTTCAGGTCAGAGAAGCTTTCCAAGTCTTATCGACTTGATAAGATGAATCAATACAGGCATAATATTTTGAAGAAGAGGCGTTTGTTAATCTGAAACCACACATTTGATAAAATTTCTATTCAATTGTGTGAATATCATTAGATTGTTGAAGAAGCTTATAGAATCTGATCTACACTGAATGATGTGTCTACAACCACCTGTTTGTCAGTTTGACCGAAGGTCTGTAATGAACACGAAAGTAGGAACAGATATGTGATTCTTTATTTACAAAGGAAACATTTTTCGTGGATCGGTTGAAGTTAGACATTAACACATTTGGATACTGGCTCAGTGGTCTATCGCTTAAGTGCTTTCGCGCGAGACTGGTAGGTCCTGGGTTCTAATCTTGCGAGGCGGGATCGTGGATGCTCACTGCTGAGGAGTCCCCCAATATAACGAAACGGCCGTCCAGTGCTTCCAGGTTTTCCATGGTGGTCTAGCTTCAATCGACTCATGATCTCCACTCTATAAGAAACGTTTCTTTGTTATATGTAATAAACAGAGTATTCAGAGATTGTTTTTAGTTGCGTTTTATACATCTTAGTAAATTGAGACTCGTGGTTATGGTTTTCGTGACAATCATGAGAGTTCTGTTTCTAATAACTATTTATCACTCTTTGATTGATACATTTTAGTGTTTGTCATTCCAATGATTATCGAAGTGTTTTGAAATGCTCCGGATTAATTATGGTTAACACGGTAAATATTATCATTTATAACATTTCTATTGCTTACAATGATATTGCAACTTTGATGACTACTAGCGATACTACTACTGCGTTGGATGTTATTGATGATGATAGATATATAAGTAGTATGTATCATCAGTCGTAAGTGAAATGCCTGATGGCAGAAGGTTAAGATGATCGAAGAAAAGGGAACGAAAACAGAGAATGATTGGTATGGTAATCAAGGAACAATGAAGTCTGAGACGATCGATTAACATTTTGTAAATGAAGTATTTACTGTATGGTTCTCAGATTTTATACTAAGATATTGTGTAAATTTGTGTTCGCATACAATTGCTACAACCATTACCATAACTATTCACTGAAATTCAATTGAGTGTTTAATAACTAATGAAGTACTTTAAACTTTTTAAATGTCAATATGATTAGTGCACTATCAGTGTATTCACTGATAATGGTGTACTATCTTGAACTTGAATTTATTAATGTGTATTGGTGACTAGATAGCTTTGTCGATGGGTATCAGTTACAGATTTCAATGTTCTAATGTCAATCAACCGACCCTGGTAGTTTCGGCTGACAGTGCACCAAGTTGTTGAGTAAATAATACTTAGTAAGAACCTATCGATCAGAATCATGGTTGTGCGTATACTGTTGTAGTGGATTTAAGATTTTGTAATCAAAGCATGGAATGTGACAACAGTAGGCATATACCACACATTAAATATTGTAGATGATAAAGGTAAGATTGGTAGCCGTTTTCATCATTTCCAGTAAACTGACTAATCTATCATCAAACCCTTCTAACAGAAAATACATTATGGATATTCTTTCATGGTTACCGTCGTTTGATTTACAAAGTATTGCTAATGTATAATATCAGTATAAATTTCAAGTTTTGTTGCTTAAATCCCATTTGACATTGTGGAAATAACCAGTGATTCTACTACTACTACTACTACTACTACTACTACTACTACTACTACTACTACTACTACTACTACTACTACTACTACTACTACTACTACTACTACTACTACTACTACTACTACTACTACTACTACTACTACTACTACTACTACTACTACTACTACTACTACTACTACTACTACTACTACTACTACTAATACTACTACTACTACGAGTCTTTTCGACTAACCAGCAAGTTATCTCATTTCCTCAATCACCAAACTGAACAGTTTCAATGTCTTGTTCATTCAAATGTCTATTATTCGCCTTGTACAAAATCATATAAACAACATTGGAAAACGTTTTGGACTCTTTATTATCTTTCTAGATTCATTATTTCCACGTCATAAATTCCGGTATTTTCATTTTAAAATTCACACACGTCAAACAAATTACAAAATTTGATAACAAAACAAAAAGTTATAAACTAGAGTTATCTCTGTATTTTATGACAATAGAAATCACAAGACATGTACAATGAGATCAACAGAAAGTGTAATTGAAATACACATTGTTAGTTTGTTGTGAGACAACATGATAAAGGAATTCAAACCAAAACTACCTTAAAAACAAACAAACATTATTATCAGAAGGGGTTATGTGGATGTTATAGTAATTATATATAGTTGAGATCAGGAGTCAATTGAAGTTAGATCACCAAGGAAAACCTGGAAGCACTAGACATCCTCAGCAGTAATCATCCACGATCTCGCCTCATGAGATCAGAACCCAGAACCTATCAGTTTCGCGCGCGAACGCTTAACCACTAGACCACTTAGCCGGCATACATGAGGTATTTCCTGGACTTCTAGTGAGAAGCAGTGACCAGTGGAGTTCAACCAGGTCTTTTGTGAGATAGTAACTCACTGAACGCAATGGTGGATGGGGTTTTCAATCTCGTGGATTGTTTGAAGTTAGAAATTAAAACCGTTGGATGACGGCCAGCCCAGTGGTTTAGTCGTTAATCGAAACTCATAAGTTCTGTGTTCGAATCTCGCGAGACTGGTGGTGGTGGTCTCGCTTCAATTGACTCATGATCTCAACTATTGAAATTTTATAGATTACATAAAATAAATCCAACTCAGATTGTTGTCATCATCTGAACTAATTCGTTTCACCCTTTGTACTAAATTTTATGGTAAATATTTCATGGAATACAAATACATGAAGTGATACATTTTGTGAAAACATCTTCAATTCATTCTTTGAATTATGTATGCTGAATAATCACTGAAAATTAGAAGGGATTAGAGTAGAATTGAAGAGGTACCTCAGTTTGGTTTAGAAAGTGACATCAATTTAAGTCTCATAAAGTTGGGGAATTTAAGATTATGTTGAAATTAATATATTGTTAATTTGATACATGCCTTTAAACTAGTGTTTCTTTCAGATTACAAAAAAAGTTTTATTCATTCATGCATTCTCTGTCTGTTGATATCATATTATGGTGTGTGTTACCGATGTCGATAGATATAAATCAGTCAAATACAACGTAAAACCAGGCACATATATGCATCGGTCCAAGTTGCCATAATCTCATTAGCACAACAAGATGAATACCGGATTCATAAAAGTAGTTAATTTAGTTGTGTTAATATAGAAAAGAAAGGCTGTATATAAGAATATAGTACAGGAAGAAAGACAGATATGAAGCAGTTTTAATCCCAAGGTTTAAGGAAAGATAAAGAGTGTATACGCCTACGCCATTGTGATCGATTGTGAGCCATGTTACCTAGAGTTTCCAACCATTGGTTACGATAGTCACGCGGAACCTAACCAAGTAGTCTGCATCTATCATCAATGGTAAGTGAAATGTCTGGTTGTAGAAGGTTAAGAAGATCAAATAAAAGAGAACGAGAACAAAAAATGATTGATGTGGAAATGAAGGAACAATGAAATCCGAGACGATCGATCGACATTTTAAAGAAGGAACAGTCAAGTTTCAGACAATTGATTGACTGATATCTTGTAAATAAAGTATTTACTATATGGTTCTCAGATTTTCCGAAGATATTCTGTACTTTTGTATACAAATATATTCGATTATCCCCCCACTTGTGTATTCTCGTTCACTAGAATATAATTATTGACCTTCAATGAAAATGACAATTGAAGAAAGAAGAAAAAAGAAAAGAAAACAAATAAAAAATTGTAGGTTACATTTACTACTCATAAGTTATCCTTTCAAGTAGTACATACATATATCTCTTATTTTCATTTCTTTATTAATGATTAACCTAATTTCTTTTAAATTTTTAATCTAATTAAATTTAATGAAAGATTACTATTACAAAACATTAATTAAAATAATTTTTTTAGTTTTTTAAGTTAATTTTATCAATACTACTATTATACTACCTATTGTTAGTAGTAAATCAAATAACAAGCAAAAAACACGATTCGTCCCCCCCCCCGCAAAAAAATCACATGATCCATTACTTTTCAAAGATAAGAATGACTGATAAATGAAAATAAAAAAAACCCACAAAAACAAACAAACAAACGAGTCACCTAGAAACTATTTCTCATGTGGTTTATTATAATTTAAATCTAAATTATTTTTTCAAAATTTGAACTTTATTTTTTTTTAATAAATTTTGATTTAATTATTATTATGTAACCATGTGATTAAAATAAATAATTTCGATTTATATAAAATATTCAATAATGTTTTTTTATGATTAAAATATCAAATTTTATACATTGTAACTATGGATAATATTTAAGGAAATTAGATGAACTAGTTTCAAGTTTGTATGGATTTGGATCACCAATCACCAATGTGCATGATGTCTCAATCCCTAACTTGGAATCCGAAAGGGAAGCGGAAAAGAGGAAGGCCAAAGAATTCACTACGCCGGGAAATAGAAGCCGATATGAAAAGTCTGAATAGCAACTGGAAAGAACTGGAAAGGAAGGCTCATGACAGAGTTGGATGGAGAATACTGGTGAGCGGCCTATGCTCCTCGACGAGGGGTAACAGGCGTAAGTAAGTAAGTAATTGGTTTGGATACCGGCTTAGTGATCTATCGGTTAAGTACTCTGGCGTGAAACTGGTAGATCCTGAGTTCCAATCTGATGAGGCAAGATTGTGGTTGCGCACTGCTGAGGAGTCCTAAAATAGAACGAGACATAATAATTTAACAAAATCAGAAAAATCCACAAATCAAATCAATAAAAGCAACATATGCTGCCTTTCACAACCGTCAAATCAGTGTTAATATGATCCAAATAATACAGAAAGGATGATGGTTTCTATAGTTTTCCAGGTTTCCGCTCTATACAGTAGAACTGTGTTGACATTTGTTTTGAAAATTCTAATCTCGGTGTTGATTGACAGTTATTTTGAGTGCCAGATGTTCTTCAATTGTAAATATGCTGCTCTTGCTTTGCCGTTCCTCGCCCTCACATCTGCATCAGATCCACCGTGTTCATCAATGATGCTCCCCAGATATGTCAATGTTTTTACATCCTCCAAAGCTTCTTCATCAAGTGTAATTCGATTGATGCATGTTGTGTTGTATCGGAGAATCTTGCTTCTCCCTTTGTGTATGTTGAGATATTGACTTAAAATTCTTACAAGAGAATTAACATCTAGAATATGTAAATTAACAGAAGTCCTTTTCATCTCCTTAACATTATAGATGACAAACGTCAATGCTTTAATACAAATTTCAGCTATTTATGAAGGTTTTGGTTGTTGAAATGCAGTAAAACTTGAAGCTACATTGAAAATGACTTCCAATAGGACGCTAATAGATCCATCAGTTAAAACATCAATTACATAAGGCATACAATTAAGAAAATACGTGAATTCATTTCTGAGAAACAGCAACCTAGCAGTAAATTTTTTGAACTTTAAAATCTTATTATATTTACTTACCCCATGAATAAAAATACCAAGATTGTAGTAACTTTATATTACATAATAAAGGATACAATAGTCCTACACTCCTTAGAATACACGCCCCTTTTTAACGATATACCTGTCGCATCCTCTTTTTCAACGTTCAGAATATCCTTAGAAGTGATCAAAAGTCATGCTCTTTAGCTCCCTAATCGTTTATTGTGTTCGTTTGTATTACTTGTCTTTCTTTCATTATTTCTAGTGATTGACATTCAAAATATGCCTCATAAACAACCATTAAAGTAGTCAATTAGGAGTTGAGAAGCACATATATATGGTTCAACAATATCATTCTTACAATGTTTACAGCCGCCACTAAGTCCTTGATTCATTTGAGAAAAAGGAAAACTTTTTCCCTTGTGTTACTCACTTAAACATCCCTCAAGATTTTATGAATTCCTTCAAAGTGTTTTTCGAAGTTTCACTAACAATTACATCGATCGACTTTAAGGATTCATTGAAATAATTGTGTACTATATAATTCACTGACATTATTTCACTTATTGTCATTCATATTTTTACTTATATTACTTAAAAAGTTAGAAATTATTGAACGTATAACTTAGTTTATAAATTAACAGTATGTAGACTCCTCTTTATATCATGATGATGATGATGATGATTTGGGTGATGATGATGATGATGATGATGATGATTTGGGTGATGATGATGATGATGATTTGGATGATGATGATGATGATGATGATTTGGATGATGATGATGATGATGATGATGATGATGATGATGATGATGATGATGATGATGATGATGATGATGATGATGATGATGATGATGATGATGATGATGAATAAACTTAAAATTATCACAGCATACATTTTGCCCAGATTTCTATCATACATAAAAGAATCATTTGACTGATTAATATCTTTACTTGCTCTATACAATCATTCATCATTAATAGATGGCTTGTTTAACTGCTCAATCAACATGTATAAACTAGAAACAATATCTTCTTAGCAAAACCAATTTACGATGTTTATTTTTCGCCTTTGACTCTTGGTTAATCAGTGTTAACAAGTAAGCATTTGAAGAGGTGATTTCTTGTTCTCTTATTAACTAAATATAAGTACGGTAGAAACCTGTAACAGTTTTTACAACAATGTCGGTTGTTCGTTATATTAAATTCAATATCGTAGAGTTCTGTTATTCAAACAAAACTAGTACTATCTAGTTTCTATTGTTTATTCAACGAAAAAAAACCAGTCCATAATATAAACTACAAACTGATGAAGCTCTATAAAACTTCTACACAACTGTTTATCGCCTCCAAGTGCCCTGATACGGCCGAGAGTGGGGAGAGTCCGCTCTCCCTCTCCAAATGCTCTCACATGGCCACGCGTATATAGCACCTACCAAGGAATTCAAATCCACTGCCTTCTCGTGGTGGGGGTGTTTTTTACGAAATTGAGAGGACGAAAAACGAATGTCCGGTGCTTTAAACGGCTTGCTAAATATGGGGGATCTACATAGGGGAGTTGAAAACCCCCGATTCCAAAACAGTGGTGCACATGGGCTCCAGTATCCTGAGGGGACAAATGGCGTATGAACCAATTTTTGATCACCCACTACCATGGGACTGCTTCTCCTTACGATGCTCCACTGCCTTGTGGATCAGATCTTTTGGTCAAAGGCTTCGGTTGTGGCCCCGTAAGAAAACTACCTGCTTCGATCTGGGCACCCGGGCAGTATCATAACCTTCACACAATTAAATGAAATGACGATATTTTGTGTGACATATATATATCTGGTGCCCCCCTTGTACCAATATTTATGTGTTTAAAAAAATAATAAATAAATACAACTGTTTATCAGTTCTTTTTTAAATAAGAAAGCAATCAGTTAAATGTAACTTGAGAATAAATGACATTGTCAAAATGTAATCGGTTATTCATTTAGTATTGTTTGCTTGAATCTTCCCATTGATGTTTAGGACTGCAACTGGTCAGTCTCTAATTAGCATATGTGCATACTGTGCGCATTGCGTAATATTAAACTATAACTATAATAGACTGACCAGTTGCAGTCCTAAACACCAATGGGAAGATTCAAGCAAACGATACTAAGTAAATTTCAACTTCATCTCATTGCACAAGCAAGTGGCTATCACGACTCAGTAGCTAAGTGGATAATGCGATGATGTTTGAAGCAAAAGATACTGGGTTCGAGTCCCAGAGTGAACATAAACTCTGAGATGCAGGTACTTCCAGCTGACGAGTCCCGCTGATAGCCATTATCCATCTTTGCTTATAATGTAATCGGTTACTTTACTAATAAATTTAATCATTTTGATGATATCTGATTTATTCAAATGTTCATTAATCATATAACAGTCCGATAACAACAAAATATCTCAATCTGTAAACATAATATGAGTTACTATATTTATTGTTAATGCTTTGACGTCAGTTTGATTGATGCTACTGTAATGTATACTACTTATGTCGACAAATATAAATAGTTTGTATCATCAATCGAAATTGAAATATCTGACGGCAGAAAGTTGACAAAATCGAAATGAAAAGAATGACAGGAGAAAGTGGTTATTATAAAAACGAAGGAACAACAAAATCCGAAACAATTGATAGATACATTCAATTGACACCCCATTGCTCAATCAAGTAACTATCAGGAATCAGTAGCTAAGTGGATAACGCGAAAGCGTTTAAAGTGGAAGGTACTGGGTTCGATTCCCAGAGTGAACATCAATTCTGAGATGCAGGTGTATCCAGCTGATGAGTCCGAAATAGAACGAAACGCTCATCGTGGATTCCTCTGCTAGCCACTATCCATCTTTGCTCATAATTGATGGATGTTTAGCAAATGAAATATTAACTATATGAATCTTAGATTTTATCAAGATATCCTATCACGTAATAAAATATATTTGGTTGTCCCAACTAGTATCCATGTTCACTACACTGCTTATAATAATAAGGCCCTTTATTCTTTTAACTAACATGATCATAACAAAGAAAAAGAATTCTGTTATATTCACAAATGGTATATCACTCTATTGATTCAATGATGAAAATATAACAACATTAACATCTTCATAATCATATTGTGTTACTTCATAAGATCCATTCAATTACATAGACTATCATGAAAAGTAGGAAAATAAAGTATGGAAATTAATTGTCAGAAGAAATTGGGAAAAAAACAAGTAAAACCAACTCAAAATCTAATCCCATTTGGGAAAATAAATTAGTCTAGAAGCATTTACGATGTACAATACTTGGACCAGATTCATCATATTCATGCTTTGTTATCCACATCTGATTGAATGTCGATAACGAAGCTAATATAGAACCACCAATCCATACAGAATATTTACGTTCAGGTGGAGCGATTATCTTAATTTTCATTGTTGTTGGAGCAAGACTACAAATTTCTTTTTGCATACGATCTGAAATACCAGGGAACATAGTGGAACCACCAGAGAGAACAATATTTGAATAAAGATCTTTGCGAATATCAACATCACATTTCATAATTGAACTGTAGGTTGTTTCATGAATACCAGAACATTCCATACCTAAGAAACTTGGTCTAAATAATGCTTCAGGACATCGAAAACGATCATTTCCAACTGTAATCATCTGACCATCAGGTAATTCATAACTTTTCTCAAGAGATGAACTATGTGAAGCAGTACTCATTTCTTGATCGAAGTCCAATGCAACATAACACAGTTTTTCTTTGATATCACGAACAATTTCACGTTCAGCAGTAGTTGTAAATGAATAACCACGTTCAGTTAATATTTTCATAAGATAATCAGTTAAATCACGACCAGCCAAATCAAGACGAAGAATTGCATGTGGTAAAGCATAACCTTCATAAATAGGAACAGTATGACTTACACCATCTCCTGAATCCAATACTATACCCGTAGTACGACCAGATGCATACAAAGATAAAACTGCCTGGATAGCAACATACATAGCTGGACTATTGAATGTTTCAAACATGATCTGTGTCATTTTTTCACGATTGGCCTTAGGATTCATTGGTGCTTCAGTAAGTAGGACAGGGTGTTCTTCTGGGGCTACACGTAGTTCATTATAAAATGTATGATGCCATATCTTCTCCATATCATCCCAATTAGAAACAATTCCATGTTCAATAGGATATTTTAAAGTTAGAATGCCTCTTTTCGATTGTGCCTCATCACCAACATAACTATCTTTTTGTCCCATACCAACCATAACACCTTGATGTCTTGGACAACCAACAATTGATGGGAATACAGCTCTTGGTGCATCATCACCAGCGAATCCAGCTTTACACATACCCGATCCATTA
Organism: Schistosoma rodhaini; assembly: GCA_944470415.2. Taxonomy (NCBI): domain Eukaryota; kingdom Metazoa; phylum Platyhelminthes; class Trematoda; order Strigeidida; family Schistosomatidae; genus Schistosoma; species Schistosoma rodhaini. Next base: position 21,557,612 of record OX104041.1, read on the forward strand.
TCAATTACAAGTGCACTACTATCCTCTCCATGTTCAGTCATACTTGAATATATTTTTCCTTAGTGTACTTAAGCGAAATAATATACCACACTAATAACAGAATTTTATAATTAGCCTAACATGAGTAGTGTATTTATATAAAATAATTTCGGGTGATATCATGCACACATGACAAATTTATCATATGAAGTAATTTCAATTTCTAGGTCAGATTTTTATTTCATCAGTATTAGGTCTGTTAAGCATATAAATATTCATTCATTTTGAACAAAATTATCAAAGAATTATTTCTTTCACAAGGGGTTTAGTGGAGATTTAATATTTTCATAGTTGAAAGCGTCAGTCAATTGAAGCTAGATCATCAAGGAAAATCTGGAAGCACTGGACGGCTGTTTTGTCCTATTATGAGACTCTTCGGCAGTAGGCATCAAAGACCTCGCCCCAGGATTTACCAGTCTCGCGCCAGAGCCAGGTTCGAATCTCGCGAGGCGAGGTCGTGGATGCGCACTGCTGAGGAGTCCCACAATAGGACGAAACAGCCGTCCAGTGCTTCCAGGTTTTCCTTGGTGGTTTAGCTTCAATTGAATCACGCTTTCAACTATAAATTATTTCTTTGTGATCATTGAACACGTATTCTTGATCCTCAATGTGTGATTTTAGAGATCTTGACTCTTGGTTTCAGACTATATGACAAAACGTGAATCAGTGTTGTCTAATCAATTAAGTGTTGTGAAAATATTCTTATATCATGGAATAATTTATAGGAACTTAAGAAAGTCAAATTCTCTTTAAAAAACTCATATTTAACATGTATAGCAATAAGTAATCAGGTAGACCCCAAGCGTTCCTGCTACCTTGACATGATGGTCAGGCTTGTCTGTCGTGATGAACTAATTGAGCTATACTGGCTGGAACAATCGTTCCTCAAGTTCCTACCATGCCAGAAAGGTCGGTTGAAGAGCGGTATGACTAAAAGCAGCAAACTCAAGGTCCGAAGGCGAAGTCGTACTGCTGACTGTACTGAGGTGTGACGGCAGTAAGGTATTTCCTTTAGACAGCCAGCATAACACCAATAAGGTGTTGGCGGCCTGTTTAAACATCTGGGCTACCTGTTCCTGTCATCTAGATATTTCAACAAGTTATCTGATTTTGTTTGTTTTAATACATCATTATGCCTATTAATCGCACAACCTATTCAAGTGCGTTTCTGAAAAGTGTAAGACCTTTCGCTGTAAAGGTTACAGAAGGCTTATTCAGAGATATCGTGGTTTCTGGCAATATGCAGCGAGAAGAATGTACATTATCCAGATGTCGATTGACTGGGCTGCTAACTTCTAACAGGCAATCACCCAATATTTGTCGTCAGAAAGGACGAAGAGGTAAGAAACGGAAACTTGTTGAAGTACTTTGTGCTGAGAATTTTATATTGTACCAAAAATATAATATTGAATAAAGCTAATAATAATAATTAATAATTGAATTGAAATACTGCCTTCTCACAAGGAGGGGTGGGGTTGAAGAAGGTCGACCCAAAAAATGGACACCTTGCCTTATCTCACGGATATCCGTTATGGGAGGTAAGGTATCAACGAGTATGGAGCTAACACAAAAATTACCTACGAAAAGGTCGTGTGTGACCGACTTCAAGCAGTTGTCCCATGAAATCTGCGGTCACGCTCTCAGATGATTAAGACTGCTTCTAACTCAGTTTCCTTTTCAGATAACTCTAGAAGAATATATACATAGAATTTGGTTTAAATAGCCAAGAGGTCACTAAAAGCTTTCTAAGGATTTTATTCTAATCTTTTTCAATCCTCTTGTTTACAAACATATTACTTTGAGGTGATAAGTATGATCTCACAAGGTGGGTTGCTTGAATATATGAACTACCTGTTCCTGTCATCTGGATATTTCAACAAGTTATCTGTTTTCTTGTTTTAATACATCGTTATACCTATTCGTTTTATGACCTATTCAGGTGCATTTGTGAAAATTTTACGACATTTCTCAGTACAAGTTACAAAAAAGCTCGATCAGACATATCGTGGTTGCTGGCAATATGCATCCAAAAGAATATACATTATTCAGATGAAATGTTAACAACTAACTGGCGATCACAATATTTATCGCAAGCATCGATCAAGAAATAAGAAACGGAAACTTAACTAACAAAATTTATCATTATGAATTCAATTTTCACCATAAAATTAAACGATCAAGCTTAGTTTTCTTTTATATACCTAACAGCCAAGTATTACATAGATATCATAAAGTGATCAGAACGTAAAAGAAATAGGCGATGATTAGAAATTCTCTATCCATAGTGGGAATTAAAGATTACTATTTTTGATAGAAATCTTGTACTTTATGGAGTTCGGGATATGGGGCAAAGAATATACGAAAACAGTAATAGAAAAGTTCACATTGGTCGTGGTAGTAACTATGTCATCCCAGAGTGAACATTAACTTTGAGATGCAGGTACATCCAGCTGACGAGTCCCAAATAGGACGAAACACGCGTCCTGGATTCCACTGCTAACCACTATCCATCTCTGCTAACCATATGTCTTATCAGTTTATATGTTAAGCCCATATAATTCATTCGATCTACTGGCCAAGCTAATACACCTATACATTATAAGTCATATTTTGATCTTGTAAATTATTCGCTTATTAACCTTGACTACTTTTTATATGAGCGTATATGTATGCACAATTCGTATCTTATTCATCATATGTCTGTCATCGACTTTTGTCTGACTATAAATATTGATTAATGCTTGCTTATAGTGAGTTAGCTTCCCCGCCATCTCCAATATGCATTATTTTCGCTTCACTCTTGAGTTGGCTTACCAGCCATCTCCAATAACATTGGCTAATGTGCTTACAGCTTTCTGGTCTACGTTATTTGTCAATTAAAATGTAGTTACTGCTTCTCTTTGCCTTCTGATAATATACACCGTTAAGATTGGTATTATAACGGTTATCAGGTTGTTATAATTGTATTTTTGCTATATAAACGACCCAGCTATTCCTATTGCTTAGTATTCTTATACGATGACACTCGACAAGACCCCAAAATCAAAACACGTTGAACAGGCATGAAATTGTATTCAAAAATAACAATGGTAGGTGAACAGCAATCAGCCATCAGCAATCCGCAATCAATAGTTTAAATATCATTCATATATTTATAGTATATGCATAAGAAGCTTATAGATTTTTCTGCCATAATATGTCCGAGCTGATCGGTTTAAAATTAACCAATCAGCGCGCAGCAACACCATTATTCATAAAACATGCTTAATCCAATCTATATCCCACTAACACAGGATGAACGATTAACAAAGCACGGCACTACAACTAAAACTGTGATAAACAAACCTCCAAAATCAATTTGAAGCTTATTTGTTATTGTCAATGTTAAATCTATAATGGTTTATAAATATTAATGTTTCTTATGTAACATCTGATACAGACAACAAAACATACAGCTATTTATTATGATGGATAGTATCGTTTATGTTCGAATCACTGTAGATGGAGATACCGGTGTTATTTCATTCACTTTCTAACCCTGAATTTATTTAAGTAACTTGAACTGTTTTCAAACATTAGACTGTTATGTCATGTGGCCTTGTGCCCTTATCAATATATCACGTAATAATACCGCCAATTAGAGAACGGTGATTTATCGAACGGACCTATGACGCGCACAACTCGTACCAACAGTCTATAATCTATATCGGTCCTTCTTCCTGACTAGCTCTGCCTGCCTGTTGAGTCCAAAACACCAATCTCAGCCTCCACGATATAAATTATATATTTCAAACATATTAGGTTTATATACAGACAAAACAGACCACATCGTACTACAAAATAGAAAATAATATTTGTACAAGATTTAGCCAGAAGTGGTTGTGAATGTGGGGGATAGTAACTGATAAACTGGACATAACTCAAGTATGGTAAATCGTATAATAATAGTATATATGGGTCAGAATGAAGTTTATAATAATAGGGACGCTAATATGCATAGTTTAGTTACTTAATAATTATACAATATGAATACATGTATCGTATTGGTCCATAAATAGTTCTCAAAAGTTATCACAGAAAATGATTACGTTTAGTTTCATAACTACTGAAACTGTACTATCTTCTTAGATAGATCAAATAACTAAACCGAAATTTAGATTCACCTGATATTGTTTACTTGTATCTACCCATTGTTATTTAAGACTGCAATTGATAAGTCTCTTATTGGCATATATGTTAATTGGATAACGCTATGGCGTTTGAAACGAACGGCACTGGGTTCGAGTCCTTGAGTGAATATCAACTCCGAGATGCAGGTATATCCAGCTGACGAGTCCTAAATAGGACGAAGTATGCATCCTGGATTCCAATGCTAGCCACCATCCATTTTTGCTTATAAAGTCCCCAAAATTTAATTCTAAAGTTGACTTTAAAATGATATTTTAATAAGTAACCCTAGAAACCTTCATTAATATCTGAATATTAATTAACTGGAAAGCTTCCTGCATCATGTTAGAAATAAATTTTGTCTTCAACATTTTAGCTCATTCACGTTCAGTTGAGATCCTTTTTATTTCAATCATATTACTTGTTAGTAACCATAATTTATTTCCGGGAGTGGGGTATTTATGAAGAGATTTTAGTAATTTTATAGTGGAAATCATGATAATAATCATGTGCTCACTAGTGACTGGCTTCAAGAGATATTTTCTGGAGTTCTAGTGAGAAGCAGTGACCAGTGAAGTTCAACTAGGTCTGTTGTGAGATATCAACTCATTGAAGACATTAATTAATGGTTGCTCAATTTCGTGAATTGATTGAAGTTAGATATTAACATCGTTGGGTACCGCCCAGTTCAGTGGTCAAGAGGTTAAGCGTTGGTGCGCGAAACTGATAGGTCCTGGGTTCGAATCTTGTGAGGCGGTATAATGGTTAGGCTCTGCTGAGGAGTCCCATAATAAGACGAAACGGTTGTCTAGTACTTCGAGGTTTTCGATGGTGGTCTAGCTTCAATTGACTCATGATTTCAACTATAATTTATTTAGTTGGATTTCATGAACAACTTAAAATTCCTTTCTTATTAACTGATATTATTTATTTATTCCTCATTGAATGCTTCAGATAAACAAATACTTAACTGTTAAAAAAGCAGAACTCAATTTGAACTATTCATTTTACATGAATTCTTAGTTCAAATTAGTGAGTTGGAGCTGATGAAGAACCTTTGAAACATTGACGAAATGATTGTCAATAGATTTCAGGAGAAAAAAAATAAGTACATCAGCTCAGCAGTAGTTTGTTAATAATACAGTGATGAGTGAAAAAGAGATCAACGTTCTATGAATGAGATAGCCATTTACATTTTCTCCTGTCAGATATTCAATAAGATCATTATGGATTCCTCCGGAGTAACTCGGTTAAATCCACTGTATACGTATAATATTTATTTATTGTCATATTTTGAGATTATTGCAAACTTATTATAAATTTACAATAAAATGTTTTATCATAAGCAAAGATGGATAATGGCTAGCAGTGGAATCCAGGATGCTCCTTTTGTTCTATATGGGACTCGTCAGCTAGATGTACCAACATCTCAGAGTTCATGTTCATTCTGGGACTCGAAACCAGTACATTTCGCTTCAAAGGCCATCGCGTTATTCAGTCGGTTACTGAGTCCTGATAGCCACTTGCTTGTGCAATGGGGTGAAATTTGAATACCAAGTGAATTCAAATGTTTTATCAGTCGCAACTACAATAAGAACTATACTGTTTATTTTGAATGAGATCTGTTGATATAACATTCATTGCTTGAGTTACTTAGGAGTTAAACAAAATGGCATCAACATTTTCAATCAGACACCTACATCATTTTATTGTAAATCTGTGGAGGCGGCCCACGGGTTAACCTGAAGGAGCTCTAAGAAGTTCTGAGAGAGCCAAACATATTCCATTCAATCATCTTTTGGAAGAATATTACAAAATCTCTACATGTAGCTTCCCCACCGGACAAATTTAAATAACCCCTTGTATGCAGATTGGATGACTATAATGATAATTTCGTTTTTACTATAAAAAAAACTATGACTACCTGATAGTTTTGTATCATATTTAACAATATATAGAATGTCATTCCTTTCACGATTGACTGATCACTGGGTGGTGATCAATGTCATGCGTGTCAAGTCCTTATTAGTAAAGATAGAATGCTATCGATCAAGTTGCAATGTTGCCACTAGTCTAGGTGGCTCGACACTGAGTGCACTATGTTGAGATAAGATGGTGGTTGGAGGTGGTCAACAGGAAACCCTAGACGCATGTTTCATGCTACTTGGCACCCGTCAGTGAGGTGTACCTGTAATCTCTAAGGAACTAGTGTTCCATGAAGCATTCTATCCCGTGTCACCCGGCTTCACAATCAGAGACGTTACACTGAGCTATTCAGGCTGCGACCGTCTCCAACCACCATCTTATATCATTCCTTTCATTTATCTTTTGTTTTCTCATTTTTAAATTGGAAGGTTCTAGAGTTCGGAAGCTCAACTTATACGCTGTATATTAAGAATCTAAGCTCTAGATATAACAAAATCTAATAAAATGATTCGCAAATTTCAAGTATTTAAATCGTACTCTATAAGACTACTTCTAGATTTTTTTTCATTGATCAAAAGGCATAATGTTATATAATTGAGATCATGAGTCAAATGAAGCTAGACCACCATGGAAAATGTGGAAGTACTAAACAGTTTAGTGCTCGCACACGAAACTGTCCTGGGTCCGAATCTAGCGTGACGGGATCATGGATGCGTACTGCTTAGAAGTCTTACAATAACACGAAACGACCATCCAGTGTTTCTAGGCTTCCCATGATCTCAAGTATATAAAATTACTAAAATCTCCACAAAACCCCCTTTCTGACAAAAAATATATAATTGTCATAATAAAAAGTTTTTTTTCTTTTTTTTTTCGTTTTTTTCGGATTATTTATACATTGTAAAATCATTATTGATTATTAATATTCAATTTTATATGATTTTAACTTTAAATAAAGTTTAAAATTATAAACATAAAAAAGAAAGAAAAAAAAGAAGAAAGAAAAAAGAGAAAAAGAAAGAAAAAAAGAAAGAAAGAAGAAACAATGAGGGATAAAAAAGTTGTAATCAATAATAAAAGAATATCTCAAGGGATTTTCGTAGATATTATAATAATTTCAATAATTGAAATCATCAATCAATTGAACTTAGATCACCATGAAAAACTTGGAAACACTAGACAGAGGAATCCTATAATAAAATGAAATGGACATCCAATACTTTCACAGGTTTTCTATAGTAGTCCACCTTTAATTGACTAATCATTTCAACGATTGAAATAAAATGATTAACTCAAAAAAAAGTAACCTTGGTTACATGGTTAATTATTCAATTTCATATTATGAATGAAATAAGTAGTAGAATTGATGCCAGAAAAAAAAAAGATAAAAAAAAATTGATTATTGATCTATGTTTTATAATAAACGCATTGAAAGAATGTTATTTTTTTATTATTTTTTTTTAATTGTTTCCATAGAATCTATTGAGCAGCTATAGCTGTTGAATCTTTTTGTAAATTAGCTTGCATACGTACTTGATATTTTGGTGATTCGATGGGTTGATGTTTCATAATGTTCTGATTATTATTACCATTATAGTTAGTATGATCATCATCATCATCAACATCATCATCGCCATCATTATTATGACGATGATCTCTGTTATTATTATTATTACGATGTAATCTTTCTAATATTGGTGATGTTGAATTACTATAACCAGGTGGAAATACTCTATAACGATCATATGACATATGTATTGTTGAACGACGTCTTAACATTTCAACAGCTTGTAAACGACGTTCTCTAGCATATGGTGTTTCATGATGTAATAAAAATGGTGATATATTTGCTGGGATATCTAAATCATTTTCATCTTCATGTTGTATATTACTATATTGATTATAAGTAGTATCATAATCATTATGTTTATTAATATGATTAGATGATTGATTAATATCTTGTATATCTGTATGAATTTTGATTAATTCCGTAAAATATGATACTAAACTTTTTACATTTGGTATAGGTGTATCTCTAGTTTTTACTAAATTAGGAAATAGATCCGTTGTTGATTCTGTAGAATGATTCAATGTTGTATTGAAATGATTTGAATTGGTTGTATTTAATAATAATGAATTCATATTTGTTATATTAGATAAATGACTTGATACTTTACTATTCATATAACGTATTTCTGATGTAATCAAAGAGGGTGTATTCTTTTTCTCCATTAGGATTTCATTTGTATGATGTAATTTTGGTTTAGGTGGTATATGTGGTACATTTTTTATAGATGACATTGAATATGTATAACCATCTGAATCAATATTAAGACTAAGTGTTGGTGAATGTTTACCTATAGATGATTTATGAATTGAATTATTTAATCCACCTAAATCTTTAATAGTAATAATACGTTCATTGGGAAATTTATTATTATATTTCGAATTAGAAGTGATATCTTCTGTAGATGTAGATTGAAGTGAAGGTTCATTAAGTGCTTCTGGTGATGAAATCTTTTTTACAATGTTATTATTCACTATGTGATTTGTATCTGGATCTACTTGTTCTATAATTATTCTATTATTCATACTACCTATTTTACTACTAGTAGTATGATTAGTATTATTGTCGTTACTAAACTCATTATTATTATGACTTGGATTATTGACAAATTCTAATTTGATTTCATTGTTGGAAGTATTTGTATAGTTAGACATTGGTCGACTACTTTCATTAAGATGTTCATGTTTTCTATTATTCGAATCAAGATTTGTTTGTTGTTTGATGATCTGTATTTTAACCTCTTTATCTCCACTTTGATCATGACTTTCTTGTTGTTTATGTTGGTCATACAGTGATTCTTTATGTTTTATCTCTTGTGAATCAATCCAATGATTATAATCTTGATTCTCTTCATTATCAGTAGTTATAGCAATAGCATCTTCATCATCATCATCATTATCTTGTTCATTGGGATATCTTGATGAATGTATCATAAAATCTTTATCTTGATATTCATCAGGTGGAAGTGGTGATATAGTTGGTGAACTTGCTGTATCACCTAATGTACCAAGTTGAATCCATTGAGTAATATGTTGTTGTTTATCAGCTTCATTCATTTGTCTTGGTTTAATATCAACAATAATTTTATTACAATCTGATCTAGTTGTTTGGTGTGAAGGTTTTGAACTTCTCGGTAAATTATCACATAATTGAACTTGATCTAAACTGGCAACGTTACTATTTGGAATGACATTACATTGAGAATTATTACGTATATTGGGATTGTTAGATCTTCTGTCAACTGATGTATAATATATATTGTCTTCTTGAGAATATCCAGGAGATTGATATATAATCCGTTCATAATCATCTTCCATATCATGATGAGAATGATTATTGTGGTTATTAGTTGAATTAATAAATTGAGGGGTTGAACACTTATCCAACGATAAGCATGAATAACCAAGAGAATAATTTGAATTTTTTGCTTTTTTACGTTTCAACGATGAACGTCCACATCCTTTACAAATATAGGTGCGTACTTTTTCATTAGATCTAGTATTTAGAAAGCTATCACTGTTATCTCTATGTCGATGATGGTGATGATGATGGTGATGTTGACGACGGTTATTATTGTAATGATGATGGTCAGTGGCACTTTTTCTATAAGATATGAAGTCGTCATTTTGTACATTTGGTAAAGAACTGGAAGTAGGTGCAGGAATAACAAACATTGCAGTTTTATACAAACCAATTTCAGTAGTCTGTTCAAGATTTTTTTGTGATGGCAATCTTGAACAAAGTGAACGTGTTGATAAGTGTTTTTCATGACTGCTTAACGGCCTATATGTTCCTGATAGATCATTTATATGAGGGGGATTCGATTGACTTTGTAAATTATAAAGAAGAGGACGTCTATGTGACTCAGTACCTGAAGAAAGGAAGTTATATCGGTCTTGAGCATCGGATGTATTCTCTTGATTATAGTCTACTTTAAATGGATTTGAATGGGATCTTACTGATGAGTAAAATTTCAATCCATTATTCAATGATTTATGACTGAAGGAGCCTGTGATTGTATTGAATCTTGAATGTGATCTATTACTGGAATTATTCTTATTATTTAAATGTTTATAACTATTCAACTCAATTTCGTAACTTGATCGGATATTATAGTTCCTATTAGATTGAATTTGTACATCATGAGGTTGTGATGAATGACTTTCACGTGAATAATCCAGTTCAGGATACTTGATTAAATAATCTGAATTCATCACTTGGAAATGGTTACTGGAATAAGTTTTTGGAGCTGAAAGTGGACGATAGTTTTCGGATGTATCGTTTTTTCTGTAGTTATAGTTTGGAGTATAAATGATAGAAGGTTCAAATTTACGAGAAACTGAACCACTTCGTCTAATTTGTGATCTGCCTCCAACTGGTAAAGTATATGTTCCAGAAGTAAGCGTTGATTCACTGATCGACGATCCTAAAACGATTTTTTTTTAAAAACCATTAAAAATACAAATAATAAATGTTATATCTGTCAGATTAGTAGATTGGTAAGCAATTATCATAGATCTTGATCATGTTAGATTTAATAGACTTGAATGTCTGAAGGGCCCGGTCAAGCAGTCTTGCAAGTTTCCGAAGCAAAACACAGGTAATGAAAACAAATTAGTCAACTGAGGAATCATATTCATGGAAAACATGCGTATTTCATTCAGGTAAATACTTCAAGAGTAGACATGGCCGATCATACTTAATTTGTGTGTCATGTTGTTCATCGTTGAATTATGCATAACGTCAAGGTTTCCAGTTACACGATTATTACATACTGAAATTGTAGGTAAATAAACATTTTCATAAGGGGGTTTTGTGAAGATTTTAGTAATTTTATGTAGTTGAAATCATTAGTCAATTGAAGCTAGACCACCATGGAAAACATGGAAGCAGTAGATGGGCGTTTCGTCTTATTGGGGGACTGCTGTGTTATTTTAAAAACTGTATGGTGTGTTCATTTTTTCCTTGCAAAATACACCACATTATGGGCAATACATATGTTTTATCCTTGTTTCACCTCTTCTAAAAATACCTGGAATTCTCCAGATTTTAATCAAGTTAACATAACTTGTACCTTTACATTTTATCATCCATCTCATACCGTGCAATTTCAGCTTAGTATACTTACTTACTTACTTGCGCCTGTTACTCCCAAAGGAGCATAGACCGCCGACCAGATTAGTATAGCACTCTCAAAACCATGATTTTATCTTTCTCAAATTGTGATCAGATTTCAGTAACTTTAAGACGGTTTGTATGGTACGTTTTATCAACCCTTAAACATTTGATTGTGTCGTGTCTATAGGTGATTTCACTTCACCAGCACTTTATACAAAAAGTGAAGTGTCGGTAAAAATTTATAAAAAGACGGAAACATTTCATATCCTCTTGAATACACAAGATCTATATTCCACCTGGTCTTTCATCATGGTTACAGTGTTTTTAAGTGCTACAATTTGATAGTGTGATGACAGGAGTATTAGTTGTGATAAGAATAATAAAGGCTTGTATGCATGTTTCATAGTGGGAATGAGGTTATTGATTTGGAAAATATAATTGCTGAGATAACATTTATAAAATCCATGATATTATGTAATAGTATATGTTCAGATAATTGGACAATAAAGCGTATATTTGGGAAAAAAAAAATAGGTGCAAGGGAATGAAGGAAAATAGACGAACAAATAGTATGGAAGATAATCATAAATAAAATCATTAATAAGGCCAAGGGAGAGAGATAAAGTTGTTATAAATATAGAGACTTGGATTGTTAGCCCGAATTCCTATAGCTTCTGCAATATGTGTAAGAGACGAGATCGAAACCCATAAAGAAAACTAGTAGGAATACGATAAATCACTTTAACTGATCTATTTCTTTATAAGCAAAGATGGACGGTGGCTAGCATTGAAATCCAAGACACGCGTTCGGTCCTGTTTGTGACGAATCAGCTGGATGTAAAAGCATCTCGAAGTTTAGATTCACTCAGTGACTCGAACCCAGTACTCTTCATTGTCCAATTATCTGAACATATATTATTACATAATATCATGGATTTTATAAATGTTATCTCAACAACTATATCTCTCTAATCATTGGCTTCATTCCCACTATGAAATATGGATACAAGCCTTTATTATTCTTATCATAACTAATACCCCTGTCATCACACTATCAATTTGTACTCTTTACTTATTATATTTAGTTATGTAATCTATTTTAATATTATCAGTGACTCACAAATAGCCTTGATTGGTTTAATAATTTCGTATATAAATCTAAATAATCGAATAAAACCTGATAAGGATCTAATTGGAAACAATATTATTCACTTAGATACATACCGATGAAAGCTCAAAAAACAAAAATCTATCTAAAAACAAAATAATTCAATCATAATCAATAATCTTCTGCTTTTAATGAGTACTTTGTAACTAATCAATAACCAACACCACCACACCACCACCACCATCATTATCATCATCACCCCCCCCCTGTTGTTAATCAAATTAATAACTTTTTCAAGTTACAAAAAGTACACGAGATATTCCGAATTCCAACCGCCTCTCTCTCTCTCTTATTTTTTCTACTTTTTTTATTTTAATCAATAAGCTATTTGAAAATTAAGTTAACAATAACTTAATATAAATAATTACATTATTAATACAATTACCTTCTTCTTTTTTATTACACTTTGGTTTAATTATTCACAGAAGAAGAAGTGAATTGTAAGTAAGGATAGATAGTGGCTAGTAGTGAAATCAAGGATGCACCTTTCGTTCTATTTGGGACTCATCAGCTGGATGTATATACATCTCAGAGTTGATATTCACTCTGGGACTCGAACCCAGTACTGTTCGCTTCAAACGTCACTACGTTACCCTATCAGCTATTGAGTCCTGATAGCCACTTGCTTTTGCGATGTAGTGAAGTTTAAATTCACTTGGTATTGTTTGTTTGAATCTTCTCATTGATGTTTAGGACTGTAATTGGTCAGCCTCTAATTGGCATATGTGCATACTGTGCTTACTGCTTTGATATAGCCTTACTTCACAAGCATGGTAAGCAAAGATGGATAGTGGTTAGCAGTAGAATCCAGGATGCGCGTTTTGTCGGACTCTTCAGCTGGATGTACATGCATCTCAGAGTTGATGTTCACGTGATGGCGTTTGAAGCGAAAGGTACTAGGTTCGAGTCACAAAGTGAACATCAACTCTCAGATGCAGGTACATCCAGATGAAGTCACAAATAGATCGAAACGCGCATCGTGGATTCCACTGTCAACCACTATCCATCTTTGCCTAATCCATAGAAGATTTGATCAGTTATTATCTTTTAGATCAGTTAAACTCTTATTAATATGCAATATGGTATGAATTAAAAAAGTAATTGTAAACATTATCATTATATATAAGTGAATTCATATGATTGTCACTTTGGTAAACAATTATCCATTCATCTAACAATCTATCAATGTTTAAAGTGGTGAGATGTTGATCAATAAGAAGCTATAACTGATTTTTAGTATTTTACAAATTTGTTTAACAACAAGACTTATGTTTAGTTCTAAAAAGTATTGATGTTATCTTAATAGTTGAAATCATGAGTCTATTGAAGCTAGACCACAATAGAAAACCTGGAAGCACTGGATGACCGTTTCGTCCTATTGTGGGACTCCTCAGCAGTGTGCAACCACAATCTCGCCTAACAACATTCGCAACCAGAACCTATCAGTCTCGCGAGCGAGCACTTAACCTCTAGACTACTTTATTTTGTTTCCACCGATGAGACAATAATTTATGGACGACTTTTGAGCAACGCTATACTGATTTTGGAATTTCCACCTACTTACTAGAATTAAATGTTTTTTATAGAATAATATGAGGAACCAAGATTAAGATTTACAGTTAAAAGTTAAGGTTATAGATTAGATTTGATGTTTTCATAACGAACTGAAATTAGTTAAAATGTTAAAATGATATGTAACCAAATAAGTGAATGAATTTGGTGCCAAAATTCAAGGACCTATTATCTTAAATTATAGTCTCGCTATTTCAACCTACATAGATATATTTTTATTACTACATAAACAGCTATGTATATGTGAGTGTATGAACTCATATATACTAATAAATAACTGAAAAAAACATTGGAAAATATGTAACATTTTGTAAGCTAAGTCAACTATTCTTAAGTTTAATAGTAACAATTAAATCTTATTGATAATTTTAATAGTTGAGATCATGAATCAATTGAATCTAGATCACCATGGAAAACCTGGAAGCACTGGGAGGCCATTTCATCCTATTATGGTACACCTCAGCAGTGCTCATCCACGATCCCATCTCATGAGATTCGAACCCAGGACCTATCAATTTCGCATGCAAGCGCTTAACCAATAGATAAGTTTATATTGTGTATACATTAGAATTCCTGAATAATAGTTGTCAACGGGATGTATAATGAATGTTTCTTCTTCTTTGAAACTAATCATCTGAAAATATCTAAGTTACTAATCCCCTTAATGTAACTCTACATTTGTTCCAATCGTCTCAAATGTGAAGTATATTATTTATGAAACTTCAGAGTCCATGTAACCATCTATATGTTTAATGAATTCACTATTAAAATAATTTTTTATTTGTCTGGTTAATAGTACCTACTAGATTCTACTAATATATATCAGCGATTAGGAAGTATTTATTTGACTAATACACCATCATATGAAGAATATTCTAAATGATACAGTAATCATTAAAATATGATTTCATTTTTGAACTCATATGAATCAATGATCATTTACATTTTTAAAACATCAAAGACATTCAATTTTTATAGTAAATCAATTATCTTTAGAATATTAAGTTACAATTCAACAGCTAAGATCATTTCAACTTTATTCAAGTCATAATAAAAACATAACAACTGTACAGTAGCATCGTTGATTTATGTTTTACTCATGACAGTTTAAAACTTAATGTTTTCCATTATATATATATATCAGAATTCCTCTGTGTTTACTTTTGTCTAACTAAGCTCGTCTGTTATCAGACAAGCATAACTAATTTATATTCCTTATTCTTTATAACTACTCTTTTATAAAGCTAGTAGCTCTATTAAATTCTCAGGTTGTTTTTAGATAGAAATACTAAGAAAGGTTCATGAAAAACCATCAACTGTTCTTAAGTTCTTTATCTTAGTGTTCACTTTGATATAAAATTTACCTATTACCATATGATGTAAATATATGAAAAGTGATGAAAGTACCAAATACCTTATTTCATAATTTATTAAATAATTTTACCAGAAGGGAGTTTTGTGGAGATTTTAGTATCTTTATATAATTGAAATCATGAGTCAATTGAGGCTAGACCTCGAAGCACTGGACGGGCATTTCGTTCTTTAACGGGACTCCTCAACAATGCGCATCCACGATCCTGCCCTATGAGACTCGAACCCAAGACCTCTCAGTCTCGCATTCGAATGACTAACCACTAGACCACTGAGCTAGCCGCCATCCAATTGTGGTAATGTTTAACTGCAGTCCAGTGCTTCCAGATTTTCCATGATGATCTAGCTTTAATTCACTCAACATTTCAAACTATATAAAATAATTTTACACTTTTCTCATCTATATAATTGATTATAATATAACTGACTTATCAATGAAAAACCACCTAGAATATGGTTAGTAACCATAATTTACTAATATAGTAGTCATATTTGACATATATAAATAATCCATCATTAAATGACATAACTATTTAAAAGATTACTAATTACCATATGTCATCTTCATACACTCATTACCTCCATCTCATTATACCAAAATATTGTAGCTAAATCTATAGTTTAAAGACAAAACAATGTATAAAGTTATGTAATTCACTTGAGTATACGGAATATCATCAAACCAGTATTTCTATTATGGTAACTATATAAAAACTGTCTATAACATGTCATATCAAAACTCTAAGAATGATTGTTTTTAATTAATGAATGAAAAAGAAAAATCAATAAAATGATAGAAGGGGGTTTTGTGAAGATTTCAGCAAGTTTATATGGTTGAAATCATAAGTTGATTGAAGCTAGATCACTATGGAAAACCTGGAAGTACTGGACGGCTGTTTCATCCTATTATGGGACTCCTCAGAAGTATGCATCCACGATCCAAACAATTCAAAACCTTTTCTGATATTAATCAACATATCCTCACTAGTGTCTGGCTTTAAGAGAAAGTTTCTTGGAGTTCTGGTGAGAAACAGTGGAGTTCTACCAGGTCTGTTGTGATATATTAACTCATTGAACACAATGGTGGATGTGTTGCTCAATTTCGTGGATTAGTTAAAGTTAGACATTAACATCATTGGATGCCGTCCAGTTAAGTGGTCTAGTGGTTAAGCGCCCGCCCGTAAGACTGATAGGTTTCTGCGTTCGAATCTCGTGAGGCGAGATCGTGGATGCGCAATGCTGAGGAGTCCCATATTAGGACGAAACGTGTTTCCAATGGTTCCAGGTTTTCCATAATGATCTAGCTTCAATTGACTAATTATCTCAACCATTGAAATTAATATATTTTAAACAAGGAGTTCATAAGGTTCAAATAATGATACAATAATTCATCACACATATATATAGATGTATCAAAATAAAACGCCTAATCAAAAATTGTGCTACTAATCAATAAAACAGAAATCAATTCATTCCTATTAAAAAGAAAAACCAATATTTCACTCTATGTGAAATCAATTGGTTATTATTTAATCGATAATCTAATATTAAACAGTAACTCTAGATGAAGTCTTTCCTGATCTAAACATCAATATTACTAAAATGTAGATATAGCATTGTATCAGAAGACATGAATTAACTAAGCTATATTATACTGAAATTACTGTCGACTGCAATACATTCGATTGTATAAAAGTCTTTCATTGGGTTTCAGGTTAAAGAGTGAATTAGTATGCTCCTTCGTATTTTGTTTATTCAGACATGATTACTAGTAGAACTGTTGTGAACAGAACACGACTGGGGACAATCAAATGTATTTAAGCAAAGATTACAGACTATCTCAGTAAATTCTGATTACCAAACAATGAACAGTCAATTTGCAAATTAACAAGCAATTGTTTCAATCTTCACTGTTTCTTCTCTTATTCCATTGCTCATGCATTTTCCAGACGATTGCGCTTCATTTCAGTTCTTTCCTCATCGGTCTTTTGCCAAAATACATTCTATGTCTGACCCACACCATATACTACTTATGTAGATATAAGTAGATCACACCACAGAACCATTTAGGAATAGATTGACGTCAAATTGATCGTACAGAGAAATCTAGGTGGCTTCTGAATGCAACAAACATAGATGGTTACGTTAAAGTTGTATAATTAGCTGATTATTCTTAGCTATTTACTCCAAGTTGAGTTCAATAGTGAATATATTCTTTTTGTTTGTTTGCTTTTACTGTTAACAAATTACACTTTTGAATTTACATAACCTTATTTTAATGTCTGTTGGTTAACTTAAATGGTCAAACTATAGTGGTTAAGGTACTTATTGAGGTGAGTAACTTCAAACCTATAGCAGACAGGGGACCGATCAAACTCAAGATAAAAGTATCAAACTTGTAACTCATCATTCTATAAATGACATCGACTATCGACTATATTGTGTCAGATTTTCACAAGGGTAAGCCTTCCATTCTTATTCATATAGAAAACGTACGTTCTTCTGGGAACAACTGGGTATAGATAGTCTGTTAAAAATCATTCAATCGCCTATTGATTATTAAAATATCATCTTGAAGTGTCTTATCATAGAAATTATTTCATAAATTCTGTAACAGAAATGCTCACTAGCAACACCACACACTTTTTAAACGATTGTTAAGAGGAATGATTGAGAGTTAGTTCCCAGGTAAATACCAATTTTGAATATTGGGAGTGTAATTTGGTAAGGTAATCATTCAGTAATAACAAGCAGCTCATACACTTCAACAACTTACTATTCACAGATATATATATATGCACAAATTACAACTTAAAAGTTCACTCATACCTCAAGTATAAATGTCTTTTAAGCTTGTGTAGACTACTTTTCAAACATACATACACTTATAGTCCTACAAGTAACAACACTATCAACAACAACAAACGATACCTTTGAAAATGACACTAAATGGACGTCCATAAAGAAAAATAAAAATCTATTGTGTAAACTAATTGATTGGTAAAAGTGAATGTGAACAGAACTATGATAAACATAACCAAAACAATAATACCAAAAAAATATGAAAAAAAACACTGAATAATGACAGTAGTAACAAACATTTATAATATTTCTTATAGTTGAAATCATGAGTCAATTGAAGCTAGACCATCATGAAAAACCTGGAAACACTGGACGGTCGTTTCGTCCTATTATGGGACTCCTCAGCAGTGTGCATCCACGATCACGCCTCACAAGATTCGAACCCAGGTCCTATCAGTCTCATGTGCGAGCACTTAACCGGTAGACCACTGAACGGGATCATGGTTGCGCACTGCTGAGGAGTCCTACATTAGAACGAAACGGCCACCCAGTGCTTCCAGATTTTCCATGGTCGTCTAGCTTCAATTAACTCATGCTCTCAACTATATAAAATTACTAAAGTCTCCACCAAACTCCTCTTCTGATTTATAATATTGCTAAGCATAAATGATGAAAGCACTATTCTCTGAATCTTCAAGTAAATTTAAATAAAACAATCACTCACTATAATGATATCTAAAGTATACAAACTATTAGTTATAAGGATGTTATTACTTAATTAAAAGTAGTCTGTACAATAAATTCATAAACTTAAGTCATAAAAATTCTCTTATATAAAATTTTGAATAATTCCAATTTATCCTTTGACTTCACCTGTAGCTCTTCTAGGCCTACTGCCGGTCTCAAGCACATACAAAGGAAGAGGTTCGGGCTTGAGGTAGGCAAACTCATCCCGTAGAAAACAATCTTGCAAAAGAAGACATTAACCATTTCTTCCTTCATGAAATACTCCTCGTTTGTAACAGTATATTTGTTCTGTTTCCATGTCAGGAGATTGTAAAATTTTTCGTAGTTCAAATAACAAACTGAGCTTAGTTAGGCCACCATCAAGGACCATCAAAAACTAGGTAGTTACTTCGTTCTACTTTGGGACACTTCAAGAATGTTCATTCAAGACTTTATCGCTAGTAATTGAACTCAGGACCATTAGCTTTCTGTTCTATAGCTTAACCTCAAGACTACTGACGTAGTGTCGTGTAAATACCCAACTTTAATCAGTTTACAATATTTAACGACATTATGACGGGGTCGTAGATGCATACTATACTGAAATCTCATATTAAGACAAAAAATTTGTTCAGTGCTTCTATGTTTTCACTGATGATCTAGCTAAGATCACATCATGATTCCAAATAAGTAAAGTTAATTATTTTAAAATATAAAACAGAAATATGTCACTTGAATAATTGATTAAAAGAACCCATTTCATCACTTAGTATCAGGTATTTGAATTCTGAGTTTTGCTACAATGGTTAATGGTACTGGTATTCAACAGACTGAGTATTCTTAACATCATACTTGAATCTCAATTATTCGATAAACGGTATAAAAAAACTTAACATATATACTTAACATTATTAGAAGAGGGTTTAATGGAGATTTTAGTAATTTTATATAGTTGAAATCATGAGTCAATTGAAGCTAGATCACCATGAAAAACCTAGAAGCAGTGGACAACCAATTCGTCTTATTATGGGACTCCTAAACAGTTCACATTCACGATCTCGCTTTGCGATATTCAATTGACTCATGATTTTAACTATATAAAATTACTAAAATCTCCACAAAACCCTCTTCTAATAATCATCACATGCTTACTAGTGACTGGCTCCATGAGGTATTTCCTGGAGTTCTAGTGAGAAGCAGTAACCAGTGGAGTTCAACCAGGTCTGTTGTGAGATATTAACTCATTGAAGACATTGGTGAATGGTTGCTCAATTTCATGGATTGGTTGAAGTTAGACATTAACACCATTAAATGCCAGTCGGCTGAGTGGTCTATCGGTTAAGTGCTCTGGCGCGAGACTGGTAGGTCCTGGGTTCGAATCTCGCGAGTGCGGGATCGTGGATGCGCACTGCTGAAGATTGCCATAATTGGACGAAACGACCGCCCAGTGTTTCCAGGTTTTTCATGATGGTCTAGCTTCAATTGACTCATGATTTCAACTATACAAAACCATTATAACCTCCGAAAACCCCCCTTCTAATAATGTTAAGTATATATGTTAAGTTTTTGTTTACGCAAATCGACAAATAACAACAATAATAATAATAGTAGTAGTATAAAACTGGTCATCAGAACTTTGTTGAACTTACCAAAAACTAATCACACTAACATTAGTCTTATATCGTCAATGAAAACTCGTCAACTGCAATCGATGCATATGATAAAATTATTAGTCAACTGTTCACCATTATTACCATTAGTAGTAGTACTAGTAGTACTAGTAGTACTAGTAGTAGTATACTTAAAATTTAATCATTACAAACTCAACACTCAAGGTCATTACATCAACCAATCAGAGTGTGCTTTTCATTTTGTTTGTTTATGTATATTTTCAAAAAAAGAAAAATAACAAATTTGTGTTTGCTTGTAAATATTATTGTCATATTATAGTGAATTGCTTGATGCAAATTAAGTTTCTAAAACTTCCTTCCTTACGCCTGTTACCCCTCGTGAAGGAGCATAGGCCACACACTAGCATTCTCCATCCAACTCTGTCCTGGGAAATCCTTTCCAGTTCTTTCCACTTGTTATTCATTCTTTTCATATCTGCTTTTAATGTGTTCTTTGGCCTTTCTCTTTTCCGCTTCCCTTCAAGATACCAAGTTGAGGCTTGCCTTGTAATGCACATTGGTGACTTCCTTAATGTATGTCCGATCCACTTCCAATGTCTTTTCCTAATTTCCTCTTCAGCTGGAACCTGCTGGTTTGTCCTCTCCCATAAAACGCTGTTGTTGATGGTATCCGGCCAATGGATGCTTAATATTTTGCGAAGACAACTATTTATAAATACTTGTACCTTTTTGACGATGGTTATAGTAGCCCGTCACATTTCACTTCCGTACAGTAGGACTGTCTTGACGTTCGTATTGAAGATTCGCACTTTGAAGTTTTTTTTACAGTTGTTTTGAGTTCCATATGTTCTTCAATTGTAGAAATGGTGCCCTTGCTTTGCCAATCCTCACCTTTACATCTGCATCCGATCCTCCTTGTTTATCAACGATGCCTCCCAGGTACGTGAAAGTTTCCACCTCTTTCAGAATTTCGCCATCAAGTTTTGATTAGCTTGACATTCTCCGTGTTGTATTTGATAATCTTGCTTTTTTCTTTGTGTATGTTGAGACCTATTGATGCAGAGGCTACTGCTACATTTGTTGTCTTTATCTGCATTTGTTCGTGTGTATGAGATAGGAGTGCTAGGTTATCTGCGAAGTCCAAATCTTCTGATTGATTTTGAGCTGTCCATTGTATTCCGTGTTTCCTCTCAGATGTCTGAAAGTAACCTTAATAATAAGATTTTCCAATGATTTGTTTCTAAGGTAGTAAATATTTGACCTATTGAAGAGATTTTAAATCATGTTACTTGATCTGATTAATTATAAATAATAACTGCATTTTTTATATTTAAATTCATGAGTCCATTGGAACTAGACCACCATGAAAACACTAGACGGCCGTTTCATCCTATTGTGGGACTCCTCAGTTGCGTGAATCCACGATACCACCTCGTGAGATTCGAACCTAAGACCTATCAGTCTCGCGAACGAGTGCTTAACCTCTAGACCACTGAGTCAGCATACAGCTGATAATAACTGCATTTATTGGAAATTATTCACAAGTATAATCAAAAGTCTTTCTAACTTCCCATTAATATCTTATATTAAGAAACTTAAAGATGTTATCTTTGAATCATTTACAGTATGACTAACTTTAGATCTGATCAAATATGTAATTCAAGTAGTTTCTAGATGATTCCACTCATATTACATTTAAGAGGTTCATAACATGTAATTTATTATAGAAATGCTCAAACTTAGATATTAAGCATGTTAATTATGGATATAAATTAAAGTAAAGTATATGTAAACATCCATGAACTTGATTCAAACTGATCTTAATACCATTTCTTTATTCAGTTACGAACTGATTGAATATATAATTCTATCGATAATTTAAATCAATAAACTCATTTGGCTTAAACTCATGGTGGGCGAGCACTGAGACAATACGAATATGATAAATATGAAATGAAGAAAAAATAGGCGGAAAATCATGACTAAACATACTGTCAGAACTGGAAATTATCTCGAAGAAGATAATATGTATGTATTTGACATTTAATTAGATAGATTTTTTATGATCTCAGCTTGAGTGTTGTATTGTAGTGAATGAGAACATCAGCGGGGACAACCAAATGAATTTGAATGCAAACCTACAGTGTCTTAGTAGAATCTGAGAACCATACGGTAAACCCTCCATTTGCAAAATGTTAATCAATTGTTTCAGACTTGATTGTCCCTTCGTTTCCACTTCAATCACTCTCTGTTTTTGTTCTCTTTTCTTTGATCTTCTTAACCTCCTACCACCAGGTATTTCACTTTCGATTGATGATACATACTACTTATATCTATCGACATCAGTAGCGCACACCATAGAAGCACCATCAAATTTGATGACAAGTGAACTACATAAGTTTTAGGAGTTTTTCAACAAAATATCTAAAACATTTTACGTCACATTTCATGATCTAATAGCATTTGTAATAAAATATAAACAAACTTTAGTTCCCCTTCATACCAATATTTTTAGATGTGTATAAGACTGATGTAGTACAACGTCTTTGAATTGGGTTGAAAATAACGTGCATCCAAGTTGATTAGGTAGAGATTTATTATTTATTATTTATTTATACACATAAATATTGGTACAAGGAAGCACCAGATACATATGAGCTGCACAAATCTCATTTGATTTGTGTGAGGGATGTGATATTGCTCAGGTGCCCAAACCGAAGCAGGTGGTTTTCTTAAAGGGCCACACCCGAAGCCTTCAACATAAAGGTCTGATCCACAACGTAGTGGGGCATCGTAAGGAGATGTAGTCCCATGGTAGCCGGTGGCCAACAACCGGTTCATACGCCATTCGTTCCATGAGGATACTGGAGCCCATGTGCACCATTGGTTTGAAATCAGGGTTTTCCAACTCCCCTAGGTGGACTTTCCGTGTCCACCAACCCGGTTAAAGCGCCGGACATTCACTTTTCGTCCTCTCAATTTCGTAAACAACACTTCTGGTGTGAGAAGGCAGTGAGTAGGACTTCTTTGGCAGACGCTATATACGCGTGGCCATGTGAGAGCATTTTGAGAGGGAGAGCGGACTCCCCCCACTCTCAGCTGTACCAGGACATTTTGGGGGCAGGTAGAGACTTAGATGAATGATTTCACCTCAAGACACTTCATATGTTTATAGGAAAAATAAAAATTCTAAGTTAGATCTCTATCAACCTTTTAACTCATTAGAAACATATATACTCATTAAGTGTTCTACCAGCTAGCAAGATGTAGTTTTTACCCTTTAATTAGCTTTGAGTATGACAAAAATGAATCATAAACGAATACTACTTAAACTTTAAGTAAAAATCAGTTTATTACCAATATCTAATGAGGGATTCCATTCATTCAATATGCCATATATACGTCAAAACCTACATTCTAATAACAGAATGTCGTGGAGAATAGAGCTAGTTATAATACTAACTGAAGAACAGTACAATCATAACATGAATAAACCTTCCTACAGAATTATTATCCACATTATGTTCCTGATTAATACAACCAAATATACATTTACTAAAAATGAGGAAATGGAAACTTGTTTTACTGAGGTAGAAAGGAGATAAAACGTGTGAGCTAGCTATTAACAAGAAAATGGTAACTTATCATATGTTATATTAGGTGCAATAAGCTCAAAATATTCTGGGAATGTTGATGATGATGGAAGATTTTACGTTGTAAACTAATCATCCATTGCTTCACATTCAATGAAAGACTGTTTTCATAGTTGAGATCATGAGTCAATTGAAGCTAGACCACCATATAAAACCTGGAAGCACTGGACGGCCGTTTCGTCCTAGTGTGGGACACCCCAGCAGTGAGAATCCACGATCCCGTCTCACGAGATTCGAACCCAGGACCTACTAGTCTCGCACCAGTGCACTTAACCGATAGACCACTGCTTCCAGGTTTTCCATGGTGGTCTAACTTCGATTGACTAATGATTTTAAATATGAAAATACTGAAATCTCCACAAAATCCCTTTCTGAAAGACTGTTTCTGAGGAATGAGACAAAAAACAATTGATAACCGGTGTCATATATCACACAAATTTTTGGAAACCGCAGTGTACTAGATGGTTGCTTCGTGCTAGTTTAAGATTATTCATCAGTGAACACTCACCACTTCATTTAGAGTTAAGTATTAAATCCTCTTATGTTGAGAACGAGGTTTTATCATTTAGACCATTAAGTTGATTTAAATCTTCAATAACTCCCCATTCCCCCACTCGGCAAACTATCTTCAGACTAAATTGTCTCCACAAATCTCTCATCCTACTGAAATCAAATACACCCTTCAGGGAATCACTAGGAATCATAATACAAATCTATTCTGAAACCCCTCTTAAGTTAGGGATTTAGAAATAGCATATAAAATAAGTATAACGGAATTGACAACATAGTTATGTTCTATTTTCTCAAACAATATTTTCACTATTAAAGCATCCTACTTAGTTTTCGATAGTAGTAAGTAAAGTCATTCAGTTTATGTAATTATGTGATAGATTGATAAAGATATAAATACTTAACCCATACAGGAAAGTTCAAACACTTACATGGTCAGAAGTCAGTTGAACGAAATGGTTAAAGAGTACTCAAATACACATCTAAATCTGTTATCTCACATCGTCACAAACAAGATAGACAAAATGGACTAATTTAACACTTGCTGGATAATTAAAGATGACACTGTTCCAAAAGCGATAAAAGCATTCAGATTAAACTATTCAGCTCACAGAATACTACTGCTGCTACTATAACTACTACTACTACGATTACTACTACTACTACGACTACAGAATACTATACCATCAAAATTATCAAACAGATCTATAAATTTCTTTAATCATTTCATATTACATCATTTGTCAGTATACGATTTTCGTTTATCTGAATGATTGTATTCTAAAAGTTATTATGGTGTGGGTTGCTTATATCCACATGAGTAGTATATATTGATGGTCAAGCGTTGAATGTATTTCAGTAGAAGATTGATAATGAAAGAACGGGAACGAAACGCAATTGATATCGGAGACGATATGCTGATATCTGCAAAAAGAAAGATCAAGATTGAGATAATTGATGGATAGTTTGCAAATGAACTATTCACAACGTGGTTCTCATATTTTACTGAGATATACTGTCATTTCGTGCTTAAATACATTCAATTGTCCCAACTCGTATTCTTATTCATTACATTACTAATCTAATCGATATTTGGATTATGTAATAAGAAGGTAATGTGTTGTTTTAAACTCATCGGTATTTGCTTATTTTCACATAGTTCAGCCTACAAAACTGGTATCACACCTCTGTATGATTTATTTTAAAATGATGTTGACAAAACTGAGATCACCCCTATGTATGATGTATTTTAAGATGATGTTGACACCATTTTTTGTTGGGGGAGAAGGTTGACATAAAATAGTCTCCATAATAGTAATTTATTGTTCTTTGAAGCATTTCCAAAGTTATGTCTCAGCCAAATTCGATTAAACACAAATTTATCAATGTTTATGTGAGATAAATTACGTCTCCAAAAAAATTCAGATGTAAAACGTGAGAGAAAAAATCAAATAACATAAGAAATGTAATAAAACTGATAGAGTTTTTTTTTAAAAATGCACTTGGTATTCTTCGGTTGAATCTTCCCATTGACGTTTAGGTCTGCAGTTGATCAGTCTATTATTAGGTTCGAGTCCCAGAGTAAACACCAACTCTGAGATGAAGGTACATCCAGCTGACGAGTCCCAAATAGGACGAAACGTGCGTCGTGGATTCCACTGCTAGCCACTATCCATCTTTGCTGATAATGTTATAGTTTTTGATTGAGATCATGAATCGCTTGGTGTTAGACCACCATTAAGGACGTAGAAGCACTAGACAGCTGTTACGTGTCCTGATACGGCCAAGAATGGGGAGAATCCGTTCTCCCTCTCGAAACGCTCTCACATGGCCTCGTGTATACAGTCACTGAAAGGGTAGTCCTACTCACTGCCTTTTCTCAGCGGGGTTGTTGGTTACGAAATTGAATGGAAGAAAAGCAAATATTCGGCGCTTAAACCATCTTCCATTACCTGAAGGTCCTGGCTTGCAATCCCGAGTGAGGGATTGTGGATGTGCACTGTAGAGGAGTCCCATACTAGGGTGAAACGGTTGTTCAGTTCTTCCAGGTTTCCCACGGTTGTCTAGCTTCAATTGTCTCATGATCTCAACTATATATAATTAATATAGATTTGGAACTTATCATTACATAATGATTTACATACTTAGTATGGAATAGATGAACCAGTATTTGATCAAGGTATACAAGGTAGAATAAGTAATTATATCTCTTCAAAAATGAAGTAATTCATGTTCTGTTTTAATTTATTACTTAATATTGAAATGTCAGATAAAAGTAGTACATATACAATGAACTAAAAAAACACTGTGATAATCTCATTATAGAATTGAACTATCGAAATCATTTGTTATATGTAAAATAAAATTGATCATATTTCAAAATTTTTCTGTTTCATTACAGAAATATGAATGAAATTTAAGTAAAGTTCAATGACATTTATATGTTTTTTGATTGAGATTATGAATCGATTGATGTTAGACCGCCAATGGAAACCTGGAAAGATTGAACAGCCGTTTCGTTTTAGTATGGGACACATCCATGATCCCTCCTCGCGATATTCGTGAGATAGTAACTCACTGAAGACAAAGGTGAATATATCGTTCAATGTCGTGGATTGGTTAAAGTTAGACATTCACACTGTTGGATACTGACCAGCTCAGTGGTTCTAGAGGTTAAGCGATCGCGTGCGGGACTGGTAGGTTCTGGGTATGAATCACGTGAGGCGGAATCGTAGATGCGCACTGTTGACGATTACCACAATAGAGCGAAACGGTAGTGTAATGCTTCCAGGTTTTCCATAATAGTCTAACTTCAACTAATTCATGATGTCAACTATTAAAATAACTATATACCTTTTAAGCAATTGATTCATATCTATGTCAATGAATATCACTTATTTGATACAAAAGACTTTTCTAATCAAGTGTATTACATAGCATCTATATTTTCATTGTTAATTTGAAAAGTTATTGAATGGTGTGATTTTAATATTGTTCTTTAGAGAAAAAAAACAGAACAATGATGCCTAAACATAAATATTTATAGGCTATTTAAGAAATCCTTCAAGTTTTTTTTACTCACATTTGACTGACTATAAAATATAATTATGAAAAAATCAGGATTATCTAATTTACATTAGGTCAATCATATGAGATAATGTAAAAATTACTCTATTGTAGTTTAGCTTTAAAAAATATCTATAATACATATTGACAAAAAAAGTAATCAAATCAATGACGGATGATAGGTAATAGTGAATCGATGAAATACGTTTTGTTCTATTTAAAACTCGTCAGTTGGATTTTTCTATATCTCACTGTTAGCCATGATCTATCTTTGGTTAACAATGCTTGTAAATTAAGGCTATATTAAGGCAATCTGCACAGTATGCACATATGCCAATAAGAGAGAGACTGATCAATTGCAGTTCTAAACATCAATGGGAAGATATAAGTAAACAGTGCCAAGTGAATTTAAAACTTCACGACATTGAACAAGCAAATGGCTATCAGGACACAGTAGCCAAGTGGATAACGCGATGGTGTTCGAAGAGAACAATGCTAATTTCGAGTCCGAGAGTAAACATCAACTCTGAGATGCAAGTACATCTAGCTGACGTGTCCTAAATAGGATGAAACGCGCATCCTAGATTCCACTGCTAGCCACTATCCATCTTTAATTATAAAGCTTGTGACTTAAGGCAATATCGAGGCCGTACGCATAATATGTACGTACACCAACAGGAGACTCATCAATTAAAGTCTTAAATATCAATGGGAACATCCAGGTAAGCAATACCAAGTGTTATCAGAAGGGGTTTTGTGGACGTTATAGTAATTTTCATAGTTGAAATCATGAGTCAATTGAAGCTAGACCACCATGGAAAACGTGGAATTACTGGACGGCGATTTCGTCCTATTATGCGACTCCTCAGCAGTGCGAATCCACAATGCCGTCTCACGAGATTGGAACCCAGGATCTATCAGTTTCGTGCGCGTGTGCTTAAGTGTATTATCTATTATGTTTTGTGCTTTTTTTTTCTCCCCTACGAATAAGTTGTAATAATAGTATAATGACACTAAAGTTTGATATGAATATTATTTTTTTATTTTATACCACCCCTCCACAATGAACTATAGATTTAGTAGCTTAATAAAAAAAACTTTTATATATTCAAATGATTATGTAATGTATGATTATGTAATCATTTATAAAGTAATCTATACACTATATATCATATGTTCCATAAATCATTCATTCTTTTAAATAAAAACAACGGTTAGTTACCATGGTTTTTCAATATTGAAAAATGTTACATTCAAAATGATGTAAGATTATCGAAAAAATAGGTCATTATATCATAAAAATTAAAAAAAACAACTGATATTTCATTTTTATGTTAATCTATTTGAAATATAACTTTATAATAAGAATATTTATATCTTACAGGATTGCCTTAGGTCATAAGCTTTAAAAGCAAAAATAGATAAAGACTAGCAATGGAATCCATGATGTGTGTTTCGTCTTATTTGGGACTCATCAGTTGAATGTACCTGCATCTCAGAATTGGTATTCATTCTGGAACTCGAACCCAGAATTGTTCGCTTCAGACGACATCACGTTATTCACTTAGTTAATGATATGATATAGATAATCAAATTGATGTTTTTTTTCTCTTTTTCAATGAAAAATTCTATAGGTTAAGCGTTTATATATGAGACCAAAGATTTTAAGTTCTAATCTCATATATGGGATCATGGATGTACATTGTTGAAGAGTTTTATACTACAATGAAATAATCATCAAAATACTTTTAGATTATCAATGATAATCTAACATTAATCGATTCATAAAACTTTAACAATCATAAAATATTATAATTTATTTATTAATTTCAAATCTCGTGAGGTTGGATCGTGGATGTACACTGCTGAAGAGTCTCATAATAGAACGAAATGGGCGTTCAATGCTTCCAGCTTTTCCATGATTGTCTAGCTTCAATTGACTCATGATCTTGACTATATAAAAATTATTAAAATCTACACTAAACCCCCCTTCTGATAATTTCGATAGTATAATAAGAAGACGTAGATTATTACAACTATGTAATGAGATATTAGCGCAATACACTTCGAACAATTTGATTACACATTATATACTTGTTAAGTACAAAGGTCAACTAGAACAAACGTCTTCAAAATAGGATCCAACAATTTTGTTAGCTATTTACTTAGGTTATATGTAGGTGATTCGTATATTGATAAAATTGGGTGTAAAAGAATAGTTTTAATTTAAGAATTTTAAGATAGTTGATATAAATGAGGATACTTAGAACTCATAGGTTTTAAGAAATTAAATTCTTCTTTAACATTAATATTCATATATGGGGTTGTTTGTGGAAATATTTAGTAATTTTTGTATATAGTTGAAGTCATGATTCACTTGAGGCTAGATCACCAAGAAAAACCTGGAAGCACTGGACGACCGTTTCGTCTTAATGTGGAACTTCTCAGCAGTGCGCATCCACAATCCCGTCTCGCAAGAGAGAACCCAGGACATATCAGTCTCACGCGCGAGCACTTAAACACTAGACCACCGAGTCGGCATCCGACGGTGTTAATGTCTAACTTCAATCAATCCACGAAGTTGAGCAATCATTTCACCAATATATTCAGTCAGTTAATATCTCACAACAGACCCGATTGAACTCAACTGGTCACTGCTTCTCACTAGAACTTCAGGGAATAACTCATGGAGTCAGTCACCGGTGAGTATATGTTGATTAATATCAGAAGAGATTTTGAACTGTTTGAATCGTGAATGCGTACTGTTGAGGAGTCCCACACTGAGACGAAACGGCCATTCAGTGCTTCCAGATTTTCCATGGTAGTCTAGCTTCAATTAACTCATAATTTCAACTATATATAAAAATATTCATTTGTAACAATTTTTCCAAGTTTGAACTTACTCCACATTCAATATGAGGCATAAATTTCCTTTCATCACTAAGGATGGATAATATTTTACTCTTATATATATTCCCATTTGTGTCATGATAACCATACCTGATCTTTTATCAGACTTCAACAAGACAATATCAGTGTTTATTCATAGTTCTTATGATACTATCAAAATTTAACAAAACGGTCTAAATGTTTTTTTATAATTAAAAAAAAGAAGAAAAAAAAGAAAATTAACTTACCATCAGGACTTGAATCCATCTTTATGTAATAATAAAATAATTTTCTCCTTTTAATTTATTAAAACAACAACGATGATGACAACGACGTTGACGACGACGACGACGACGATGATGACAACAATAAAAGTTCTTCCTTAATTTTTTTTTAAAATTTTGTTTAACTATTCTTTTTGTATTTAACTTGGTAACAAACAAACGAAAAATTAAAAAAAACAAATTGAATAGTTTCAATGACTATCAATGTTAAATATGGATCAAATGAATCTTTCGTGTTTGGTTTTTTTTTAAATGAAAATTAGACAAGTACATTTATGAATGAATGATACATGTTCATCATAGTGTATACATATAGTTACTAATATGGTTATATATATATATATATATATCCAGACATTGGTTCATCTCATTTCACTGACATGTATATCTATGCATCTATGCATCTATCCATCTATCTATCTATATATGACATCTATATTTGGTTTTTGATAAATGATTACAATTATGAATATGGCGGTGATGATAGTGTAACTAAGAGAAATGAAAAAAAATAAATATAGAGGGAGAGTGATGATATAGTAGTAACTAAATCAATTTTTATCATAGAATAGAATATTAAATCGGAAGGAATTTAGTAGTCAAATTCCAC
The DNA here is from genome assembly GCA_944470415.2 of Schistosoma rodhaini. Lineage (NCBI taxonomy): Eukaryota > Metazoa > Platyhelminthes > Trematoda > Strigeidida > Schistosomatidae > Schistosoma > Schistosoma rodhaini. The sequence continues at coordinate 21,589,211 of OX104041.1, forward strand.
TAGTCTTGAATACATTCATATTATGTATACATGTATATATATATGTATGTATGTTTGTATGTTTGTGTGTGTGTGAGTGTGTTTATCAATGACGTGATGTAAAACAAAAAAAAACAACATTTTTTTGTGTTTTTTTCTTGAATGTAAACATAAAGATAACAAATCGAAATTACCAAAAAAAAAGAGAGAAAGAAAAAAAGAAAGAAAGAAAACCAATTCATTGTTGTTGTTTTTTAATCTTTCTTTTTACTATCGTAAAGATGATAATAATAATAATAATAACATATATTTAATGGTGTTATGATGGAATTGATGTTATGCCTAATCTTTATATAGAACTGATTACATCCAATAAATAATACTATACTATAAACGATCTATCTATCTATCTATCTATCTATCTATCTATCTATCTATCTGTCTATGCTTATCTATATCTATCTATCTATCTACCCACCTATCTATCTATCTATCTCTCTATCTATCTATCTATCTATCTATCTATCTATCTATCTATCTATCTATCTATCTATCTATCTAACAGTCTATCCCCGTCTATTTATTTGTCTATCTGTCAATTTTATCTATATCCATATCTACTTATCTATCTAATCTATCTAATCTATATATATATATATATATATATATATATATATATATATATATATATATACATCGATGAACAAGAAGGATCTGATGCATATGTAAAGACGAGGATTGGTAAAGCAAGGGCAGCATTTCTACAATTGAAAGTCATATGGAACTCAAGACAACCGTCAACTAATTTTAAAGTGAGAATCTTCAATACGAACGTCAAGACAGTCATTTATACTGTATGGAGCTGAAACGTGGAGAACTACTACATCCATCGTTGAGAAGGTACAAGTATTTATAAACAGTTGTCTACGCAAAATACTCAACATCCACTGGCCGGATACTATCAGCAACAGCCTTCTGTGGGAGATGATAAACCAGCTTTTAGCTGAAGAGAAAATTAGGAAAAGACGTTGGAAGTGCATAGGTTATACATTGAGGAAATCACTAAACTCCATCACGAGGCAAGCTCTAACTTGGAATCTTGAAGGGAAGCGGAAAAGAGGAAGACCAAAGAACATATTACGCCGCGAAATAGAAGCAGATATGTAAAGGATGAATGTTAACCGGAAAGAACTGTAAAGGATTGCCCAGGACAGAGTTGGATGGAGAAAGTTGGTGTGCGCCCTATGCTCCTTCACGAGGGGTAACAGGCGTAAGTAATATATATGGGATTCACAACGATCGAAATCATGAATGTCGGTTTTTCATTTTTACCTAACAACATTAACAACCTCTAGGATAGAGATAGATTTGTCATTTGTGTTCACGTAGTTGAGCAGCATTTCATCGCTCATTAGAATGATGTATTGCTTATTATTAAGGAAGCTCTCAGTTTAGTCGTTTGACAGGATTGGTTATTCACTGTTTAGAAATGAGTTTTGTGGAGATTTTAGTAATTTTATATAATTAAAATCATGAATCAATTGAAGCTAGACCACCATGAAAACCTTGGAAGCACTAGACGGCCATTTCGTCTTATTGTGGGACTTCTTTACAGGTCAAGCGCTCACGCGAGAAACTGATAGGTTCTGGATTTAAATCTTACGAGGCGAGATCATGGATGCGCACTTCTGAGTAGTCCTACAATAGAACGAAATGGTCGTCCAGTGTTTCCACGTTGTTTTATGGTTGTCTAGTTTTAAATGACTCATTGTTTCAACTATATATTCACTGTTTCTCAGCTTAGGCTTAGTTCATCACATACTCTATACGAGATATACATAATCAATCAAATCTAACAAACAATACTACACTATTAATGATCTATCTATCTTTTTCTGAGTGCATACTATTATGTAACTATGTAATTCACTTACTTAAGTGTAATACTTAAGTATTTACATTGAAAAATATTCAACTACTTTATTTCTTTTTTAACAATACACACAACAAAAAAAATTTTTTTTGTTTTTTTTACAAGACAAAACAAGTTTACTTTTTTTCTAGCTAAACATGAAAAAAAAATGAAAAAAAAAGAAAAGAAAAGAAAATCATCATAGATTATACTATAAGGTTCACTTAATGATTTATGTTTAATGTATTGAAATACATTCATAACATAGTTACCCTTGATTAGATAAGAATCCTGATGTTTAGAATACAAAAATTACTATTATAATAAATTGTGTATTTTAACAATATGACAAATACTAGTCTCAAGTACATTATAAACAGATTGATGAAGAATACTTTCGTAAGATGAACTAATAATTTATAGTAATTTTAATAGTGGAGATCATGAATCAATTGAAGCTAGACTACCATGGAAAATCTGGAAGTACTGATTGACCGTTTCGTTCTTTTGTGAGACTCATCAGCAGTGAGCATCCATGATTCCGCCTCACGAAATTCAAACCCTGAACCTATCACTTTCGTGCGCGAGCACTTAAACACTAGACCACTGAGCTGGCCGGCATCCAATGGTGTTAATGTCTAACTTCAACCAATCCACGAAATTAAGTAACTATCCACCATTGTGTTCAATGAGTTACTATGTCACGACAGACCTAATTGAACTCCACTGGTCACTGCTTCTCACTAGAACTCCAGGAAATACCACATATAGTTAGTCACTAGTGAGCGTATGATCATTATTAGAAGAGGGTTTTGTGGAGATTTCAGTAATTTTATGGTTGAAATCGTGAGTCAAATGAAGTTAGACTGCCACGGAAAACCTGGAATCACTAGATGGCCGTTTCTTCCCATTGTGGGACTCCTCAGCGGTACACATCCACGATCCCGACTCACGAGATTTGAACCCAGGACTTGTCAGTCTCGTGCGCAAGCGCTCCGCGTCGAGTTGAGACAATTATCTACTTCAGACCATGGATGAATGGTTGGGCAGTCATTCATGAATCGATGGAAGTTTGTTGAATCGGCTTCCGGAGAACTCTAACAGAGCCTCCAGAGGCTCAAAAAGAGCCCCAATCAATCAGAATACGATGGAACATTCTAGAGTTCCAACGTGGCGTGATACTATTGGTCGGTATCATAATATGGTATCATAATAATGGATTGGCTAACATCTATAAATGCCTATGATTTTCTGTAACAAGATTGAACCCCGTAGTAAAGTGCTTCCCTCACACTTTGCGCCTTTTCTCTGGTCTTCCAGTCGCGCTGAGTAGTTCTAGCTCGGGGGTTACGGAACTAGCTTAGGGAAGCGAATATATCGTTCGATCGGCCAGACGTAACAAGTTAGACATTAACACCATTAGATGCCGGCTCAATGGCCTAACAGTTAAACTTTCGCGCGCGAGATCGAAGGTTCTGGGTTTGGATCCCGTGTGCGGGGTTGTTGGACACGCACTGTTTTGGAGTCTCATATAAGGATGAAACGTTCGTTCAATGGTTTCAGGTTTCCAATTGTGCTTTAGTTTACATCGACTCATGAATTCAACTAATACAAAAAAAATAATTTAAGAAAACAGTTTGTAGGTATTCCTACAAAATTCAGTTCCACTTAATAATAACAATAATAATATCAACAATACTAATCAATAATAGTTAATATTATACAAATGAAAATACAAATTGTACTGACCAATACAATCGAGTTTCCACTCTACATTAATTGTTTTAATATCAAAATTGGTTTTTGTAGTCTAGAAGTTAAGCGTTCGTGCACAAGACCGATAAATTCTGGGTTCGAATCTTGCGTGGTGGGATCGTGGATGCTCACTGGTGAAGAGTCTCACAGTGGGACGAGACGGTCGTTCAGTACTTCCAGGTTTTCCATGATTATCTAGCTTCAATTAACTCATAATCTCAACTAATAAAATTACAATTTATCTCTCTCTGATTATTGATTTTAATTATTATTGATTAACAATTAGAATAGTTTAAATTTTCTAAATAACTGACAAATCAATAAATTTATTGATTATATGTAACCATCAAATTATTGATGTTAAAGTTTATTGAATCATTGAACTACTATTATTTTCTGAAAGGGTTTTGTGGATATTATAGTAATTTTGATAGGTGAGTTCATGAATCAATAATAATCAACATATGCTTATTAGTGACTGGGTCCATGAGGTACTTCCTGGAGTTCTAGTGAGAAACAGTGATCGGTGGAGTTCAACAAGGTCTGTTGTGAGATAGTAACTGACTGAAGACATTGGTGGATGTGTCGCCCAATTTCGTTGATTGATTAAAGTTAGACATTGACACCGTTGGATGCCGGCTAGCTCAGTGGTCTAGAGATCAAGTGCTCACGCGCGAAACTGATAAGTTCTGGGTTGAAATCTCGTGAGACGAGATCGTGGATGCTCACTGCTGAAGAGTCTCACAAAAGAACGAAACGGTCGTTCAGTACTTCCAGGTTTTCCATGGTAGTCTAGCTTAAATCAATTCATGATCTCAACTATTAAAATTACTACCATTTTGATTGAGATTATGAGTTGATTGATGTTAAACTACTACTGAAAACCTAGAAGAATTGGACGGCCGTTTCTTCCTAGTATGTGACTCCTTAATAGTGTGCAATCACAATCTGGCATACGGATATATACTGCTGAGTAGTCCAATACTAGGACGACACCTCTGTCTAATGTTTTCAGGTTTCTAATGGTAGTCTAACATTAATTAATTCATGATCTTAATCAAACATTTAACAATCTTCACAAACCCATACTCATGCTACTGATTCGGTAATGCCAATGTTCAAAGTATCTCTTCCGAATAGATTTGGTTTCATGAAAGAAAATAGAAATTAAAAGTTGAAACTTTAAATATATGAGCAAATCTAAACAGTATTAATAGCAGAGATGGAATACAATTTTTCTGTCATATAGAAACTAATAATTTATAAGTAAACCTGAACTCTGATAAGCAAAGATGGATAGCGACTGGCAGTGGAATCCAGGACGAGCGTTTCGTCTTATTTGGGACTCATCAGCCGGATGTACCTGTATCTCAGAATTGATGTTCACTCTGGGACTCGAACCCAGTAACAAACAATACTAAGTAAATTTAAACCTGAACTCTATTTTACATTTACCCCCCCCCCCGCAATTAGTTTATTTCTTATTATATGGACAATAATAATGACCTTTATTTGTTCCTATCAGTTGATTTGCCTAAATATACAATAAAAAAATCAGCTTGATCAAAGAAATAACACAAACATTTATCCGTCTATTTATCCTCATTTTATGCATATTACTATTTGTTTTATCTATACCTATCAAAACATCTATGTAGTGAACGAGAACATGCAAGTGGGGAACAATCGAATGTATGTCAACATTTTGATGGAGTTCTGTTCTCTGAGCTGGATGGTTTGGTCGTGGAGCTTACATCGTCCTTCTGAACGACATCATCAGCACAAACTTCGGGTAGAAGTGAAGTGTTTGAACTTTTCCACATGTGGTTCACAGCTTGTCCTCATCTCTTAGTAAAATCTGAGAACCATATGGCAAATACTTCATTTGCAAAATATTAGTCAATCACTTGTCTCAAACCTGACTGTTCCTTATGCAAATAACAGTCAATCGATTCAGATTTCATTGTTCCTGCATTTTCATACCAATTGTTTTCTGTTCCCGTTCTTTCTTTCTTGATCTCCTGCTGCTAGACATTCTAATCTTGACTATCATTATATACTACTCATGTCGATATAAGTAGCATCCACCACACCTATTCTCATCAAATGCTTATTCGGAGACGATATATAGTCAATGAATTTGGTACACATCTACTGGAATAGATTGATCAATGAGTTTATTTTGAATATGTCGAAATGAACAATTTTGTCAGTAGCTTGAACACATAAGAAGTCGATATTGTTTTTACTTAACAACTTCAAATAACAATTTTTCATTGGTTACGACTTATCACTTGAACTTCAATAACTGCATCTAGAAGCTAGACACTAGTGAATACATGATTATTATCAGTATAGGGTTTATGGAGATTGTGGGATTTGCGTAAGTTAATTGACAAACAGATCGTGGATTGATTAAAGTTAGACATTAATACCATCGGATGCCGACTCAGTGGTCTACAGGTTAAGCGTTTGCGCGCTAGATCGTGGGTGTGCACTGCTGAGAAGTCCCGTATTAGAACGAAACAACCGTTCAGTGGTTCCGGATTTTCAATGGTGGTCCAACATTAATCGATTCATGATATCAATCAATAACAGATCATCCAGCTGATTCGTCCTAAATAAGACAAAACGCGCATCCTGGATTCCACTACTAGCCACTATCCATCTTTGCTTATGAAGCTTTTGACTTAAAGCAATATCGAGGCAGTCCGCACAGGATGCACATATACCAACAAGAGACTGATCAATCGCAGTCTTAAATAACAATGAGAAGATACAAGTAAAGAACAACAAGTGAATTAATGTATAAATAGTCTTTAAATTTTGTAAAATACATTTCTTATAACTTCTATTCGTGTATTTATTGAACAAACAAAATCAGCAGGATGATGAATTAAGATTTTAAGATAAACTCATTTGATTTAATTCCGAATCATTGATCTGGCTCTTCTATCACACAAACAACAACAAATGCAGGAGAAGACGATCAGTGTAAAAGAAGCAGTAGGTCTCAACATACACAAAGGGAAAAGCAAGACTCTACGATACAATACAGCATGCACCAAACGAACTAGACTTAACGGGAAAACTTTGAAGGATATAAAAACCTTTACATATCTGCGGAGCATCATCGATGAACACGGTGGATCTGATGCAGATGCGAAGACGCGGATCGTCAAAGCAAGAGCAGCATATTTAAAACTGAAGAACATCTGCAATTCAAAACAATTGTCAACCAACACCAAGATCAGAATTTCCAATACAAATTTCAAGATGCTTCTATTGTATGGGGCAGAAACCTGGAGAACTACGAAAACCATCATCCAGAACATACAAGTGTTTATTATCAGTTATCTACGCAAAATACTTCGGATTCATTGACCTCACACTATCAGCAACAGCCTACTGTGGGAGAGAATAAACCAGATTACAGCGGAGGAAGAAATCAGGAAGAATTGCTAGAAATGCATTGGACACACATTGAGGAAATCACGCAACTGTGTCACAAGGCAAGCCCTCACATGGAATTCTGAAGGCCAAATGAGAAGAGGAAAAGAAAATGAAGAGAAATGGAAACAGACATGATAAGTTTGAACAACAATTGGATAGACCTAGAAAGGAAGGCCCAGGACAGAGTGGGTTGGAGAATGCTGGTCGGTGGCCTATGCTCCGTTGGAGGTAACAGTAGCAAGTAAGCAATTTAATAGTTGAATTCACAAATCAATTAAAGCTAGACCACCATGGGAAACTCGGAAGTAGTAAACAACTGTTCCGTCCTAGCATGAGACTCCTCAAGAGTACCCATACACAATCGTGCCCGCAGAATTTGAACTCAGGACCTATCAACCATGAATGTAACACTTCTTTCATCATTCTTTCTACTTATCATCAAAATAACTTTTAAATTGTGACTAGTTTCTCTTTATAAATGACATATTTATATGACAGATAATATAATAGTAGAACAAAACTGTTATAGCTAATCAATCTAGATAGTAAACAATGATAATAGACAGTTAGAAAAGAAAAAACAAAACCATCACAACAATAGAATGAAAGGAGATAGAGTAAGTTTTAAACATTTATGGTTTGTCAAATCAATCTTTACTAAGTTAAGGTTAAAAAGAGTTGAATACCTTAACAAACTATATAGAATAGATCATTAAACAAGAAACAATCGTTATGTTTCAGTAGTTAAATTGATGAGTCGATCTAATCTAGACAACTCTGAAATACCTGGTAGCACCAGATGGCTGTTTCATCCTTAGTATAGGACTCCTTATTAATCACAATTGATTGATCATGGGGTGGTGATCAATGTCATGTGTGTAAAGTCCTTCTTAGTGCGTATCGAGTCCTATCGATCAAGTTAAAATGTATCTACTGGTCTAGGTGATTCGATATTGCTTGCACTATGTTGAGATAAGATGGTGGTTGGAGGTAGTCAACAGGAAACCCTGAACCTAGGTTTCGTGCTACTTGGCACTCGTTAGCAAGATGTACCTGTAATCTTGGGGGAACTGATGTTCCCTGAAGTATTCTACCTTGTGTCACCCAGCTTCACAGTTGGAGATGTTACCATTGATCGATCCGCATCACGGCTGACATTCTGTAGGACTGAGATGTATTTACAATTGTTTGATCTTCGGGTGGTGATCAATTTTATGTGTGTCATGTCCTTCTTATTGCAGATCAAATCCTATCGACCAAGTTGCGTACACTATGTTGAGATAAGTTGGTGGTTGGAGGTAGTCAATAGGAAACGCTGGACCCAACAGGAGGTCAGTCACGGCATGGATAGCTCCGTGGTAACGTCTCTGACTGTGGGCCTGGGTAAAACGGGATCGACATCTCAGTAGTGTACACCCACGATCCCGCACATAAGGTTCTAATTTTTCAATGGTGATCTAACATTGAACGGTTCACGCTACCAATCAAAACCGAACAATCTCTACAACTTTATACCGATGATTACTTTCAGTTATACAAATTAAAGGTTTAGGTGTTAGTTTATTAATCTCTACGTTACTAATACACTGAGGTTTAATAAATACTTTTGCTAAACTGGATTATTTAGGAAGGATCTACAGTATGTTAGTAGTAAAGTGAGTACTTGGTGTTTTGTTTTCAATCATATATTGTGATAATGCACTTAATTTTCCTGGTATGTTTACACCTACTGTTCATCATTCTGTCAGTCAGTCATGATCAATGTAGAACCAGGTACAAATATGAGTTATCTCAAATTGTCATACCACAGTAAGGTGTCAATCTGAAATTAATAGTGTGAATAGGAAAAAGGTTGAGATGGTGTAATGATAATGATAATGAGCAAGATTGAATATTGAAAATCTAGTTCAAGAAAACAGAGTGGAAAGGTATGTATGAAAGAATAATGGAATCGAAAATCGAGAGGAATATAAAGAGTGAATGTGTCTACATCATTGTAAATGAGTCTGAGCTATCGCACCCAAAATCTCTAACCATTGCTCATGGTTATCACCCGAATAGCTACCAAGTAGCTTCTACCAAAAAATATGTCTTAGACTCATCAGTCACTGATTTTCTGAACATGTGCCACAATTTAGTTTGGGCAGCCCTAGCCTTCTCCAAGCCTAATTACATGCCAGAAAACACTTATCGTAGAAGGTGGTGGTTAAGTATACATAATATATGCCCCAAACTTCTCAGTTGATGAAACTGAAAATTTCACCAACTGAACTGCCATCTTTGACCAATACTCTGTCCCTAAACAAACCATTGTTTTTTACTGCTTTAGTCGACACATCTGTTAAAAATAGGTCGTTTTTCTAAAGGACCTCGGGAGTTCATTCAACAAGTCCTGATGCATTTTCTAGTTTTAGGTTAGCCATAATCTTATTAGGAGTAAGGCGACCTGTTTTGATTTGTATTCGTGTTTATGGATAATGTGTAACTAAACAGTGGTTGGAGGCCAGATAAGTTGTGTCTTTTTCAAAATAATCACAGTAACAGCTGATTTTTAAATACCTGCTTTTTTGATAAGTCAAAACAGTTGTTTAGTATTACCTATTAACAAGACCCTTTCCACCTCATTAGCCTTCGTTGTCCACTTCTATCCACCATCATTTGGCAGACACTTCTTTGACCCAACTTTGAGTTTTTCACTCTTTATCGTTCTCCGAGCCTGTCATGACGAGCTTCCAAGCGGCTATCAACTCAGCAGTAGCTTTATAAGCATAATGGTCTCTCATTCGAGGCTAATGGAAAAGATCGCTGCTTTGTTTACGGAAACTGAACTATCATACCAACGCTGTTTGGAACAGTTTTTTTCTATGGTCGACAAGGTGCTTAGCTAACTCTTCCACAAACTTATTCTTGGTCTTTTCTTCCCGTGAATGTAACCTCAGAGAAATTATTATTGTAAAACATAATGAAATGTGCGCTCTCCCTGAGGTATGACCGCATATCAAACAGATTTAATAAAAGAAGAAGCAATCATGTTTCGAACCTCTCCAACAGGTGACGATACGGTATACTTGTGCCCATATATGAGTTGTTATTCATAGTTCCCATTTTAGATGGCGTCTCTACTCAAGCTTAAAACTTACGTTTGTTTCAAATAAGCGGATATGTTATCATGATTCCAGGAGATATTCATTGGAACTAAAAACCAAAAGACTCACCTCAGAGTTTCTGAGCATGACTTAGTGTTATATCCCCCGGTGAATTACGAATGGTAACTTTTAGGCCTATTTATCGACCAGTGTACTATGCCTATTTCCTATTGTACAATTATTACGTAACTGAACTATTCATATTCGTATTTCTCTTATCATTAGCTTTATTTTGACCTTGACTTATTATCATACGATTCTTGAGTTATAATCAGTTGTTGATTACTTTGGTTTGTACAAAAACCCAGTATGTTTGTAAATAATGATTCATATTGCCGAGGCTGTTATTTTTGTTCTGGACTCAATTGGCTGGGCTAGGCAGATAGCAGGGCCGATACGCAATTAAGACTGCTCGTACGATTTTATGTATCATTTGCGTCTGATCAATAAAATCCACTACCTCACTAAATTGACGTTCATATATTAAATTGGGTACTCATACGTTATAACACTTAGTCTATTAACTTCAGAGTTAAAATTCCCTGTTAAGATCATTATATCTGAGTATTTGACTTTCTAAATGAGTTCAGAAAGCTTCTTGTAAAACTCGTCTTTTATTCCACTAGACATATAGTCAGTAGAGGCATAGGTAGAAATGAAAAAGTTCCTACATAGTATTTAGATGGACATCATATAAGAAACTCTCAACAGAAATTCATTCGAAAAATACTTTTACTCCAGTAATGTTAAGCGAAGTTGATGTAAGATCTTTAGACATGCTTTAAGCTTTGCAATAAGATCTCTTATCTCATGGAACATAACATCAACAAAAGAAACCACCTACACTGAAATGTTTGCCTACTGTAGTGAATAAGAATACAATTGGAGACAATGGAATGTATTAAGGCACAAATTACAGACTATTTTTTTAAATTCTGATAACCATGCATTCAACATTTAGTATTGTTTGTTTGGATCTTCCCATCGATGTGTTAGGACTACAACTGGTCAGTCTCTTATTGGCATATATGCATACTGTGCGTATTGTCTCGATATAGCCTAAATTCACAAGCATTATAAGCAAAGATGGATAGTGGCTAGTAGTGGAATCCAGGACGCGCGTTACTTCGTCCTATTTGGTACATCCAGGTACATCCAGCTGACGAGTCCCAAATAGGACGAAGTGACTCGCGTCCTAGATTCCACTGCTAGCCACTATCCAACTTTACTTATAAACCCTAATTCTGTTACCATTACGGAAATAGTTTATCACAACATAATTTCATTGTAATGTAACTGAATATCCATCAAAATATTACTGAATTCATTTTTTTTTAATTTGTCCATCTCATCATCAAGTTGTCCTTTTTAAACTTGCCTCATTTGTAAAGAAACAACAAATTATTCGAAAACAGATCTTGGTATCGGTTGACGGACCATGGAAAGTCAGGGAGCACTAGACAGATGTTCACTTCACAAAACGAGTTTAATTTTTGTTAAAATAATCAAGTACTAAATTAAAATTAGTAACTAAAGTCTGTTTTCATAAATTCTGGCTGAATCACTAACGTGCAGTATATCCAAGATTAAAGCAGGAAGCCAATATTGTGAAAACTCCCGCTGCTGTTCTTAGATAATTTCTTACTCAGTAATAAATTTAGAAATTTTCCAAAGTAATCTAGAACTTGGATGAAACTACCAGGTGAAGATTAAAAGTCATTTAGTTTCGACCGCTGACTTCTTACAAATATAATTTTCTTTTCAATTTCCTGTTCTTTTATACAGAAGAACAGGATTTTTCAGGATTTCTAAGATATAGGTCAGTCTGAACTTCTTATCGACTGTGTCCGAAAACTACTTTAGTTCTCTTATGTCAAACATGATTAATCGACCCCTTCATTTTGGGTTCATAGATTGAGTCAATATCGATATTTCTGTCAGTTGCTAGTTGATCTGAAAGTTATGCTTCTATGAAATGATCTGGAATTCTTGGTGTCTCTCCAATCTGAAATTTTGACTTTTCTCCATTCGGATTTGTGTTCTTGGTTGTCTGAAAACATTAATATCATTTGTATCATATTCATGTGGCCTCACTGATAATCTATGCACATTTATGCCTAGGTAAAGGGGATGCATACTTTGTCCAACGTAACATTTTCCGCACTTGTTGCGAATTATTTTGTAAATTTTACTACAACTCTAGTGCTCTGGTGCGGGACTGATAGGTCCTGGGTTCGAATCTCGCGAGGCGGGATCGTGGATACGCACTGCTGAGGAGTCTCATAATAGGACTAAACGACCGTCCAGTGCTTCTATGTTTTCCATGGTGGTCTAGCTTCAATTGACTCATGATTTCAACCATGAAAGTTACTACAATTGTTTTCGTATTCAGCTGTACTTTTGATCTACATCAAACGAAATGAAGTGAAGTTGTTGATTTGTGAACGGAATTAATTCTATAGAAAATAACTAGGAATCTCACTCCTACATGAAGTAGACTCTGAAGATTGTTGTCCAGTACGACAATGAAAGCTGCATAGCTAAACAACCTTGCTCAGAGAATTTAACACCCCCAAAATATTATTACATTTTTACTGCTCAAAAATAATACCCATTTATTCAGTAAAACCACTGTGGATTCTATGGAGATTGGTCTAATTAATATATGATTTGTTTCACGAATTGACATTAACTTAAATACTAGGAAGCAATGGACTGTTGTTTCATAGTAGTATTTAAGACTCACAACCCCGAACATAAAAGAACTTCAGGTTTTTGTGACAACATATTGACATTATTAGGAATGATAAAGGGACAAATGACGAATGTGTCATGAACACAAATTTTCTCTTTGATTTCGTATATACTACGTTGGGTAATCCTGTTTATACAATGACATACTTTTATACAGACAGACGATGTGAAATACGAAGCGGAGAAGTTGTGTCGGAGATGGTAAACATGCCAAGTCAATTTAACTAAAACATAACTCAACATCTATAAGCATGAAAGATGCAAACACGCATAAAGACATATACGTACGATTATACCCGCTTGCTCAAATTAGCATATATGAATGAAAAAATGATCGGAAAGGTTAGAATAATCCATCTATTCTAAAGGAAGGATAAATCCTCCAGGCGTGTAACGATGCTAGTTGCTACAAGGGCTTTCAGCTAGCACTAATTCATTAAATGGCATTATCAGAATGCAGTAGTTTACATTTCTGAATTCAATCACTTAATGATAGTATGCATCAATGATCAAAAGTCACGTGAAAATCTTCTCTACCCGTCGTGAAGTCTTTCATAATTAATTGGTTGTGTTGTAGCGCATTTATTTATGATTTTGCATTGAAATTATTTCACTGAAGAAGCTTGGACGAGATTGCCAGATGAAACATCGACACTATTTCATTTCAGTAGTTACCGGTTTCATCTATATAATATATATGATAAATAAATATCTGAATAGGAATTTGTGGAGATTATAGAGATTTAATAGTTGAATTCATCAGTCGTTTTAAGCTAGACCACCATTGAAAGTGCGGAAGCGTAATATCGTGAATTGGTTGAAGTTAGACATTAACACCGTCAGATGCCTGGTTAGTGGTCTAGAGGTTAAGCATTCGTGCGCGAGACCAGGGGTTCTGGTTTCGAGTCCCGTGTGCGAAATCGTAGATGTGTGCCACTGAGGAGTCCCATTCTAGAATGAAACGCCTGTCCAGTGGTTCTTGCTTTTCAAAGATGGTCTAGCTTAGATTGACTCGTGAATTCAACTGTTAGAATTATAGGAATATTGAGAAGCATCGGAAAATGTAAAAGCTTATTTTTACCTCGTAAAATGTACAGTCAGTCCAATAAATGAACTAATTTATGTTAACAAAACTTCATTTTACAACAAACTGGAATGTATATTACTAATCTACTTTAAAATCTCTACTCCTTAATGTTATATCGAATGAATGAGTGAGTGCCCTGTTTATATATGAATGTGCTGATTCCCACTAAAGAAAGAAGAGTGAATTATCGATCAGACCAGTGATACACGAAAAACTGTATAAGCAGTTTTGAGCACTACTCGGTTCTGCTTTCTGGTTAGCCTAGTCTGTTAAGTCCAGAACACCAATAACAACCTCTCCAATATGAATCATTATTCTCAAATATATTGGGTTTATATATCAAACAAACTGACCACATCACACCATAAAATAGGAAATAACATTTGTACAAGATTTAGCCAAAAGTGACAGTGATAAGAGGGAACAGTAATTAATAGACTAGGTATAACTTAGGAATGGTAAATCGTACAATATTACTCTATGGGTCAACATAAAGCTTATAATAAGGGGGACACGAATATGAATAGTTGAGTTACTTAACCATTATACAATAGGAAATATACATATCATATTGGTCCACAGATAGTCCTCATAGTTACTATTCATAAATCTCTATGGGATATAACACTTAAGGGAAAATAAACTTGTCTTCTTTCTTTTCTGATTAAAAGCATACTTCCATACATTTCATAAGAAGGTTCTTTATCTACCTTATCTTTACATTTCTTACTCATATCATACAATGAACATAATTTCCTCAACTCATTTCATTCTATGCTTAAGAGTTCTTTCAAGTTCCAACAAAATCTGATCTATTTTCTTCTGAATAGGATGAATAGAATGACGCCCTCTTCATCTTCGCCTGCATGAACATCAATTAGCAATCAAACGCCACAACATATCTTCACCCATATCAATACACGTGGACAACTACGGATACATATTCGACTGGAAAAATGTGTAGATTATGGACAGAGGCAATTCTAAAAACACCAGAGAATTTTTAGAAGCTTGGCATTCAGATCAATCAGCAATAAATAAGCACATTGAAATCAATCCAATTTATCAACCAATAAAGAAAATTATGTAGAAACATAGGAACAAAAATCAAACCAATAGGAGATACAATCAAAACAAAGAAATAAACAATGATTTAAGGTCAACAAGAACCAATCAACATCGAGGTGCACAGAACAAACTGTGAATCACATGTGGAGAAATTCAAACACATCACTTCTACCCGAAGTTTGTGGTGATGATGTCGTTCAGAAGGACGATGAAAGGTTCACGACCAAACCATCCAGCTCACTGAAGAAAACTCCATCAAAATAGAATGATTTATGTTATCACTTAATTTAGTTCATAATTAGAATGTTAATTAGGGGAACATTAGATTTCTCTTATAGTTCTATCACTTACAAATGTCTAGTGAAACGTACACCTCTCTAAAATTTATTTTAACTTCAATTAGTGTATGTAACTCTTCATTGACCGAAAACTTTAAAAGCAACATTTCCACTTATGAATCCTTATATTGTTATTTCATTAATTAAAATAACTTTCATAAGTTAAGCAAATCTTTCATTTACGAAACGAGTATTTTGTGCCATTGAAAGTGATCTAGATGTAGTTTAGTTGATAGATAAACTAAATCATTTCAAGTTAGAAGAGGGGTTTTTGGAGATTTTAGTAATTTTATGTAGTTGAAATCATGAGTCAGTTGAAGTTAGACCATCATGTAAAACCTGAATGCATTGGACGGCCGTTTCGTGTTATTGTGGGACTCCTTAGCATTGCGCAACCACGATACCGCCTCACGGGGTTCGAACCTAGGATCTATCAGTCTCGCACACGAACGCTTAATTTCTACACAACTGAGGTGGCCGGCATCCAAAAGTGTTATTGTCTAACTTTAACCAATCTACGAAAATGACAAACCCTTCACCATGGTCTCCAGTGAGTTGCTATCCCACAACAAACCTCGTTGAACTCCACTGGTTACTGCTTCTCACTAGAACTCCAGGAAATACCTCTTGTAGCCACTCAAGTTACCCAGTAAATCCAAATAATCAGAAAGGGTTTTGTGGAGATTTAGTATTTTCATAGTTGCAACCATGAGTTAATTGAAGCCTTACCACCAAGCAAAACCTTGATTCGAATCTCGCGAGGTGAAACCGTGGATTCGCTTTGCTGAGGAGTCCCACAATAGGATGAAACGGCCGTCTAGTGCTTCCAGGTTTTCCATGGTGGTCAAACTTCAATTGACTTATGATTTCAACTATATAAAATGACTAAAATCTCCACAAACCCCCCTTCTGCTAATGATCATATGCTGAGTAATGACCGGCTCTATGAGGTATTTCTTGGAGTTCTAATGAGAATCAGTGACCAATGGAGTTCAACCAGGTTAATTCATTGATCATTACGTACTACTTATTAGTAGTAAACAAAATAGAATCAAAAATTATTTCAACTCTTTTCTAGTTCATGACTATAAATAGTAAAATTTGTCAATTTCAATAATGTATAATCGGAGATAATAGTTCCTGAATACTTTGTTTCCTACAAATAATTAATCATTTCAAACGTCCATGTAAAATAATAAAGCTGACTTAAGAATATCTAAATACAGTAATTACAATCATTTAACTTCATTATTAATAATAATAATGATAAATTTTCGAAAAAAATTGTTCCCTTCCCTTACACACACACACACACACACACAAAGGAAAATATTTTTTTCGGTGGGTGGTGATATTTTGAAATTATTTCAATAACTAGTCGTTAAATTTATCATTCTCTTTTATTATTATTATTGAATTATTAAATTGATCAATTCATTAATGTATCCATGATGAAAATCAATTTTTTTGGGGGTGGGGGATTGGTCGGGGGTGGGGAAAAGAAAATCAAAACTAAATAAAAACATTCAATAAAAAACTAAGTATTCGCACAAAAAAATGTCGGGAAAGTAAATACCCAAAAAATAATTTAAATTAATCGTACATAAACTACGTTGTTTTTTTTTTTTTAAAAAAAGAAAGTTTTCTGGGGGTAACAAATGCACTTGTTTCTATTTTTTTTTCCCGCTTTTCCCTTCAATATTCATTCATGTTATAGTTTCATGTATTTTTTTTGTTTGTTTTATTTTACAAAATGAAAAATCTTTTTTTTTTATTTTGAAATTATTTTTTTGTTTTTTTTTGTATTGATCAAATCATTACTGTATCCATGCAGAAACTTTTTTTTACGGGGATAGGGGTGAGGAAAAGAAAAATTCAAAGCTAAATAACAAAAAAAATATCGGGAAATTAAATACAAAAAAAATTTTAATCAACCGTGCGTAAACTACGTTTCTTTTTTTATTATAAAAAAAAGGGATTTTTAGGGGGTAACGAATGTATTCATTTCTTTTTTTTCTCTTTTTCTCTTTTTTTTTCCTTCAATATTTATTCATGTTAAATTTTCATGTATTTTTTGTTTGTTTTATTTTACAAAATGAAAAATCATTTTTCTTTCATTTGGAATTTTTTTTTTGTATTTTTTAAAATATTTTTTTGTATTTTTTTGGCATTCTGTTATGTTTATTTCCTGAATAGATTTAGAATTGTAATTTTTTGAAGCATAAATATAATCAAGTTTCCGGTTCAAAATTTATATTGTATGATTTATGGCAACAATAAACAAACAAACAAACATTTTGATTATTTGACAATGTTAAACACTCTTATCTTTTGGATAACATTATTAAGATTATGACATTTATCATATAGTAATATTGAAAATGTATTGATATAAAGAGGCACCAGATACATATGCGCCACATAAATCTCAGTCGATTTGTGTGAGGGCTGTGATACTACCCAGTTGCCCAAATTGAAACAGGTGGTTTCATTAGGGGATCACACTACGAGCCTTTGACCTAAAGATCTGATCCACAAGGCAATGGAGCATTGTAAGAAGATGCCGTCCCATGATACCTGATGACTGACGATTAATTCATACGCTATTTGTTCCATCAGGATAATGAAGTCCATGTACACCATTGATTTGGAATGAGGGTTTTCCAACTCCCCTAGGTGGACTTTCCTTGTCCACCAACTCGGTTAAAGCGCCAAACATTCGCTTTTCGTCCTCTCAATTTCACAAACAACACTCGTGGTGCGACAAGACAGCGAGTAGGACTTCCCTGTGAGAGGCTATATACATGTGGCCATGTGAGAGAATTTCGAGGGGGAGAACGGACTCTCCCCACACTCGGCCGTACTAGAGCATTTGAGGGCTAAATGTTACAGTGATTGGATTGAACTACAAAATGTAGAGAAGATTTAAGGATGCAACTAAATGATAGAAAACTAAACATAAATATTATTAGACTATATTGTATCATTCAAAAGACAACTTTTGGTAATATTCCCCTATTAATAAACTATGGGTAAAAATACAATATAACACTTGGATTGGATTCCACTCTGTTTAGGACTCATCAGTTGTATGTACACGGATTCCAATGTTAATGTTCCCATTGAATAGAATAAACCCAGTACTTAGATTATGTAATTCTACTTATGACTGATTGTTAAATCTGACAAACGATTTCCAATATTATGTATTTTCTTAAATTATAACTTACACTCATTATAATGAGATGATTTCAATTCATTATCTTTAGATTTCAGATTAGAATAAGTAACTCTATGTGTAAAAAAGTCCGTCGAAAGAGTAATATAATTAAATTTTAAGTTATATGATTTGAATAGAGAAGAAAAAAGATTAAAGTTATTGCTTTCCGACTACACATAGATAACAGTAAACAATAGATAAGAATGATGATGATGCTCCTGCTGCTGCTGATGATGATGATGATGATGATGATGATGATGATGATGATGATGATGATGATGATGATGATGATGATGATGATGATGATGATGATGATGATGATGATGATGATGATGATGATGATGATGATGATGATGATGATGATGATGATGATGATGATGATGATGATGATGATGATGATGATGATGATGATGATGATGATGATGATGATCTGGATGATCTGGATGATCTGGATGATCTGGATGATCTGGATGATATGGATCATGATGATGATACATGAGGTTTACAATCATTTAATTATTAATGCATTGAATAATAATCACATATTTACTTTAACTATACAATTAGATTTTGTTTCAAGATTGAAGGATGAATAAATGTAAATGCGGACAATTTCAAATAATGAAATGAAATGAGTAGTATTTGCATGATCATAATATTATCCTTTTTATAAATAATAATAATAATAATAATAATAAATTACAACAATAGTTACGTAATCACAAAGGGGTTTTCGTGGAGATTTTAGTAATTTTATATAGTTAAGATCATGAGTCAATTGAAGCTAGACCACCGTGGTAAACCTGGAAGCACTGGACGGCCCATAATGGGACGAAACATCCGTCCAGTGCTTCCAAGTTCTCCACAGTGGTCTAGCTCCAATTGACTCATGATCTTAACTATATAATAAAATAATTACGTAATCTAATTTTTCAGACATTTTTTTTAAAATCTAAAGTTAACGAAAAAAGAGAAAAACAAAAAAGAAGAAAAAAAGAAAGAAAAAAGAAATGGAAGAAAAACATAATTCAAATAATTCAATTCATCCATGAGTCCCATTATTTCTTTATACATCAATGACATCAGCAACGGACCATATTTTAGAAGGATTATTCAATGGGTTTCTTTGTGGATCTATTACGATACTACTATTGATAGTAGTAGTAGTAGATTCAACAGATGATGATGAAGATGAGGATGACAATTCTGATGATTCTAATGATTTACAATATAATCGATATTGATCAATATTTTTTTGGTAAATTAATGGATTCATATGAATTAGTTTAGTATTATCATCATGATTCCATAGATCATTATTATTATTCTCTATAGTATTCTTATCAATGATTGATTTGATCTTAGATAAATTGATATCATTCAATAAAATATTTGAATATTCAGCCAATTTATCTTGGATTTGAAAACATTGTTGTTCTTCTTGTCGTCGTTCTTGTTGTTGTTGATGTTGTCGTCGTCGTTCTTCTTCTTCTTCTTCTTCTTCTTCTTGGTCTTCTTTTTGTTGTCGTCGTCCTTCTTCTTCTTCTTGTTCTCCCGATTGTTGTTGTTGTCGTCGTTCTTCTCCTTCTTCTACTTGTACTTGTTCTCCTTGTTGTTGTGTGTTTTTATTCAGAAAATATTTAAAAATTAGTTGACTATTTAAAGATTTCAAATGATGATGATGATTATTATTTACTGGATGAATTGAATAATCTGTCATTATTGTTGACCTTAAATTTGATGTCACTTTTGGTAATTGGTCCGTATTATTATTATTACTACCACTACCACTAATACTATTATTATGATTATCAGTAGTATCAGTAGTATTGTTAGTATTAGTAGTATAATGACTATTTAAATGAATTGAATTAGTTGTTATTATTCTATGATGACGTATTTTCGGGATCCATGTCATTTGATTTTCTTTTTTTAATCTTCTTCTAGCATTAGCAAACCATGTTGATATTTGTGTTAAACTTAAATGAGTTATTAAAGATAATTTAATTTTTTCATTTTTAGTTGGATATGGATTATAACGATGATTATTTAACCAGGATTTTAATAAATTTGTTGTTTCACGAATTGTAAATTTTTTCATTGATAATGGATGATGATGATGAGGAGGAGGAGGAGGAGGAAGAGGAGGAGTTGTACTTTTATGAATGGATAATCTATAATAAGGCAAAAGAAAAACAAGAAAATAAAGGAAGTCTCTAACTTGCGTATGTGCATACTGCAGATATGCCCCCAAATGCCCTGATACGTCCGAGAGTGAGGAGAGTCCGCTCTCCCTCTCCAAATGCTCTCATATGGCAACGCGTATATGGCCTCTGACAGGGAAGTCTTACTCACTGCCTTCTCGTGGAGGGGGTGTTTTTTACGAAAGTGAGAGGACGAAAAGCGAATGTCCGGCGCTTCAACCGGGTTGGTGAACACGAAAAGTCCACCTAGGGGGGTTGGAAAACTTTGATTCAAAATCAGTGGTGCACATGTGCTCCATTATCCTGATGAACCAAATAGCGTATGAACCAATCGTTGGTCACCGGATACCAAGGGACTGCATCTCCTCACGATGCTCCACTGCCTTATGGATCAGATCTTTAGGTCAAAGGCTCGTAGTGTGGTCCCCTAATGAAACCACCTGTTTCAATTTGGGCACCTGGGTAGTATCACAGCCCTCACACAAATCAAATGAGATTTGTATAGTGCATATTTATCTGGTGTTTTCTTGTACTAATATTTATATATTTAAATATTAAAAAAAAATACTGCGGGTATTACCTCGATATTGCCTCAAATCATAAGTATTATAAGCAAAGATGAATAGTGACTACCAGTGGAATTAACAAAGAGTGTCTCGTTTTATGATTATCTAACTTCAATTGATTCATGATCTCAACTATTAAAATTAGTTAATAATTGTATGAATTAGTCAGTCTTGTTATGAATAATTTGATTTAGTTCTTTTTCCAAATAGCTGTGAGATATCAACTCACTGAAGACAATTGGTGAATGGTTGCTCAACTTCGTGGATTGGTTGAAGTTAGATATTAACACCGTGGATATCGGCTCAGTGGTCTATCGTTTAAGTGCTCTGGTGTGAGACTAGTAGGTCCTGGGTTCGAATCTCGTGAGGCAAAGTCGTGGATGAGCACTTCTGAGGAGTCACACGCTAGGACGAAACGGCCGTTCAGTGCTTCCAGGTTTACCACGGTGGTCTAGCTTCAATTGACTCATGCTTTCAGATATGATTATTAAAAAAACAATTTATTCATTCTCACTTACATTGGTTTCTTTTCTTTTGGTAGAATTTCATATTCTTTATTAGGATATTCATTCTATATTGGAAAAGAAATAATAATTAATGATTGCCTAATCTATAATAATGGTGTTTATTAACAGTTGTCTACGCAAAAAATACTTCGGATTCCTCGCTCAGACACTATCAGCAACAACTTATTGTGGGAAAGAATAAACTAGATTTCACTGGAGGAAGAAACCAGGAATAAGCGGTGGAAGTGGACAGGACAGATATTGAGGAAAGCACCCAATTCCGTCTGTAGCTCTTCTAGAGTTACTGCCGATCTCAAGCCCGGGTAAAAAAGGAGGGTTTGGAATGAGGTTAGAGACCCCATCCCGTAGAAAAACTAACTCGCTAAAAAAACGCTAACCAGAAAAAATAATTCAAACCACTTAAACTCTGCCCTCGGAGTTAAAGGAATAATTATGACGCCTCATGATGAAAGCCGAGATTTTTCGGAAGTCATAAGGCCGATGCCCCATCTGATAACCAGAGTATTACTCTTTATAGGTACCCAAATGAGACACAAGGCAAGCTCTCATTTGGGATAATCAAAGCCAAAGGAGGAGAAGAAGACGAAAGAACACGTTAGGCTGAGAAATAGAAACAGGCATGAGGAGAATGAACATTTGGATAGAACTAGAAAGGAAGGCCTAGGACAGAGTGGGTTGGAGAATGCTGGTCGGTAGCCCATGCTCCGTTGGAGGTAACAGGCGTAAGTGATCTGTAACAATAGAACCTCATTTTATAATTCATATAAACACCATTAGTTAAAGTGTATGATCATCGGAAGTTCATGGTTTAATTATAATAAACAGTTGAGTATCAATATTATAACTAATCCTATTTTCTATTTACTGTATATTGTGTAATGCAATCAAATTAAGTTGCATTACCTTCCATTTTCACAGTTAACAGACAGACAGTATAACAAATATTACGATCAGATTTGATTTCAGTAGTTAGTTTAGCAAGTGAAAAGCAGCAGTAGCGAAGTCTAGGATGAGTGTTTCGTCTTAGTTGGCACTCGTCAGTTGGATTTACCTGTATTGCAGATTTGATGTTCACTACGGGATTCGAATTCAGCACCTTTCGTTTCAAACAACATCGTGTTATCCACTTAGCTACTGAGTCTTAGCAAGTGAGAACATTTAAATTCTACTAATTCCCGTTTTATTTTAACGACAACAAGTGAAATTTCAACATTTTATCTGACTTTTTTTAGCAAAGGAAAGGTAATGAATTCACTTAGTGTTATTTGCTTGTATCTTCTCAAGAGACTGATCAATTACAGTTCTAAATAACAATGAGAAGACACAAGCAAACAACACCAAGTGGATTTAAACTTCACCACATTGCACAAGAAAGTGGATATCCGACCTCAGTAACTAAGTGGATAACTCGATGACGTCTGGAGCGAATGGTACTGGGTTCGAGTCCCAGAGTGAACATCAACTCTGAGATGGAGGTACATTCATCTGACGAGTCGTAAACAAGACAAGACACGCGTCCTGTGTTTAAGTGCTAGTCACTATCCATCTTTGCTTGGAAGGTGTTATGTTGAATAGTATCAAGTATTGAAATATGTTCGTTTGATATAGAGAAGTACATTTCAGTTAATGTAATATTACAATAAGTGTTTGAAGGTTATTCGAACACCTGATAAACGTAACTGTGTGATGTTTATTTAGAGAAGTACCGTTTTCTCTTTTGTAGGATGAAAACTAATCTTTAGTATCGAAAATAAATTTTGAGTATGGGATTGTAGAAATTGTTTGGTCGTCCAATTTCGTGGATTGGTTGAGGTTAAACATTAACACCGTTGGGTGCCGGCCAGCTCAGTGGTCTAAAGATTCAGCGTTGGTGCGCGAGACCGAAGGTCCTGGGCCTGAAGCCTGCGAGCGAGGTCGTGTATGCGCACTGTTGAAGGGTACCACTCTACGACGAAACGTTCATCCGGTGCTTGTAGGTTTTATTGGTGGTCTAGCATAGATCGACTCATGAATTCAACTATCGAAATTGTTCAGTCTGTTGAAGCAATATTCAAATGATTCTATTTATTGCCCACTTCTGGACTAATTATGCGACTGTATCTTTTTGAAATAAAATAAGTCCTTAAAACCTATAAAGTTAATATATTTTACTTGTTTTGATGATGGAGATTAACTAACGGTCGGAACAATAGCTAGAAATTCAATTTTCTCTGACACTGATGACAAACTTTCAAGAATTACATAGCTGTATAAGGAGATAATTCATTGAAGAAAATAGCTTATTTCAAGTGGAGTAGGCGTTTACTGGCAACCAAAGAAACTACAAAAGTAACGTAAGTCCATGATGGCGAATCTATAATTTATGGACAAACCAATCACGTATAAGATAACTGATCTCGGATTTTTGGTGCGAAATTCACTCATCCAATTGAATAAATAGAGTTTTGGCATTATAACTGATGTCAATTCGTGATGAAAACCCTAAATCTAACTTCTGACCTTGATCATCAACTGTAAATCATAATTCTGCCCCCAAATGCCCTGGTGCGGCCGAAAGTGGTGAGAGACCGCTCTCCCCCTCCGAATGCTCCCACATGGACATGCGTATAAATCCTCTGCCAGGAAAGTCCTACTCACTGCTTTCTCACACCACGGGTGTTGTTTACAAAATTGAGGAGAAGGAAAGTGAATATCTGGTACTTCAACCGGCTTGATGGACACAGAAGGTTCATTTAGGGAAGTTGGAAAACCCTGATTCCAAACCAGTGATGCACATGGGCTCCAGAATCCTGAAGGAACAAATGGCGTATGAACCAATCGTTGGTCACCGGCTACCATGAGACTGCATCTCGTTACGATGCTACACTGCATTGTGGATCAGAGTTTTAGGTTGAAGGCTCCGGGTGTGGCCTCCTAAGAAAACCAACTGTTTCAGTTTAGGCACCCGAGCAGCATCACAGTAACACATATCAAATGAGATTCGTGTGGCGCATATATATCTGGTGTTTCCTTGTACCAACATTTTCGTGTTTAAATAAATAAATCATGATTCCAATTCCTTGTACACGTTTATAACCCTCATTTGGTCCTAGTTATTAAATTGACACTCTGAAAGTCACTCTAGCGTCGTTCGAACAACATCCATAAAATATAGTCACACTAGAACGACTACCAATGAAGAAAATGAAGAGCATCAAAATGGCTTCGAGGCTTTTAGACAATAGAAAGGAGAATAAAACTAATGTATTGACACAAATAAAATGTATTCAGATGAGTTCTAGATTTTTAAAAATAAATTCTTCTTTATTGTTTTCATATTGATCGATGCCAATAGTAGAACTTTTTGAGTATCACTGACTAGCTACTGTGATTCATTGGCCTTTAAAACTATCTTCGTATATTGGCATTCACCCAAGCTTATATCGGAACTAATGAATACCAAGAAAATCATAGTCTCCTTTCCATAAAGTTCTTTGGAACACATCGATGACAAAGTTGTAAACAAGGGATTCGACTCAACACAGTTTGATTTGAATTACCTCATCAGTTGATGAGAGTAAAAAAAAACTCCATTACATTATGAATATCATAAAACAAACTCACTGTAATGTTTTCATCCTCGACCATATTTAAATCTGTTTCACACACTTTCTTCACTTCTATATCATGATCATTGTTTAAAGTGGATTCTTTGGTCATAGATCCTAGTTTATGAATATCTAAGCAGGATTCTTTCAATGTAGAATTTGACTCATATATATGTTTTGAATATAAACAAGATAATGGATAATTTTTAATTAGATCAAATTGATGAAAAGATGACCAATTTGAAGTGAATACACATGGATGTGGTAATGGAAGCCATGAATTCATAGATTGTTTATCTAATAATGTATCATATTGTGACTTAATGACATCGTTGGTAGCTAACATCTTAGAAGAAGAAGAAGAAGAAGAATTGTTTGATTTTGAAGTCAGATAATACCTGTTTAACATATGTATCAGTTGTCTAAAATTAGAAAACAAATAAAATTTAAAGTAATTAACTCTACATAGATAATGGTTAACAGTGGAATACACGACGCGCGTCACGTCCTATTTGGGACTCGTCAGCTGGATATACCTGCATCTCAGAGTTGGTGTTCACTAGGGGATTCGAACTCAGTACCGTTCTCTTCAAACACAATCACGTTATCCACTTAGCTACTACTCCACCTTCAGCCCCTCAGAGACTACTGTCTGTCCCAAACCAGTATAAAGAAGGAGGATTGGGTATAGGTTTAGCGGCCCCATCCCTAAAGGAACTAACTCTTTTAAAGAAAACTCTAAAAACACTTAATGTCACAAACTATAGGATGTATCAGTTATACCTTCATCAAAATATTACTCATTTATGGTAGTACACATTTCTTATCACTGTTTCCATTGTATAAAATATTCAGTAGGAATGATAAGATGCCAGTATCTTTACATTTCTCATCTTTCCATGTATCAAAAATTTCAACAACTTGTTAGAATAGTATGCATAGATAATTATTCTTAAATTTGGTTGGTCAAAATTCATCCAAACTTTAAATTGGGTAGTAGCTGGTAGTGGAATCCACAACACGTGTTTCGTCTTATTTAGGACTCGTCAGCTGGGTGTACCTGCATCTCAGAGTTGGTGTTCACTGTGGGATTCGTACTCAGTACCATTCGCTTCAAACGCCATCCTAAACATAAATCAATTTTAGTAGGTTGGATGTAACTAACATAAACAAATATCTGACTTGTAGTGACTTAGATTTGTTGATCAATCACCTTGATAACTGTTATTATATAAATTTCACCGGTATTTGAATTCAGAAGTGGTGACTACAGTTTGTTTGCTGATAGAACAGATAACAAAGTAACAAGCACATTCAGCGAATTGGAGCACAGAGACTAATGCCTGTGTGCGAACGACTTCCGAGGTGAATTTATAATCAAATCAAATAAAAGCTCAGCTAGGCAAGTCAAAGGTTACTAATAGTATTCAAGTACATACATACATGGCAAAGAAAATGCCAAACTCAGTGATATTTAAGCGATAAACATTCAAGACAGAGAGAGATATGTAAGTAGGTAGTAATGTGATCAAGCATACACGTTTATACAGACATGATAATGATCATAATAGTATAAAGAAATAGACGAATTTCTACTGTCCGAATAACATTGTCTGTTAAATAAGTTAGTAAAAACGGTTTGACAGAAGTTAAGCCTAATCGAAATTGATTGTAGGAGAGTTACTATAGTCTAAAGTATCTTGTTAATTGACGCCAGTTAATAAACTGTATGCATAGCTTCAAACTGGTTATGTCTCCCCATCCAATTCAAACCTATTTACAATTAAATTGATCACTGAGAATTGACCAATGTTATATTTATCCGATCATTTAATAGTGATCTCATCTTGTTGAACAATTCGTGTAATATGGCTACTATTCTAAATCAGTCAACGTCATCAACTCTATAGTTCGATGTTAGTTTGTGATGATAGGGGATTTTCAGAAAACCCTACTTCGAGTAGTCTCTATTCAAGTAATTATTTGTCTAAAAAAATTTTCTCCTTCCTCAACCAGATAATTAGACTAAGATAGAATTACTTTGATTAAAAAATTGACTAATTATAATCAGAAGGGGGTTTGTGGAGATTTCAGTGTTTTAATAGTTGAAATCATAAGTCAATTGAAGCTAGACCATCAAGGAAAACCTGGAAGCACTGGACAGCTGCTTCGTCTTATTGTGGGACTCTTCAACAGTGCGCTCACTAGTGACTGACTTCAAGAGATAATTCCTGGAGTTCTAGTGAAAAGCAGTGACCAATGGAGTTCAAACCACATTTGTTGTGAGATAGGAACTTACTGAAGACAATTAGTGAACGGTTGCTCAAACATCGTGGATTGATTGAAATTGACTGATTAACTACTAATTATTTCTAGAAAATTTATTTCATACAATTGAAATGGAGAAAAGTTAACCGTTGGCATTTTCATTGAATCAATGTCATTCGGTAATTTTAACAACTTTGAGAGATATTTACTTTGATGATATTGATGATGTCTTCTTAGATGAAAAGGTACGGGATGAAATGTATCCTACCTATTTAAAGTGTAACATCATGATCGTATTTGATAAAAATTTGAAATTATAAAGCTTTATGAAAAAATTAAGCTTGTAAAAATAAGGTCCGATATTGTTATATCGGATTATGATCTAAATCTAAATATTTAAAACAATTTAACCATTGGATTCTTTGGTCAATCCAAGCTAGACTACCATTGAAAACCTGGAGTCACTGTATGGACATTTCGTCCTAGTACGGGACTACTCAGCAGTGTACATATACGATCCCCACGTGAGACTCCAGCACAGGACCTTCGGTTTCGCTCACGAACGCCAACATCTGGACCACTCAGCTGACATCCAACAGTGTTAATGTCTAAATTCAATTGATTCATCATCTTGTGCAACCCTTCATACATTGTCTGGGATGGATAACTGTCATCACTCGATACGGATTGGACTACACTGGTCATAGCTTCTCACTCACACTCCAAGAAATCCATCTTGAAGTTGGTGACTATTGAGCACATGATTATTATCAGTATGAGGATTTGTGGAGATTGTAATATTTTAACATTTAAATTCACTAATCCCGCGTATAGGATCATGAGTGCACATTGCTGAGAAGTTCTATACGAAAATGAAACGACTGTCCAAGGCTTCTAGGTTTTCAATGATGGTCTAACTTAGATTCATTCATAAATCCAACTTTGAAAATACTACAATCCCCACAAATTCCCATACTGAAAACATTATAGAATTGATGAACTGTAAAACTAAAGTCTTACATGAATATATATTGAACAAACTTTTATATTCATTTAGATGTGATTACTTTTCTAGTAAAATAGTATTCATTTGTATCGTCCTGGTAATCGTTACTCGATTACGCCTAAACGATGTATAAAACAGAAGGTGAATACGAAGTGTTGATTACGTTTATTATTGAACCACGCACATATTGAAAAAATTACAGGTACGTTAACCAAGCATGAAAGAGTAGTGCCGAAAAGTAAGCGAATCGAATGAGCGAGCGAATGATCGAGTCGATAAACGAGTGTGCAAGTCAGCGAAGAGGATTAAAATGTATATATAGTTGAATATTTTATAACTGAAATCATTAGTCAATTGAAGCTAGACCACCATTAGAAACGTGGAATCACTGAAAGGCCATTTCGTCCTAGTGTAAGACTTCTCAGCAGTTCGCATCCACGGGTGCACCTCACCAGATTCGAAACCAGAACATTTAGGTCTCGTGCACTAGCGCTTAACCTCTCTCTCTCTCAATTGTACGTGAACTGCTATAAGTAATACAGCTTTATACTTAGAGAAATCACATCACTTATGCATTCTTGATTAGTTAGTTAGTTAAGTTCACAGTGTAGTTAGTTAATAAGGTTTACAAGGATAAGTAGAAGTAACATTAAAACTATCTTTTTTTTTCTTTCCTCTTAACAATAATATGATCACTTATTGTTTGTGAAAAGAAAAGAAAGAAAAAACGAGGTCTACTTTCAAATTAGCTCCTTCATTCATTGTTTTTGATTTTTGTTTATTTATAATTGAACATTATCAATCACTCTCATATAAATGAATAAAGAGAAAATTTTCTTGGTAAGTTATGAGAAATTCACTGTAAATATTCCCATACATCTATATGATGGTGATGATATGGATGATCATGATGGTGGCGATGACGAAGAAGAAGAAGAAGAGGAAGAAGAGGAGGAGGGGGAAGAGGAGGAACAGGGGGAAGAGGAGAAGAAGCAGGAGGAGAAGGAGAAGGTGTTGATGACAATGGTAGAGAAAATCATTCAGTTTAACTTTAAACAACAAATCTGATCATAAAGGAAACTTTTATAATTGAAAATTATTTTGCTTTTTATTAGATTAATCACTCTATACTACTACTAGTAACAGTAATATGATTATTCTCATCATTATTTAATTTTATAAGATGAGAATAGAAACATCTGGAATAAAAGATTATGTTTCAACTAATGGTCACTTTTATATGTTTTGTTTTTAATCAATAATCAATAAATAAAGAAAAACTTTTGTTAAACTAATATCATATCCCCTTCTCATAACGATCATATACTCACTAGTGACTGGCTCCATGATGTATTACCTGGAGCTCTAATGAAAAGCAGTAACCAGTGGATTGCAACCAGGTCTATTGGGAGATATCAACTCACTGATGACATTGATGAATGGTTGCTTAATTACATGGATTGGGTGAAGTTAGACATTAACACCGTTGGATGCCGGCTAGCTCAGTGGTCTAGTGATTAAGTGCTATGGCGCGAGACTGATAGGTCTTGTGTTCGAATTTCGTTAGGCGGGATCGTGAATGCACACTGCTGAGGAGTCCCACAATGAGACGAAGTGGTTGTCCAGTTCTTCCAGGTTTTTCATGGTGGTCTAACTTCAATTGACTCATGATCCCAACTATATAAAATGACTAAAATTTCCAAAAAACCCCTTTCTGATAATATAATTTGCATTTTTGTTTGTTTTTGCATAGATTTTTATTGAAGAAAATTGAAAGATCGGATGATGATGATGTCAAACTCAATATAGTTTGCAAACAGGTTGCATACGTACTAATGCATTATTTATTAAATGGTATATTAATTAGGTCTTTCACTTGTATCGTACTAAAGAGCATGTTTGATAAATCCACTTACTTGTTAGAGTATATACATTGGGTTGTGGAGATTATTATGTTTTTGATTGAGATTATGAATCGATTGATGTTAGATCACCATTAAAAAACTGAGAGCACTGGACAACCGTTTCGTTCTATTGTGGAACGCCTCAGCAGTGAGTATCGACGATCTCACCTCACGAAATTTGAACCTACTACCTATTGGTCTCGCGAGCGAACGCTTAGTCTGAGGTGTCTCACAGTAGGACGAAATAGTTGTCCCGTGCTTCCATGTTTTTGATAATGATCTAACTTCAATTGACTCATGATCTCAACTATTAAAATTACTATAATATCCACAGAAACGCCTTCTGATATTATTCAAAATTGACTAGATTCTATTTGTTATTAACAGATGTTAGATCTTATAATATAGGATATTTCCCTACTTAAAAAGTTCCATTTTTTCTGTCAATGAAGCTTTTCAATACATCTTAGTTCATGATTAAAACTGATATATTCATCTTTGATAAAATTCCATTTCAAATGAAGTCAATTGAGTTTTATAGTGAATATGAAAGACGTGGAACCTCTCCATGCATGTATATATATATATATATATTCTTTGGAAACTAAATAGAACGATGAATACAATAACATTGAGATTCACTTGATGTTGTTTACTTGTATCTGCCCATTGTTACTTAGGACTGTAATTGATCAGTCTCTTGTTGGCATATGTGCATACTGTACGTATTGATTGTATCGATATTGCCTGATGTCACAAGCTTTTTAAGCAAAGATGGATAGTGGCTAGCAGTAGAATTCAGGACGCGCGTTTTGTTTTATTTGGAACTGATAAGCTATATATACCTTTATCTCAGAGTTGATGTTCACTCTGAGACTCGGTGCAGGTAAATCCAGCGGATGAGTCCTAAATAGAACGAAACGCGCTTCCTGGATTCCACTACTAGCCACTATCCATCTTTGTTTATTAATATTGACATATTCAAGAATATAATAATTAGAAAAAAACATTTCATTACACTAGATAAACTGACATGAACTGTTCAAGAAAACAAAAAAAAGCATAAATGAAATACATTTTTGAATAATTTCTTTCTAAGTTTTCCTGTTGAACAGAAATTTGTTTTATTATAAGAAACTCCGCATAAGTGGATGATGGTTGTATACTATTGAGGAGTCCTATACGAGGATGAAACAGTTATTCAGTGATTCTAGGTTTTCAATAGTGATCTAACATTGATCGATTCATGATCTCAATCAAAATTTATAGTTATTTCAATAGTTGAGTTCATGAGTCAATTGAAGTCAGACCACCATGGAAAACTTGGAAGCTTTGGATGGCCGTTTCGTCCTATTGTGAGACTCCTCAGCAGTGTACATCCATCTATTTTATAATAAATAATAATAATAATACACAAACATTACTTACATGATCAGTTATTCAACATAAGTTTAATTATTCTTTTAATGATTAACTTAAATGTAATCCACTACAATTCAATTTATGTTTTATTTAATTAATTTTTCCCTCTTTTTGATAAACACACACACACTCACTCTCTCTTTTAATAATCTCCCCCTTACCCCCCCCCTTAAATTTTAATATAAAAATATAAAAATATACACAATATTATGCAACATATAAAAATTATAGGGAAATTTGTTTTATTTCAATGTATCCACCAATGTAATTTATAATGCAAGAAAAAAAAACAAGATAAATAATAACAATCCAACCCCCCCACCTCATCATTCCCCCACCCCTCTGTCGTATTCTCTTATAGTCTCTTACTTCAATTTAATCTTGCTAATTTCATAAGTGAAATAGAAATGAAAGTTACCCTCTCAGTAACATGAACATTAAGTTGATAGATAACATACTATTGAAATGAGTATATATACATCTATATAGATGTGTGTGTCATGATGTTTATATTGTACAGTCATATTATAAAGGACACATATGAAGACAAGGGGAGAAAATCTTACAAAAACAAATTCTATTCAGTCACTATGTGAACATGTGCTTATAAGAAGTTGTGATTAGTGGAATTATAACATGACAGGTGCGCAAATAGAAAATGATAATATAAGCAAAGATGGATAGTGGATAGTAGTGGAGTTCAGGATGTGTGTTTCGTCCTATTTGGGAGTAGATAACGCGATGGCATTTGAAGAGAAAAATACTGAGTTTCAATCCAAGAGTGAACATGAACTCTGAGATAAAGGTACATCCAGTTGACGAGTCCCAAATAGGACGAAACGCGCGTCAAACTGGATTCCACTGCTAGCCACTATCCATTTTTGTTTATAATGCTTCTGAATTAAGACTATATCGAGGCAATACGCACAGTATGCACATATGGCCAATAAGAGACTGACCAGTTGCAGTCCTAACACATCAATGAGAAGATTCAAACAATCAATACTAAGTGAATATGAAAATTGATGATAGTTATACAATAAGATGATTTGATTCAATTGAACTATGTAGACAGCCATTTAAGTAATTTAAAACAAATACAACCCCTTTGGTTCGATCACCTGAAAAGTCATGAGCATGTTATCTCCAAGATGAAATAACCATCGATGTTTCTCTTGATTACAATAGTTTTCTGTTTAAATTCACTTCATGATATAAACTAAAAATATGGTATCATCTTAATTTTTTGCTTTCACTTAGATATTATATTTACAGTAGTCTTCTTTTAAAAGTTCAATTAAGATACAGTAACCTTATGCAGTATTATATGCGCAGTATTATATAACTCAGTTTGAGCTAGATATTGTACATTTCAGTAATCATAAGTCAGATGTACCTACAATCTCTAGAAAACAAATTGGCCTACAGCCAACAATTAAGAAACTGTACTCAAAATATTTCTATGTATAATTAGGATTAGTAATACTTAGAGTTTTAATCCAGTCCCCAAATACCCTGGTACAGCCGATAGTGGGGAGAATCGGTTCTCCCTCTCGAAATTCTCTCACATGATCACACGTATACAGCCACTGACAATGAAGTCCTACTCACTACCTTCTCGCACCACGGTTGTTGTCTACGAGGTTGAAAGGACGAAAAGCCAATGTCAGGTACTTTAACCGGGTTGGTGGACACAGAGGGTTCATTTAGGGGAGTTGGAAAACCCTCATTCCAAACCAATGGTGTACATGGGCTCCACGATCCTGTAAGAACAAATGGCGTATGAACCAATTATTAGTCACCAGCTATCATGCGACTACATCACCTAACGTTGTTCCACTGCCTTATGGATCAGAGTTTTGGGTTGAAGGCTCTGAATATGACCCCCTAAGAAAACCACCTGCTTCCGTTTGAACACCCCGGCAGTATAATAGCCCGCACGCAAATCAAGTGACTTGTGTGGCGCATATGTATTATGTGCCTCTTTTTACCAATATTTATGTGTTCAGAAAAACTTAATGATCATATAAAGTTTTACATGATAAATAACTCTATGAAACAAGGTTTGTTATGACAGAATGGATGAATATGCAGAGTCTAAACCATCAGCTTAAAGTTGCATTGTGATTTTGATCATAATCGATGTAAGATAGACTTTTGATTTCTATTAAAGTTATGCGTTTTATTATTGAGGTTTAAAAATTAATATAAACACTAATTTTGATAATTTAACAGTCAGGCGAAAGTTATTCTCATCTAAAGTACAATTGAATTCTAGATAAAGTTGGATAGTGGCTAGCAGTGGAATCCAGGACGAGTGTTTCGTCCTATTCGGGATTCATCAGCTGGATTTAACTGCATCTCAGAGCTGATGTTCACTGTGGGACTCGAACACAGTACCTTTCGCTTTAAACGCCATCACATCATCTACTTAGCCACTGAGTCCTGATAGCCACCTGCTTGTGCAATGAAGTGAAGTCTAAATTCACTTGATATTGTTTGTTTTAATTTTCTCGATGATTTTTAGGTCTCTTATTGACATATGTGCATACTGTGCGTATTGCCTCGATATAGTCTTAATTCACAAGCATTATAAGGCTATATCGAGGCAATAAACACAGCATACACATATGGCAACAAGAGACTGATCAGTTGCAGTTCTAAACATCAATGGGAAAATTCAAACCAACAATATCAAGTGAATTTGGATTCTAGATAACTGTGAGTCTTCAATTTTTATCAAGAATACGCTGTACTGAATGTGAACACAGGTGAGGACAACCGATTATCTTTAATAAATTACAGGGTTAGTTGATAAAATAGGAAAATCATATTCCAGTATTTCATTTGTAAAATTTTCATTCATAGTCTCAGACTTTATTGTCTCTGTACTTCCATACTAATTGCTTTCTGTTCCCATTCTTCTCTCCACAATCTTCTCAAGCTTCTTCTGTCAGACAATCAGTTCCTGACTAGAACTATATACTACTTATATCGACATAAGTAGTACATACCACAACGCAAACATTTAGCCATTGGATTAGATATTGATAAACTCCTTTTCTGGATCTAAGGAATTTAAAGTTCGTCAGCCACTTAGAACTATCTACTATGTACCAACATTTACAATTCGTTTAGTGTGTAACTGATCGCCATATAAATAATTTACTTATGACTACAACTCCATCAAAAAGAAAACCCACTGTAGTTTTGAGAACAATTTGTATTATTTAAATGTCTCACATCATCAGAAGGGGTTTTGTGGAGATTTCAGTATTTTTCGAAGTTGAAAACATGAGTTAATTGAAGCTAGACCACCATGGAAAACCTGGAAGCACTGGACAGCCATTTCGTACTATTACGGTACTCCTAAGCAGTGCTTCCAGGTTTTCCATCGTGGTCTAGCTTCATTTGACTCATGATTTCAACTTTTAAAAATGTATCATATCACATGAACTTTTTAACATATTTTACTACGTATTACATCATTTAAAGCTAAAACACTGTCTTTTAATGAAATTTAAGACTTAAAATTTGGTGTAAGACAATGAAAGTGAAATTTGATTGGTGTTTGAGCGTAGACTGACTATAGAATATGTGATTTCCTCTTTACTATTGATTTCAACTCTGGATCCATTGAGTGTAGATTACTTTTAATTGTATTGAATAAATTATTGTCTAATCCATGCCCCCGAATTCCCTGGTACGACCGAGAGTGGGGAGAGTCCGCTCTCCCTCTCAAAATGCTCTCACATGGCAACGTGCATACAACCACTGCCAAGGAAGTCCTACTCATTGCCTTCTCGTGGCATTACTGTTGTTTACGAAATTGAGAGGACGAAAAGCGAATGTGCGGTGATTTAACCAGGTCGGTGGACATGGATAAGTCCACCTAGGGGATTTGGAAAACCCTGATTTCAAACCAATGGTGCACATGGGCTCCAGTATCCTGAGGGAACAAATGGCATATGAATCAATCGTTGGTCACCGGCTACCATGGAACTGCACCCATCTCCTTACGATGCTCCACTGCATTGTGGACTAGACCTTCATGTCAAAGGTTCCGGGTGTGGCCCCCCAAAAAAACTACCTGGTTCAGTTTGGGCACCTGGGCAGTATCACAGCCCTCACACAAATCTCATTTGATTTGTGAGGCGCATATGTATCTGGTGCTTCCTTGTACCAAAATTTGTGTGTTTAAATAAATAACAATAAAATAATCCATACTATAGTTCTCTATTTTTAGTTGTAAATCATGTATCTGGTATATGGTGATCCAGTTTGTGCATAATGTATTGATAAAGTATCCAACGAAGAGGTAATATAAATTCGGTCATCGGTTGTATCATTAAGTAATAGTAGTATATTGTCACAAACCGAAAATATTTTTATCCTCCCTTTATATTCAAAATTGAAATGAAGAGATTTAATAGACTCAACTTTATTTTACAAAATTTAAGGTGTATCAATTTTATCACCTTCTGGATTTTTACCATTTGTGGAACTATAGTTATACTGTGTTTCTTTCCTTTGATCCAAATTTCCCTAAAAGTCCTCAGATGGCAATTTCTTCAGTTAATTCTTCGTTACATAACTTTTTCGACCCCGAAAGTTTCGCCAGGATCTTGTGCATGAAAGATAATCCTGAATCCACTCTATCAACATTGAGCCGTCCGGACAGTATAACTGCTGGGAAGAAAGTATAAGCGACTGAACACACTGAATTTTTACGTCAACACCGGAGGTTTGTGGTAGCCTTATCCTTGCAGAAGGCTTTTATTCTTTAAGATCCAGACTAAAACGCTTGATAAGAGCTGTTATCTTTAGATTGTTACAATTATATATAAATACTTGTACATTTTTGATAAAGTTTGTAATAGTTATCCAAATTTCAACTCTGTACAGTAGAACTGTCTTCACGTTCGTATTGAAGATTCTGACAGTGATATTGATTAACAGTTTTTCTGAGTTCCATATGTTCTTCAACTATATGAGTGTCACTAATGCTTTACCAATCATTGCCTTTACGTCTGCATCAGACCCTCCTTATTCATCAATGGTGCTGCCTAAATACGTGAAAGTTTCCACCTGTTCCCGAGTTTCTCTATCAACTGTGATTGTGTTTGTGCAATCTGTGTTGTATTTGAAGATCTTGCTTTCTCCTCTGTGTATGTTGAGGTCTACTGTATACTTCCACACTGTCTGTCTCCATCTACATTTGCTGGTGTGTATGAGACAGAAGGGCTGGGTCATCTGCAAAGTTCAAACTATCCGTTAACATTCAATGGATTTTCTGAATTCTCCACAAGTTTCAGTGATTAGCTCATTTGGCATATTTGTTAGGCAGACCATGTATATGCAAATTGACAGGAAAACCAATTTAAAAATAAAACATTCGTAAAATCGTTTTTAATTCTGTAAGGATTAACAAAAAAATAGACAAATTAAATGAAATTATACCCCAGACAGAACCGGAAACAAGATTTACTCTCTTCATAATTTTTTATCCAATCTAGTTGCCATGGTAATTAGCAAAAAGTTTAAAAGAAATCCATATATGGAAATCATTACACAATAATGTTTATAATCAGAAGGGGATTTGTGGAGATTTCAGTAATGTTAGATATTAACACCGTTGGATGCCAGCTCAGTGGTCTATCGGTTAAGTGCTCTGGCACGAGACTGATAGATCCTAGGTTCGAATCTCTCGTGAGCGGGTTCGTGGATGCGCACTGCTGAGGAGTCCCATAATAGGACGAAACGGCCGTCAAGCAGTGCTTCCAGGTTTTTCATGGTGGTCTAGCTTCAATTGACTCATGATTTCAGTTATATAAAATTACTGAAATCTCCACAAAACCCCTTCTGATAATATATTTATTATTTATGTAAACATTAACTTATATTACTGAATGTAGTGATAGGTGAAGTTTTATCATTATTATTATTCATACTATTATTATTATTGCAAGCAAAGATGGATAGTGTCTGGTAGTGGAATCCAGGAACCGTGTTTCGTCCTATGCGGGACTCATCAGCTGGATATACCTGCATCTCAGATTCGGTGTTCACTCTTGGACTCGAACCCAGTACCATTAGCTTCAAATGCCATCACGTTGTCAACTCATCTACTAAGTCCTGATATCCGCTTGCTCGTGCAATGGGCCGAAGTTTAAATTCACTTGATATTGTTTGTTTTTATCTTCTCGTTGATGTTTAGGACTGTAACTGGTCAGCCTCTTATTGACATATGTGCATCCTGTACGTATTGCCTCGATATCGCTTTAATTCACAAGCATTATAAGCAAAGATGAATAGTGGCTAACAGTGGAATCCAGGATGCTCGTTTATTATTATCATTTCAATCAACAATAAATGAGGAGATTAATCTTGTAATGAAATTCAATCTAATTGTCATTATATCATTGTCACAATTACCATTGTCATTTCATTTCATTTTATTTGTTTAAATATATCAAAATTAAATTAAAAAATTTGAATTGAATACCGGTTAAAATTTAGTTGTTATATTATAAAAGAAAAAAAACAGAAACAAACAAACAAGAAAAAGGAAAACATAAATGTTTGCCTTTCTTTATTTTTTGAAGAGGGGTGGAACAAAACAATAAATTACACACACACACACATGCACACATACAATACAAATATGTAAATAAAAAGGGAAAGAGGGGGGAAAAGAATCAGTTAACACATCTATACAAGATATTTTAATGATCTGTATTGAATTGGTCTTATTAATTCACTATAGAAAATGAAATAACACATTCATGTTTGTTTTCTGAAGAAGTAGCTTACATTGAGTCACGAAACGTCAGAAAATCTAATTTTTCTATTTATTGGGATATTATTATTTATTTATAATTTTTAATGTTTTGTTTTTGTTTTAAAACAAATTTGAAAGATTAACTTAAATAGTTATTCAAATTCAATGTGACAAATTTGTCATCATTTAAATTTATTTGATGTTGTTTTGCTTGTATCTTTGGTATTGATGATGTTTAAGATTACAATTGATTGGTATATGTGCTTCCTGTATGGATTGCTTCGATATCGTCTTAGGTCATAAGCTTTATTAGGAAAGCTGGATAGTGGTTAGCAGTGGAATCCACAATTCGTGTTTCGTCTTAATTGGGACTCATCAGATGGATGTACCTGCATCTCGGATTTGATATTCACTCTGGGACTCTAACCCAGTACTGTTCGCTTCAAGCGTCATCACGTGAATATCGAATCTGTGATGAAATTACTTTGTTGAAAACACGATGGCGTTTAAAGGGAAAGGTACTGGGTTCGAGTCCCAGAGTGAACATCAACTCCGAGATGCAGTCACATCCAGCTGACGAGTCCCAAATAGGACAAAATGCGCTTCCTGGATTCTACTGCTAGCCAATATCCATCTTTCCTTACAATCATCTTTTATATTTCATATGTCTAATCAACAAAAAAATATAGAGAGGTATTCACTTAAACTGTTAGTAAGTATTAAAAATAAACTGGATTATGTGTGCGAAATGTTTATTTGATCCGTTTTACTAATACAGTTTACGTTGTCAGAATGTTAACTTTCATGTGATTATTACTGAACTTCAAGTGTAATTAATAATTTACATTCTGTTATATCCTTGTGAATATGAAAGTACGGACAACTACTGGAACCTATTAGTGGACTACTATTCTATATATATTCTTATTGTTTAACTATTGAGTAATCAGATTGTGTATATCTATATTCATTGGTTGATACTGGTTGATTTGTATCTACGATAACGAATTTCACTGACAAATCGGTTACTACTGAGAGGACTTTATCATAATTGTATCCCTTTCAGACTGATATATTTACTAGTATTACTTACTTACGATTGTTACCCCCAAAAAAGCATAGGCCGCCGATCAGTATTCTCCAACTCACTCTGTCCTGGACCTTCCTTTCTAGTTCTATCTGTTATATCCTAGAGAAGACATAAGTACGGATAACTTCTGGGATCTATTATTGAAATGTTATTCTATATATATTCTTATTGTTTAACGATTGAGTAACTACATTATGTATATCTATATTCATCTTATTATAAGCTTCATTTTGACCTATGAATTATTACTGCACGATTTACTGTCCCTAAATTATATTCAGTTTATTGATTATTGTCTGCCATGTTCACAGCCACATTTGGCTTAATCTTGTACAAATATTATTCTCTATTTTATAGTGTGATGCGGTCTGTCTATCTGTCTGGTATATAAACCGGGTATGCTTGAAATGATTCGCATAGCAGAAGTTGTAATTGGTGTTTTGAACTCAATCGGAAGGGCTAGGCGGACAAAAGACCAATAAGGACGCTAGACTGCTCATACCGGTCGTTGATTTGGCACAGTGCTAAGATTAAACAAGTCGTATTCCGATTGATGGATAAATCACGTGATTATTAAATTAATTTCAAGTTCAAAGTTATATTCTTTACTCTTATACTTACATTGGCCACTTTCAATAATTTAACAATTGAGTTCATGAGTCACTTAAAACTAGACCACCATAGAAAACCTTTTAACGCTGGACGGCCGTTTCTTCCTAGTATTAGACTCATCAGCAATGCACATCCACGATTATACACTCCGTCTAGCTTTAATTGACTCATAAACTCAACTATTAAATTACTACCATTTCCGCAAAACCCCTTTCTGATAATTTCAGTAATTAACTGACAGACTAATTAATAATCAATATATTTTTTGTTATATCCCAATGAGTAGAAAATTATATTTTTGACATTTCGTGACTCAATGTAAACAACTTCTTCAGAGTAAACAAGTAATCTTCGTACTATTTAAACTTATGTTAACTCTATTTCGATTATTTATTTACTCTGAAGTAGTGGCTTACATTGAGTTACTAAATATCATAAACCTGGAATCAATGGACGTCCCTTTCGTCCTTGTATGGGACTCATCAACAGTGCGCATCCACGATCAGAGATGTATTATATTTCTCAGTTAATTTATTGATTATACAAATTCTATAAAAACATTAGACCACTGATCAACTGCTAGTTTAATTAACCTAAATTTATTGAACGATTGGACATTTAAAATGATGTTATTATTATGGATATCATTTAGCCAGTCGTTGGTGAATAAATCAGTGTTCTCCAACAGATTTGTTTTCTTACTTGCGTCAGTGTAGCAATCTTTTACTATTACAATAAGTCTTGAGTGCTGTTAGAGGTATGAGGGCAGTTGTCACTTCCCGGTGTCCCACACCGTGGAAGAGTTCTTCTAGAGGTACCTGAAAAGGAAATTGGGTTAGAAGTGGTCTTAATGACCTGAGAGCGTGACCGCGGTGCCCAAAGGACAACTGCCTGAGGTCGGTCACACATGACCTTTTTGTGGGCAATTTTTGTGTTAGCTCCGTACTTCTTGAGACCTTACCGCCGGAGACAGATATCCATGGGACAAGGCGAGGTGTGCATCTTTAGGGTCGACCTTTTCTAACTCCACCCCTCTTTGTGGGAAGGCAGCATCGCTGTTATGCTGGTTGTCTGAAGGAAACACCTTACTGCTGTCACACCTCTGTACAGTCAGCAATACGACTTCGCCTTTAGACCTTGGGTTTGCAGCTTTTAGTCTTACCGCTCTTCAACCGACCTGCATGGCATTTTAAATCAAGTCACAAAATTGACAAATTAGTTTTGTTTCAAGTTATTACAATATTAACACAATATCATGATGATGATAACTTAATTGAAAGAAAGGTAGATTTGATTGCTGAATTGAAATTTTTTTCAATACTGTGTTCATCTTCATTGAGAGGATCTTTTGGAAATTACAATGTCAGAAAACTACATAAAGACAAAGAAAATTTAAGCATGAACACATGAAAGTTCATCAGTCAGTCAGTAACAAGATTTGAAGTTTAACAGTTGAATTCATGAGTCAATCAAAGTGAGACCACCAATGAAAACCTTGAGTCACTGCATGGACATTCGGTCTTAGTATGGGACTACTCAGCAGTGTACATCCACGATTCCTCACGTGAGACTCGAACACAAGACCTTCGGTCTCGCTCACAAACGCCAACATCTCCCACATTAACCGGATGTTCCATACCCCTGTGTTAATTGTTGCTCTGGTTGTTAAAAGGGGGTATCAGCCTCGTGACTTCCGAAAAATCTCGACTTTCGTAATGAGACAGCATAATTCTTCCTTCAATGTGAAGAGCAGAGTTAAAGTAGTTTAGTTTGTTTAATCTGGTTGACGTTTTTTTAGCAAGAATTTTTTCCAACGGGATGAGGTTACCGACCCCATACCCAAACCTCCTCCTGTACCTGAGCTTGGGATCGGCAATAACTCTAAAAGACCTACAAGAGGGGTTTCAAATATATTGATTGCATTATTATAAACTTTCTATGGAATAGTAAGCAAAGATGGATAGTGACTAGCAGTGGAATCCAGTTCGACGCGCGTTTCGTCCTATCTGGTACTGGTCAGCTGGATGTACATGCATCTCAGAGTTGATGTTCACTTTGGGACTCGAACCCAGTATCTTTCGCTTCAAACGCTATTGCGTTATCCGTTCGGCCACTGAGTTCTGATAGCCACTTTCTCGTGCAATGGGGTGAAGTTGAAATTTACTTAGTATTGTTTGTTTGGATCTTCCCATTGATGTATTTTTAGGACTGCAACTGGTCAGTCTCTAATTGGCATATGTGCATATTGCCATGATATAGCCTTAATTCACAAGCATTGGAATACTTATTTGTTAACAATTAATCAAATCAATCATTATAAACTAAGTGAACCAATACTGTACAACATGACTTAAACAATGATTTATCGAATGAAATGATTATGTAATGCCAAAATGTGTATATTTATAATAATATGATAAATAGTATCAATATATTTTGATTTGTATATATGAATTGTATTTGGTTATAATTTAACTATAAACATTTTATCCATCATAATACAAATAAATTACTAGTACTGACTATCATTTCATTATTTATTATGATCAATAAAGTATAATGATAACTTTCTTCATTCATTTACACCCTTAGTCTGTACAACGAATACAAAAACTTTGATTATAAAAACTGAATTTTATAAACAAATATGAATAGTGTCAGGCAGTAGAATTCAAGATGCGTGTCACTTCGTCCTATTTGGAATTCGTTAGCTGGATATATCTGCATCTCAGAGATGATGTTCACTCTAGGACTCTGAATCCCCCAAATGCCCTGGTACGGCCGAGAGTGGGGAGAGAAAGTACGCTCTCCCACTCCAAATGCTCTCACATGGCCACGCGAATATACAGCCTCTGTCAGGGAAGTCCTACTCACTGACTTATCGCACCACGGGTGTTGTTTACGAAATTGAGAGGACGAAAAGCGAATGTCCGGCGATTTAACAGGGTTGGTGGATACGGAAAGTTCACCTAGGGTAGTTGGAAAACCCTGATTCCAAACCAATGGTGCACATGAGCTCCAGTATCCCGAAAGAACAAATGGCATATGAACTTATTATTGGTGACTGGCTACCATGGGACTGCATCTCGTTACGATGCTCCACTGCCTTGTGGACTAGACCTTTAGATCAAAGGCTCCGTGTGTGACCCCTAATTAAAATCACCTACTTCAGTTTAGGCATCTGGGCAGTATCACAGCCCTCACACAATTCAAATGAGATTTGTGTGGCGAATATATATCTGGTGCCTCTTTGTATCAATATTTATGTGTTTAAATAAATAAATTCTATATTCACTTGGTATTATTTGTTTGAATCTTCCCATTTATGTTTAGGACTGCAACTGGTCAGTCTCTAATTGGCATATGTGCACACAGTGCGTATTGCCTTGATATAGCCTTTGATCACAAGCATGGTAAGCAAAGATGGATAGTGACTGGCAGTAGAATCCAGGACGCGCGTTTTGTCCTATTTGGGACTCGTCAGCTGGATGTATCTGCTAGGTGAATTTAAACTTCACCCCACTGCACAAGCAGGTGGCTATCAGGACTCAGTAGCTGAGTGGATAGCGTTTGAAGCGAAAGGTATTGGGTTCGAGTCCCAGTTTATTTATTTAAACACATAAATATTGATACAAA
Organism: Schistosoma rodhaini; assembly: GCA_944470415.2. NCBI lineage: Eukaryota > Metazoa > Platyhelminthes > Trematoda > Strigeidida > Schistosomatidae > Schistosoma > Schistosoma rodhaini. The sequence continues at coordinate 21,633,526 of OX104041.1, forward strand.
GAGGCACCAGATATATATTCGCCACACAAATCTCATTTGAATTGTGTGAGGGCTGTGATACTGCCCAGATGCCTAAACTGAAGTAGGTGATTTTAATTAGGGGTCACACACGGAGCCTTTGATCTAAAGGTCTAGTCCACAAGGCAGTGGAGCATCGTAACGAGATGCAGTCCCATGGTAGCCAGTCACCAATAATAAGTTCATATGCCATTTGTTCTTTCGGGATACTGGAGCCCATGTTCACCATTGGTTTGGAATCAGGGTTTTCCAACTACCCTAGGTGAACTTTCAGTGTCCACCAACCCTGTTAAATCGCCGGAAATCATTGCTTCATATCATACTTCAGTAAACTGGTTGGTTCACAACCATACAAGTTATCAATATTTCATGAATTTCTTAAAAGATTGCTCGAAATTTCATTGAAAATTTGATTTAACTCAGTTCGCAAAAGACGTTAAGAAATTGAATTATGTTCCACAGAAAATATCGCGTTAGCAGTAAGATGACATTATCTCATTTATTTTTGTACACATACTCAACCATGTTCACCAAGATTTTGATTTGACAGATTGTCAGTTATATTCATATGTGTAATGGCACGAGGAAGATTAGCAGGTGACAACAGTGCACCAGTTCAAATCTCCAAGGTAACATTAATATTCTCGAACCTCCAAATAAATCCTTTTTTTATGAATATCAAGGACCTGTCAGAAGTGGAGTGTTTTTTATAACTAATCAACATTTGAACTTATCTTTGCATTGAAACACTTTTTAAGAATTCTTATTAGCTATTATTGATGGTTCCCACAATAGTCCCACCAACTTGTAAGTGATAGTTAAGCTGTAGAAATTCACAACTTTTACCTCCAGTAATGTTAAACCGCTACTCACGAGTATTGAGACGATCAGTTCCACCGCAATATGATTGTAATGTTATAATATCACGTAACTAAGATATATTCCTACAAGTTGTTTTGTCATGTGTGATAGACTTTATAAACTGTAATGTTTACTTATTTTGCTGTCTTTTTCTTTAGATACGTAATCCTTTGTTCTTAATCGCAAGCACTGGGATAAAGCAGTTACTTCTCGACTTCATAGAATTTAGAAATCCAATCTTGATATGCAGCAAGTGTCGTTTAAATCTATCAGACAGGTTAGACTCATTTGAGCGCAATCAAATCGAGTAACTACCCTCTTTTTTCATTATTCCAAGTTCAATGACTGATTTTAGTATGGGAATTCTGTGGAGATAGTTCAATTTGTAGATGATACCACGACCTTGTCTTAGCTAGACAATCGATACCATGACGCACTAAACAGCTTCTGCAATACACACTCCTGACCCTGATATTAACCGAACCTAGTCTCCTAAAACCTGTGTGCGGTAAAGCACATTGACTGAAATGAGAAGTATGAATCATTGCACAACCGAGTTGGTGATCTAGATGTAATGAACTTGCTGAGTCTCAGGTCTTGGTTTTCATCCATGTAGAGGTCGTGGGTACATATTTTGGAAGAGTCTCTGACTAGGGCAATATAGTTACCCAGTGTTTATTGGTTTTTAATACTTATCTAGGTTTCAGATAAAGTAGGCATAAACGACAAATTTACATCGTTGTTTACTTAAAATCCGATCTAATCACAAAAGAGACATTTATATCGTTCAATCTACATCTTATCATTTTTGGTAAGCACAGCACACAACCTGTTTTCGGATCTAGATTACAACTCACTATGCTTGTGACCGCATTCGTACTTGCCCTGTCGAGTAATGAAGAATGGTGCAGGAATAGAACAAACGTTTTTAGAATTATAGACTGCGAATGAAGGCTGAGCAAGCCGAAAAAACAAGTCATTTTTAGACACATCATAAATGTTTTGTTTATCAAATATTTTATCGGTTAATGAATTGATTACTAGAGAGGAAAATAGTACCTCAGCAGATAACAGATGAACTATCCCATTATACATTAGTCTTACATAAATATTAGTCTGACTGTTTTAACAACACTGGGATCAATGAGACAAAGTAGGTAAATTTGTCAGATATATCAACAAAATCCAAACGTATATGATAATTAGAAACCTTAAGCAGATTGTAACTCCGCCTGTAACTCTCCTGCAGCTACTCCCAATCCCAAGACCCAGTAAAGGAGAGGGGTTGGGGATGGAGTCAGCAACCACATCGCGTAAGAAACAACTTTGCTAAAAAGAAAACACTAACTAGGAAAGACAATTTAAGCTATGCCCAGGGAGCTGAAGAATTTTCATTCAGAAGAATTACGACGCCTCATAGTAAAGGTCAAATTTCTTCGCAAGTCACAAGGCCGATGCCCATTCTAACAACCAGAGTAACAATTAATATAGGTACATGAAATGTCCACACAATATAGATCAGTAGGACTAGTCAAACAATTGCGTGAATGAGAATACAATTTGGTGGTGCTCGGAATTGGTGAAACTCATTTGACACAAGCTGGACTGAAAATATTAGATTCGGGAGGGGTGTTAGTGTGCACTAGCCTTGAAGAAAATGCTCTACACACTCAGGAGAGTTTCACTGATGCTGTCAAAAGAAACACATAAGGGTTGAGAATCTCATGGATCCAGGATCATCAAAATATCCTCCAAAGCAGAGGGGGGAATCATAATGAATGTTATCCAATGTTACGCACTCACCAATGATAACAACGACGATGATAAAGACCAGTTTTACGAGAGGCTGCAATCGATAATAGTGAAGTGTTCAGGAAAGGAGCTGACCATCCTGATGGAAGACCTAAAAACCAAAGTTGGACTGAACGACAGTTTTTATGAACATATCATGGGATTACATAGACTGGGAAGAAAGGAACGAAGACGGTGAGTGATTTGCAAATTTATGTGCATTTAACAAAATGAATAAATGTAGCACTAGATTCCCTCACAAACACATACCCAAAGCTATATGGGTATCATCGAATCACAATACAGAGAACTAGATTGATCATATTTGCGTCACTAAACAATTCAGAAGGTCAACGGAAGACGTGAGAACCAGGAGAGGAGCTGATATGGCTTCAGATCACCACTTGGTTGGTGGTTGCTAAGATGAAACTGAAGCTAAAGAAGCAATGGACAACTGGACAAATAGCATTATAAAGGTTTAATACAGCCTTTCTTCGAGATACTGACAAACTCGACCAATTCAAAATAACTCTTAACAACATGTTCCAAGCTCTATAGGATCTGCTGAAAGAACAGGAAACTACGGTGGAGGACAACCGGAAACGGGATCAAAGAAGCATTAAATTCAATGTGTCAGGAGGTTCTGGGTCGCAAGAGGCATCATCATAAGGAATGGATCTCTATGGGAACCATGGAAAAGATTCAAGAAATGAAGAACGAGAAAACAGCAATTAACAACACTCGAACACGAGCAGAGAAAGTCAAGTCGCAAGCAGAGTACGCAGAAGCAAACAAGGAAGTGAAGAAAAGCATTAAAGTCGACAAGCAGAAATACATGGAAGAACTAGCAACGACGGCGGAAAAAGCTGCAAGAGAAGGGAATATGAAACAACAAAGAAACTAGCACGGAAGTACAATAAACCGGAGACCGGTCGAAGACTAAAAAGGAGATACAATCACTGAGATTCCTGAACAGCAGAACAGGTGGGTAGGACGATGCGATGAACTCTTGAATAAACCAGTCCCAATGAATCCACTGAACATCGAAGCAGCACACACGGACTTTCTTATGGCCGTCACTATACCAACGATCGAAGAAATCAACATACCCATCAGACAAACCGAAAGTGGAAAAGCAGCAGGACCAGATAACACACCAGGTGAACACTAGAGTCAGACAAAGAAGTAACTCCAAACATGCTCCACGATGTATTCTGGAAGATTTGGCAGGAAGAACAAGTGCCGATGGACTGAAAAGAGGGATACCCCATCAAGATACCAAAGAAAGGAGATATGAGCAAATGTGAGAACTAAAAGAGCACCAAACTACTGTCAGTACCAGGAAAAGTTTTCAACAGAGTGTTGTTGAACCGGACAAAAGACTCAGTAGACGTCCAGCTTCGAGATCAATAGGCTGGATTCCGTAAGGATAGCTCGTGCACAGACCAAATCACGATACTACAGATCATCGTGGAACAATCACTTGAGTGGAACTCCTCACTATAAAACAACTTCATTGACTATGAGAGGGCTTTTGACGGTGTGGATAGAAGAACATTATGAAAACTTCTTCGACAATATGGAGTACCTGAGAAGATCGTCAACATCATACAGAATTCCTATGACGGACTACATTGCAAAGTCATGCATGGAGGACAACTGACAGATGCATTCCAAGTGAGGACTAGAGTCGGGCAAGGCTGCCTACTCTCCCTCTTTCTCTTTCTTCTGATGGTCGACTGGATAAAGGCGGCCTGCTTGAATACATGGGCTACCTGTTTCTGCCATCCAAATGTTTCAACAACTTGAGACATGGACATAACCTACACTCTATTTTGGGATCACATAATGCTTGTGCCATTGGAGACTCCTTAATAAACACAGTGTCGAAGGTCAAATATCTTGGTGTCATTTTTTCCTCTGATCTTTCTTGGTCTTCTCATGTTTTACTCTTAAAGAAAAAAGTTTACCGTTTGACATACTATATAAAGAGGCTGCATGCTTTTGGGATTACTCGCCATTTACTCTTAAAATTTGTAAATTCCTGCATATTATCTATTCTATATTGTTCTCGATTATTCTTTCCTAGGCTTTTGAGAAAAGACTTTGCTGTTTTGCGTAGAGTGCTGAAGGCGGTGTGCAAGGTATGTGGTGAATCTTTTGAAGTCATTGTTAATATGCTTGTGGATAGACATCTTAAGTCTTGCAAACTCTTGGCAGGTGTTATCTTATCAGATACTAACCATCCGCTTCATTCATATCTTTCTCCTTGTATATCTTCTGGTAGAACGAGACGTAAATACATTAAACTCCATACACGCAAGCAAGTCTATAAAAGTTCTGTAATAGCTTACTTAGAAAATTTACTTTGTGACAAACAGACTGTTAGAGTTGACCTAGTAAATAACCTGTCTTCTTAAGCATGTTTCAAATTTGATAATTTGTATAAACTCAGTTTTTCTTAAACCTTTTTTCATTCCTTTCCTGTTTTTCTTGGGTTTTTTGTTTTTTTTTTGGTAAAAAACTTGTTGAAATAACTCGTGCTGAGAATTCTATATTGTACCAGATTATAATATTGAATAAAGCCATTAATAATAATAATAATAATAATAATAATAATAATAATAATAATTATTATTATTATTATTATTATTATTATTATTATGAAGACCAAGACATCTGAGGGAAAATATGAAATACAATGGACATCTCAAAATCAATTAGAACATTTGGACTTCGCAGATGACTTGGCTCTTCCATCTCATACAAACGAAGAAACACAGATGAAGAAAACTAGTGTAGCAGCAGCAGCCTCTGCATCAATAGGCCTCAACATAAACAAAGGAAAAAGCAAGATTCCCAAATACAACACGGAGAGCAGTGACTCAATCACACTTGATGGAGAAGCTTTTGAAGATGTGGAGACTTTCACGTATCTGAGTGGCATCCTTGATGAACAAGGAGGGTCCGTTGAAAATTTAAAGGCAAGAATCGGCAAAGTAAGAGCAGCATTTCTACAGCTGAAGAACATATGCAATTCAAAAAAACGCCAACCAATATCAAAATGAGAATCTTAAATACGAACGGCAAGACAGTTCTAGTGTACAGAGTTGGAATTTGGAGAACTACTACAACAACCATCAAACGGTACAAACATTTATGAACAGTTGACCACGTCGCCAATTTGTTATGTCTGAAGCGGTTTCGAATTCACTTAGCGAACAGTGTGGTGTGGTCTACTTATATCCACATAAGTAGTATATGGTGCTGGTCAGACATAGAATGTATTTTGGCAGAAGACCGATGAGCAAAGAACTGAAATGAAGCGCAATCGGTAGGAAATTGCATGAACAATGAAATTAGAGAAGAGACTGTGAAGATTGAGACAATTGCTTGTTAATTTGCAAATTGACTGTTCATTGTATGGTTGTCAGAATTTACTGAGATAGTCTGTAATTTTTGCTTAAATACATTCGATTGTCCCCAACTAGTGTTCTGTTCACTATATTTGGTGTCGCTGCCAACCAGGAGGAGGAAGGGTGTTGTTCTGCGGACGCCGCTGCGGGGTTGAGGTGCTAGTTGGGGCAGTCTGGTGAGGAGAGGTGGCGTCGAGTGGAGTGTTCTGGCGGGGCGGCGTTGGCTGTAGCTTGTGCTGTCGACAGAGAGGAGCAGTGGGACGTGCGGCTGCTGGGCGTACATCGAATGTAGATGGTTCAGCAGGCCGGTGGAGTACGGGTGTTGAAGGTCCCAGATGCCTGGTGGATGCGGTTGTTGGTGTCCCGGCAGGCCGATGGAGAGCTTGGCACAGACTGTAGTGAAAGAAGATAGTGGCATGGCGAGCAGAACCATCGCCCAGTGTTCGCTCGGAACTACAGAGCAAATCATGATCCTTGGATTGAAGCGCGTGTGGTTAAAAGGGTAGGTAAAGTCATGTACGAGGTTGAGGTGGGAGCAGACAGGTGGACTAGGCATCGAAACCAACTACGCAAGTGGTCAGCTCCAGCGTGCCCATCGACCGAAGGAAAGATCCCGCTGGACATCCTGTTGGATACTTTCAATCTGCCGGTAGCCCCAACGCAGGAAGAAGCACAACAAGTCGATTTACGGTCCAGAAGATGGTCACTACGCCAACAGCGACGGGCAGTCAAAATGCAAGTGGCCCCCAAGAATGTTCGTTATTAAAAGGGGAGGTGTTGGGGATGTTAAATCCCCAGAACTCACTTGGCTTATTTTTGTAATTGTATTTTGAAAATTTGAACTTCCTTGTTTTCGCGCCAAGAGCGCTCCTTTCACCTTCGAGTAGTATTTCCCACTTGGAAATATCTTAAACACTATTGGCCCGTTGTATCTTTTAGTGTGTAATTTTGTAATGTTTCCCGAGGACAATTTTATGCGGTATGCATACGTTTGATTTCTTCTTATTGTGATTGCTTGTGCTTCTGGCTGCTTACGGAATATATCTTCCACACTTTCAACTTGGACTTCTCACTATAGTTAGCTGGGTCTGGGACGCATCAGAATAGCTAGCTTATTGGTCTATGGTCACAAGTCTTTGTTCCATTCGCTAAGTGAATTTGAAACCGCTTCAGGCATAACAGTTTGTTGACCAGATACTATCAGTAATAAACTATTGTGGGAGAGAACAAACAAGCTTCCAGACGAAGAGGAAAGTATAAAATGACGCTTCAAGTGATTAGCACATGCATCATGGAAATCATCAAATTGCAACACATGGTAAGCGACAACTTGGACTTTCGAAAGGAAGAGAAAAGGAGGGAGACCAAAAGAACACCATGGTTCAATAATCGGAAGCAGAGATTAAAAGAATGAATAGTAATTGGAAAGGACAACCCAGGACAGAGTTGAATGGAGAATGCTAGTGAGCGGCCTATGCACCTGCACGATTGGTAACAGGTTTAAATAATTACGTACTATTGTAGATCACCTAAAAAAGATCAAATTGATAACGTTGGTTTTGTTAGAAAATAGAATAAAAGTACGAAAAAGTCCACGATAAAACAGAAAAAAATTAAGTTAATCAGGGCTTCTTAACGAAATACCTTTCAACGAAGTAAAACCACATACAAGGTGAATTTGTTTTTTAGCTTTATTCCTGTGCATTTTTGTTTCCCTTTTTATTTGATGCAGCCAAATAGAGATCAGGGCTTATGTTCATAGTTAATTGTGAGTTAAAATAACTACTGAATTGTTTGGGGCATGTTCCCATATATCATTACTTACCTGACTGTAAGGGTGGTCAGATGACGTGGCATATGTTCATGAAATCATCAGTTACTAGTCTAAGGTAGGAAGGTACAGACTTATAAAAAGCTGACTATCAATGATTGATCATCAAGTAACTTATCAATTTATCATTGCACACTCGTGTATATGGGACTTATGTGCGAACTAAGAGTATATAATGCTTCACGGGACTTTCAAATTCACGTCATTCAGTTTTGGGGATGTAATCACTGAGCTCTTCGAATATTGATTGACTTCTACCGATTGATCAACGAGTAGTTAAGTATATTGTTTGCCTAACCCTTAGTATTTATTGAATTCTATTGATCTATCTAGCATGTTCCTGTTGTGAATAAGATCATTAAAAAATGTGTGGGATCTTCGTTATTCACCCATACGAATCAAATTTCACTTTCTTGCTGATAATCCCCTTAAACATTCAAAATATTTCCACAGTTCTTAGCCTACTTACACCTCCCCTGTTATCCTACAAGTTATACTGTAGCATCTAATTTTTTTTTGAAATCTATGCTCCAAATAATAAATAGTCAAGTCAACAAAGAAGGTAATTACACTACCAATACTATATACTATAATAAGAGAATCTCATTCTCATAATAAAACGCATCATCCAGCGAACGTTGTGGAAGAACCATTTCACCATAATTCACATGAATCTGATCACATAAATTTAGCTTCAAAGCTATAACATGTAGTGATACGCGCAATATAAAAATATAAACTAGCTCGAATTGATAGTTGGCTAATATTAATTCTGTTCACTAAAATTCTAACATACTAAAGCTTTTGGCTTACAGTTTCCAAGCTTCTTATAATATACACAACATTAAACATAATAGATGAAATTTAGTATTTAATATTTAGAACCCTTTAAAGCAACGAAGCATAGAAAAAAGTAATGCAGTTTGATGAAATCAATGAGACCAACCTACCATGTTCAATATGTTACGTTGTTTTCAAAAATTATTTAATTATTTATTTAAACATATAAATAATGGTACAAGAGGCACCATATATGTATGCGTCACACAAATCTCATTTGATTTGTGTGAGGGCTGTGATACTGCCCAGATGCCCAAACCGAAACAGATGGTTTTCTTAGGGGAACACATCCGGAGAATTTGACCTTAAGATCTAATCCACAAGGCAGTGGAGCATCGTAAGGAGATGGGTGCAGTTCCATGGTAGCCAGTCACCAACAATAAGTTCATACGCCATTTGTTCTTTCAGGATACTGGAGCCCATGTACACCATTGGTTTGGAATCAGGGTTTTCCAATTCCCCTAGATGGACACTCTACATCCACCAACCCGGTTAAAGTGACGGACATTCGCTTTTTGTCCTCACAATTTCCTAAACAACACCCCCACTATCACCTAACACCTTATTTTGAAGCCTTTTTTATTATAAAATACGGAAACTTCTATTGAGATAAGAGAACAAAAGTGATAAACTCAAAATACACTCTGAGACAAAAGAAAATTACATTTATCACAACAATAAAATTTATGCTTCATTAATAATCACCATGACAATAACACTTTTCATACACACACACATATATATGCGTGTGTGTGTGTGTATGAGTGAAATCATACATGTATAAATAGTGTTATTCAGGTGAAATGATGAATTAAATGAAAACAAAGAAAAGAAAACAATAAGTTGAAGATTATGAAACTTATCTAAATAAAGCAAAAGAGATCAAAACAAAGCATGATAAACGTCAACACACATATATATAGATATATATATATTGAAAAACAATAATAAAAGAGCACATTTTAGATCTCATTAATCATATTTATTAGCAAAGTAATCAATGAATCACAGTATTAATATATATATATATAAACAATGATTAGTACATTTACTGATGATCCTAGAGATAGGCAAATGAATACACACACATGTATGCAAACGAATATATTGATACTTGGAGATATGACGAAAAGTTTCTTAAATAGAGAGTCAGTCAGTCGATCACAACGTAGAACTTTGTACGTACATACATCAGTTCGAGTTACCATACCACATTAATACAGAGATGAATAGAGAACTGACAGAATTGAGTAATCCTCTCTATGACTAACAATATATTAGCGTTTTATGAATGTGAAGTAGTTTGTCCATGGGAAAAAACAGAGAAATATTGGGGAAAAAGGTTGGATAAGCACATGAATATGACTCTAAAAGATATATTATATATATAAGAAAATATACAATTAATGACAAAACAAATGAAAACAGTAAAAGAAGAAAGCGATAAGTGAATATATAAGCACCACCAGGTTTATTTGATAAATCTTCTAGCTCATTTGAAACAATTCACAGCAACAATCAGATTATATTGAATGAATTGATTTTGTAAATTGAATTATATTTGATTCCTTTAATTAAATGTTACGTAACTTTCCGAGTCGACAATTACGATCAATGACTTTTTCTTGAAGAAACATATGTAAACATTTTTCATTTTGAGCTAATGGATGTCCAGCAACCCTTGAAATGAGTGGAGAGATAAAAAGAAAACAAACAAAACTCAGTCAAATATGTCCCAACAATAATAGTGAATCAGTCAGTCAGTTAGTCAACTACAACGTAGGACCAGGCACACATATGCATCGGTCCAAGTTACCATATCTCGTTAGCACAGCAAGATGAACACCGAATTCATAGAAGTAGTTAATTTAGTAGTGTTAATGTATAAAAGAAAGATTGTATATAAGGATATAGTACAGGAAGACAGATATGAAGCAATTTTAAACTTAAGGTTTAAGGGAAGATAAAGAGTGTATACACCTGCGCCATTGTGATCGATTCTGAGCCGTGTCACCTAGAGTCTCCAACCATTGGTTACGATAGTCACGAGGACCCCAACCAGGTAGTCTGCATCTGCCAACATGGGTCAGACTAAAAGTTAATGAATATTGAATGGTAACTTTGGGATCCATTTATGGACCTATATTATGCATATAATTTTTATTGTATATTTGCTAAATAACTAAACTAGTCATATTCATGTTCCCTTATTATAAGCTTTATTTTGACCTATAGACTATTATTATACGATTAACCATACTTGAGTTATCCCTATTTTATTTGTTACTGCCTCCCATATTCACAGCCACATTTGGCTAACTCTTGTACAAATGTTATTTTCTATTTTATTGGTACAATGTGGTCAGTCTGTTTGGTATATAAACTCAGTATGTTTGAAATATAAGGAATCATACCACAGAGGCTGTTCTGGACTTAACTGGTTGGACTAGGAAGAAGCAGGACCGATAAGTGTTCTAGACTGCTCGTATGGTTTTCGTGTGTCACTGTTCCAATCGATAATTTGCTGCTTTCTGATTAGCGGTTTTATTACGTCATACGTTAACAGGGCATCCACTTGGTCACAAGTTATAACATAAGTATATACTATTAGAAAAATGAAACAAATTATACACAACCAACTGGAATCAATATAACCTCAGAAGAAACATACTCATTACTACTGAAAAATGTATTCATGGTTTATACATGTACTTTAGCACATGCGGACACATTACACGTTATTTTATGTATAACAGTGAAAATATGAGATTTCTAGATGAAAATTTATTAGGTTTAGCACGTAAATGATTTAGGGGATTGGGTAAGTCAAGCTAAATTACATCAGTTAGCAACCTGGACAGATGTCTATTCATACCAGGTCCTGTTTACATCTGACTAAATTACAAACCGGAAATGAATGACACAAATGTAAGCGAGTGTACGTTTTTAATTAAAAATTAGCTAAATATTAAATGTTTAGTGTCAAATAAACCAATATAAAAAGTCTCAGTGTAATTAGAAGGATCTAAAACAGTGAGACTAGGTTACCTACCTCAAAAAAGTATAGGAAACTATTCGTTTACTGGACGGAACTTTCAGTCTATTAAGAAGTTATTGGGTGGCATAATATGAAGAGCAGTAACATAGATACACTATTATAAATCTATTTAAATATTCGTTTATATTATTGAAGTCACGAACCGATATAATTTGGACAACTATTGAAAACCTGGAGGCATTGAATAACCGTTTCGTCCTAGTATGTGACTATGCAGCAGTGTTCATCCACGACCACACAGCCAGGAATATCCAGCGCTTTAACCGGGTTGGTGGACACGGAAAGTTCACCTAGGGGAGTTGGAAAACCCTGATTCTAAACCAATGGTGCACATGGGTCCCAGTATCCTGAGGGAACAAATGGCGTATGAATCAATCGTTGGTCACCGGCTACCATGGAACTGCACCCATCTCCTTACGATGCTCCACTGCCTTGCGGGTTAGACCTTTAGTTCAAAGGCTCCGGGTGTGGTACCCTGAGAAAACTACCTGCTTCGGTTTGGGCACCTGGGCAGTGTCACATCCCTCACACAAACCAAATGAGATTTGTGTGGCGCATATATATCTGGTGCCCCGTTGTACCAATATTTATGTGTTTAAATAAATAAATAAAATAAAAACCAGGAATTGAGTCCAGGACACTCGGTCCTACACACGAACACCTAACTTCAATCAATCCATGAGATTGAGTAACCCTCTTCTAATTTCTTTAGTGGGTAACTAACTTGCTCACACCCCACACGGCTGAAATACACTAGTTACTGCTACACACTGGAAATCTGGGAATTTCCTTTTGAAATTAGTCACTGGTGAGCACATGATAATTACCAGTATCGGGTTGTGGAGACTGTTTGATTTTATTGAAATCACAAACAGACGTAGGTTAGAAAACCATTGGAAATCTGAAAGCAATAAATGACTGTTTCATCTAACTATGGGACTTCGTTTATTGTAAAATGTTTCCACAAGTTACCGAAATAAAATCTTTTACGTTATCTTTCTCCTAGGCTCAAATAGGTGAATCAATAAAACCTTTGATGTAAACGCTTTTCAATTCCTTATAAGGTAACAAACACAGGATTAGATTAAGATAAACAGTTAGGAACGTTGAATTAGCTTCCCTATTAAGAAATTAATTCTTAAAACACACACACACACAACTCATTTGTCAAGTTAAAGCCTAATCTGCATATATTCTCCAATATTACTAGTTCCTGAGTACTAAACGTATATACACAAGGTATACAACATCTAACATTTGGTTCTAAAACAATTCGGATTTCATTTAACATGCATTAAATAATCTTTTCTATAATTAGCTTAGTCAATGTCATGAATAAATCATCAAAGTAATCCGATAATTATTTGTCTACCTCGTGACAACCATCATTTCGCAGTATGGATTATAATAATTACTAATTAAAATTGTCATTAAAGAGTTAATGACCCAGCTAATCAATATATACAGATACATAGCTAACACCAGTTCAATAGAATTCCATTTGTAAGAAACACTACTGAAATAACATATATTTTGGGGAAAAAATAATCGGTCGAAAATAAGTGGACATCGTATTTTTTTGCCTGTTTAAACACATAAACATTGGTGCAAAAGGTCACCAAAATATATATGCGCCACAGAAAGTAGTTGTCATTCTATTTGTGCGTGGGCTGGGATACAGCCTAGGTGCCTAAACAGGACCAGGAAACTATTTTAGGGGCTGACACCCGGAGGTCAAATCCAAAGGGAGATGGAGCAACTTTAGGAGGTGCTGTCCCATGGTAGCCAGTGACCAACAATAGGTTCATACGCCATTCGTTACCTCAGGATCTTGGAGTCCATGTACACCATTGGTTTGGAGCCAGGTTTTCCCAACTTCCCTAGAAGGATCTTCTATATCCACTATCCGATTTAAGGGGCGGATATTCACTTTTTATTCTTTCGATTTCATGAACAACACTCCTATCATGAGAAGACATTAAGCAGGACGTCCCTGGGAGTGGCTACATACGCATGAGTATATGAGAGGATTTCGAGAGAGAGAGAGAGAGAGAGAGAGAGAGGAACCTCTCCACCCTCAGCCGTACTAAGGTACCTGGGGAAAAGGAAACAATGGTTATAAAACGAACTAGAGACACAAACTTTAGCTATTAAGTTGTAGAATCAAAATTCAATCAATTTGCACATTTATCAAAGCTTTGACGCGTAGCCTAATGACCAAGCCACATTCACTTGTTCTTCTATGATGTGTACATCGTTCAAATGATAAATATTAATCAGATAACAGGATGTAAACACATTGAGTTGAAATAATAATAAATATATCCAAGAATTACTTCTTTCCTTGTATATACAAGTTAAAACAGGAAAAAAAATACTTGTCAATGTCAAAATAGCGCAGCACAACTAAACTTAATTATTACTTGGCAACTATTATAAGTTTATACACCATAGAAATAAGTTGAAAAGAAAATCGATAGTTTGAAAATCAATTATTTACACTTTAATTAAAAAGCAGTAGTATCAAACATATGAAATCCGAGTGCACAAAAGATATTAACCTGATATCAGTCACAAACCGATTTTTGGAAGAATTTTGTTGTGTAGGACTTAAACAAACTTTCAATCTTACAATATGCAAAGAATCTTTGTGAATCAAAGGTGTGTTTACCATGACACTGAACATATGAATATTCTATTAGTGCAATACTGATTAACATTACAGGTACATCCATCCGTACTCATATACTACGGGAGTGTAGTTTACGAAATTGAGAGAATGAAAAGCAAATGTCCGGTACTTTAACTGAGTTTGTGGATAAGGCGGATACATCTAGGGAGGTTAGAAAATCCTGATTCCGAACCAATGGTGCATATGGACTCCAGGAATCCGAGGAAACCAATGGCGTATAAACCTATTGTTAGTAACTGGCTACTATGGGACAGCATCTCTTAACGTTGCTCCAATGACTTGTGGATTAGATCTCTAGGTAAAAGGCCAGGGGAGTTGCCTCCTAAGAAAACAACCGACTTCTTTTTGGGCGTCCGGGCAGTATTCCAGCCATCACATAAACCGAATGATGATTACAACTGGGAGAAATTATACTCGCTTCAATTCGCGTTCAGACAAATCACATTCACAATCATTTGGTAACATTCGTTTATATTATTTTACACTACATCACTTTTATAGCCCCTTTCATCCTCCTTTTATGTATTCTTTTATTTTTTTTAACTTATACAGCAGTTCACCTATGGTGGAAACCCTGTCCTATCTAAACAATTCCCTGTCACTGACTGATAGGAAGTTGAATGCTACCATTGAATACGAAAAGCGAACTAGCCTTTCCGAAACCACATATACCATTCAAACTGGCTAACTAATGGAGATCGGCCAACCTATAGGGTTGGTTGTCTTTAGAAATTCTCAACAACGATGTCTTTTGTTCATGTGAGACCTGTATTCAAGACTCTAGCGAAGTACTACAAATTCGCTTTCCATCTGTCGCTTCAAAAGGCTTATTTCGCCTGCATTTATCCGGGGACCCTGTGGCATCGTCTGATATTGCTAGCGTTAGTATTGCACTAAGCGCTAAAGTTAAGACAGCACTAGTCGAATGGATCCCCATTACCAGTCGGTTATTTGTTAGATTAGAAAGCTGAATTAGTGAGAAGAAACCATTGTGATAGACGATCTCTATACGTCATCGCCTACGTTCCGACCGATTTCAGACCGGGTACGATCAAGGATGATTCTTGTCATCAGTTAAATTTGCTTTTACAGATGGTGCGTTTGACAGGAGTCTAGGAAAAGGGATCCGTTTCGGTGGCCGATGAAGACCTGTTGGTTGCAGGTCAGATAACGGTAACTGTCTACTGCAACTTTGTGCAGACTGAAGGCTGTTTCTGGCTAGCACTGACTTTTGGCACAGTCATCACTGATGTGCTACCTGGAGTCCTCTCTCTGCATTTAGAATCTGGACTCAAAGTGATCACATCGCATTCGTCTACTACTGGCGTGGCTGTGTACAAGACTGCTGCTCCTTCTGGAGTACTTATCTGGACTCTGACCATGCCCTTGTTTGCGCTAATCTCACCTTACGTTCCAATGCCCAACAACCTCATCGCCCTAAACGGACCAATGTTAACAAACTGGTTGCAGCTTCTTTTGCAACTAAATATCAAACCAAGCTAGGTTCAAGGTTATCAACCTACCGAAAAATAAACATGTGCATGGACTGTAATTGTACGACGTCGTGAAAATGGCGAGTATAGTCGCTTGTGGCTTAGCAAAACGTCCTGCTTATAAGCACTGGGTTTCTACAGGTTTCTTACAACTCATTGAAGCACGTCGGTCTACTCCGGGTGACTATGAGTTTGACGACAAACGAAGATTGTTACGTAGTGAAATTGTGTAAAGTTTGAATAAGGGCTGAGAAGCCTGATGGTCAGAGCGTGTTAATGAGTTGGAAACAGTAACTGCATTTGGTAACTACCGGAACCTCTTCCAGCTCATCCGAGTCACTGGCACCAAGAAGTCTGGTGTGAGTGAAACAATCTGTGAAGGTGACGAAATGTCAACCAATAGAATCTACCAACATTTTGGACGATGAGTAGTTTGATTGGTCTGTTGCTTCGGTAACATCGATCAGACTGTCCTACTCTTCATAGCCTATGACAACTGACCCACCTAACGAGGCGGAGGTCCACAAGGAACTCCAACTCTTGAAGCGCCACAAATCACCAGGCCCAGATGACCTCCGGTCCTTTTTAAAGATGGCAGCGACTTTCTGGTTGACGAACTGACTGAGTTGTTAACAAATGTCTGGTAATTAAAGCGTCCCAGCATCGTAGAATGAGTCGATAGCTGTCCCTTACTCCAAAAAGGGTTCACGTCGCCCATGCAACAGTTATCGACGATTAAAACTTCTTCTGATTGCTTCTATATTATTGGCTTCCGTAATACTTCGTAGATTGTTCAAAACTCAAGAAAGGTAGACGCGTGGAATAGCAGGTTGGTTTTCGTTCTAGTCGAGGATGTATTGATCACATCTTCATATTACATGCCAATAATCGTAATGTATCTTGACGTTAGGGCCCCCCTTGATGTGTTGGACAGGACAGTTTTCTGAGATTTTCTATTCAAGAAGTATGTTGTTGAGGTGTTTATTAACATCTTATAGGCCCTATAAACAAGCATCTCAAGCCGAGCGAGGACATACGAACATCTATCTTTATTGTTTCACCACTCCCCTTCAATTTAGCCATTGATGACGTTCTGGAAACAGCTCTTATGGATGCAAGCAATGGTGGTATAGATCTGTTGCCTGGAGAAAGAATTTTCGATCCTGAGTATGCGGATGATATTGTCTTACTGTGCGATGATACCCAATACAAGGCAATCAGTGTCCGTAGGCATTGGCATGTACTGTGCACCTTATAAGTGCAAAGTACTTTTACAAGGCCGGCACGACTCTGAACGTGCACTCACTCCTGGTAGTGAGCAGATAGAAGTAGTCGAGTTCGTGTATCTGATTAGCTGCATAAGTGCTAGTGGTGGCATGAGTGATGAGATCAATTCACGTATAGTGAAAGCCGGAGCATCTTATGTCAATGCGGACCATCTTTGGCACCGTAGTGATATTGGTCTGGCTGTAAAAGGAGGATCTACAGTGCGTCGGTGAAAGCAATTTTACCCCATGTATGTGAAGCCTGCCCTCTACAAGTTGAGGATGTTAGATGACTCTCTGTGTATGATCATCGTTGTCTCCGACGGACTGCTAACATCCAGTAGAAACAGCATGTCAGTAATGCAGAGGTTCAGCATCGTGTGTTCAGGCACAGTGACGATAATTCAATTGTTGTCACTATCTTGAAACATCTTATTCGATGGCTTGGATATGTCTTGAGCATTTCATCCTAGAGAATTCCACATCGTGTATTATTTGTTGACGCCGGGACCGGTTCGAAAAAGCGGAGCGGTGGTCAGTGTATGACATGGTGCCGTGGTATGAAAGAAAGCCGTACAGGACTAGCTTCTGTCGGACCTTCACGACTCCCTGGATGAGGTCCTAGAGATGGTACAATATGGAGACTTAAGACAACATCAGATATGGCTGAGAATAGAAGCCAGTGATGATCCTGCTGTAACTGCTTTTACTTTATTCATAAAAGTGAAAGTAACTTCTTTTACTGAAAAAATCCTTTCTGGTTGTATTTTCCCCAACTGAACTGTTTCTCCCATTATTATTATTTCACTCTCGTACATTAATTTCTGTCCATTGTTGCTCGTCTTTTTATTATACTCAACCCCTATTGTCTCCTCACAACCTCCCTGTTATTTTGTGGCATATATGTATTTGGTGCCTCTTGTACCACTATTTGAGTTCAAACAGATGACTGTAAAAGAGTAAATATAAACAGCGTGGTTTGGAAATAAGAAATGAAGTAAAAGGCTTAAAAGTATGGAGTACCACTGAAGTTCTATGAAGATAGGAGAAAACTACATCCGCCTCACTCCTAATAACTTTGAGTTAAATCACTTATCTTCGACCACGAATTTTGATTATCGAACAGACCAAACCTAATTCGCCAAGTAATCCTATTGATAAATTATTTAAATTTTGTAAACAAATGGCTTTTTAAGAAAAATAAAGATATTTTAAAAGGCGAATGTGGTGAAAAACATACTTGTTAATGAAATTTTCTAGTCCTTTTCGTCGCTCCTCGATGAAATCCTCATCAAATATACCTTTATCTGCCCGAAAAGGTAATTGGCGTTTCCATGCTTTGCTTGGTAATCGAGGAACAACAATCTGTTGAAATGTAAAATAAGAATAAAATTAATTTGTTATATTCCCATTTCAAAACTTGCATACTTTTAAACCATAAATCTAACCATAAACAAGTAGGGAGACCGAGGCTGGCAAACGAAAAAAACGCAGATCCCTATATTTTCTATGTTGTACACCTGTTAGGATATAAACGAAAGACGGCGGGTTAGCCTACTATGCAGCAATTGGTTATGAATCATGACGCCTAAAGGTAGAAAACAGGCCGATGGTATCTGATCATAAACGTTAATGGATTATTCCTCGTCAATGGTAGCAACTACTTATTTATTTACACCTTTTACCTCTCATGGAGGAGCATAGGCCCCTCACCAGCACTCTACATTCAGCTCTGTCCTGGGCAATCTTTTCCAGTTGCTATTTATCCGTTTCATGTTTGCATTTAACTCTCGACGCAATGTGTTTTTTGGCCTTCCTCTTTCATGTTTCCCTTCAGGATTCAAAGTTAGCACTTGCCTCGCGATGTAGTTTGATAATTTCCCCAATGTGTGCCCTATTCACTAACAAAGTCTTTTCCTAATTTTCTCCTTTGCTGGAAGCTGGTTTATTCTTTCTTATAGTACACTGTTCCTGATGGTATCCGGTCAGCGGACATTCAGTATCTTACGTACACAGCTGTTTATAAATACTTGTACATTTTTGATGGTTCTGGTAGTCCTCCAACCGTCTTGACATTCGTATTCAAGATTCTGACTTTGATATTCAGTCAGTCAGCTACAACGTAAGACCAGGTACATATGTGCATCGGTCAAAGTTGCCACACCTTATTAGCACAAGATGAACACCAAATTCATAGTAGTTACTTCAATTGTAGTAATATATAAAAGAAGGACTGCATATAAGGATATAGTACAGGAAGAAAGAATTAGTTCGTAGAAAGGAAGGTATAAAATAATTTTAATCTCACGGTTTAAGATAAGACGGAAAGTATATACACCCACGCCATTGTGATCGATTCTGAGCCATGTCACTCAGAGTCTCCAACCATTAGTTACGATAGTCGCGCGGGCCCCAACCACGTAATCTGCATCTACTAACATGGTTAAGACCAGAAGTTAGTGATTTTGTGGACTGATGCCATGCTTTGGTTTGGCCGCCACTCTCTTCCATCGGTTTTCAACACTATTAAGTATCGTGTGCCGTGGAAGTAGGTGATTGGGCATGAGTAGTACGTGGACCGACCATCTCAGTCGGTGAAGATTCACAACCTCATCAACTGATTTAATATCATCCCCTGATACTCTGAACCTGATCTCACTATTACTTACCCGGTAATCCCGGCAGATGCGAGCAATATTTCTAAGGCATTTGTAACCTAAGAGTATCCCCTGTACCTAATGGCCACGTTTCATAGCCGCAGAGTAGAACAGAATGAACTGTTGCGCAGTATATTCGTCCTTTTATTGATAGACGGTTATATCGACTTCACCATAGGTGACGTAAGCTGACAAAGGTCAAACGAGCCTTCTCAATAAGTGCCGAGATTTCGTAAGACACCAAACCGAGATGGCTGATCAGACTTCCAGGATAAGTGAAGTTGTCGACGTGCTCGACTATTTGACTCCCTAACCTTAGTTCCCAAACGTTGCTCCTCCCTTGACGTGGTGGTTGGAATTGTCTATCGTGAGGAACCAATAGAGCTATACTGGTTGAAACAATTGTTCCTCAAGGTTTTACCATGTCAGACACGTCAGTTGAAGAGCGGTAAGACTAAAAGCAGCAAACCCAAGGTCCGAATTCGCACTGTTGACTGTACAGAGTTGTGGCAGCAGTAAGGTGTTTCCTTCAGACAACCAGCATGACACCGGTGCTGTTTCCCCACAAGGAGGGGTGGGGTTAGAAAAGGTCGACCCTAAATATACACACCTCGCCTTATTCCACGGATTTCCGTCTCCAACGATAAAGCCCCAACAAGTACGGAGTTCAAACGAAAACTACTCACAAAAAGGTTGTGTGTGATCAGTCTTAAGCAGTTGTCCCTTGGGTACTGAGATCACGCTCTCAGGTCACTAAGATTACCTCTAATCCGATTTCCTTTTCAGGTACCGCTAGAAGAACTCTTCCACAGTGTGGGCGACCGGGAAGTGATGACCACCCTCATGTCTCCAACAGCACTCAAGATCACTGTATTCATAATCAATCTCCCTCTTCAATTCCTATTATTCCTCCTACATCGGCTTTCAACCCTAAACTTCGGCTTTTGACTGCTTCTTCAAGTGCCACCATTGCCAACGATTCCAGTGCGCGAAATACTGTCCCAAGTCTACTGAAACCTTTCTCCAGACAACACATTGGAGTCTTCAGCGTACGCACACTGTGTCAAATCGGACAGCACAGAAAACTCGGCGAGACTACACTATACTGCCGACCCTTGAACGAATATTAAATAACTTTGAGAAATATTAGCCAATCAGAAGACAGTTGGTATACAGTGAAATACATAATACGAATCACAAACATTAAAGATACTGTTCTTTTACACGGTTCAAAAACTCCTCAAGGTCAGATATAGGTTCAGAAGTTCTAAAATCATAATGAGTACGGTACAGGAACACATCCATAGTTTAGTCTCGCCGTCTACATGCTTCACCAAAAATATTGAGAACAATTCGATGTTTTATCAAGGAACTTAAATAGATTTCTCCAGAGTGATTAGTAATCCTGGAGAAAATCCCCAAACCAGGTGAAATTTCCAGGCCTTTGGCTAAACTACCCCAAGAGTTTCTATAAGAGTTCCCTTAAAAATTGATCTTCTCCCAAAAATCGGCAGACAAAGTAACTAAATAAGTCACATACCTTGCTTTCACGGTCCAGTTCGTCACGAAGCCATTTGAAATCGCTGTATCTACGACGAACCGATGACTCTTTGTGTGCAAATATGGGTAAATTTGTCTACAGGAAAGTAAGCTAACTACAGAAATTTACGTACCCTGAGACTAACTTCGTAGTCTGTGAAGCGGTCTTTACCATCCTCGTGAGTAAGAGGGTTGCACACATCAATCTCTAAGAAATTCGCTGGTGGTGAATAAGCATCTTCTATTGTTTGCCTTCTGGGGACCAACCTTTGGGTTGCAGAAGCTACGGTTGCGGGCGACTCAAGCATACCGCGACTTTGTAAAACTGTCTGTAGAGATCGGAAAAAGTAAACCAAGTGTTTCAAAATCCTATATTTCGTTTCCTATCTAACCTAATAAAATTTCTTCTCGTCTAAAAATTTCTTATTTACTAGTTATCAACTTTTAGTTCTTAAACTGTTCAGATTATACTTAACTTTCAAATCCCATCTATTGGTCAGCTGCCCTATTATTAAAGAAAACAGTGATAGTTTACTTATATTCGGCTCTTCCTCTTTCCCTCATCCCCCACAGTTCAATTTTCCTACTTTTAGGAAGCATATTTTTTCCGTTCTCTAGCTTTACCAGTATTTACGCGTACTGAACAAACCTATAGTAAACCTTCATATATACCACTCTTCCTAGACGTCATCTTCTTCCCCCTTCGTCTATACAGTACTAAAGGTGTCTTTACAGTGAAAAAAAGCTGTATTCAATATAAACAATATGTTTTGTGGCCCAAAATGGGGATCACTGCATGGAAGAACACAACCGACTGTCTATACTAGAATAAATGAACAATTACAAACGTAATGATAACTACCAGAAGGTTCATTTGCTTGTAAGTGATAAAAGTTGTTCAGAGGTTAATGTTTAGCGACGATATATGAAAATTAATAACAACACTGAGTACCTATGTTATGTTTGCTTGGTATTATTTTATAACAGTTACAATATTCGTGAACACCGTGAAGGACCCTTCACACGAGCAGACCTAACTTACATAGACACATGAGCAACATGAAGCCAAAGATATGCGTAAACAAACAGAACTAATGATTCCAAAACTGCCACTCGTTCAATAGAGTGAGAGAGCAACCCTCAAGTTTAGAACTAATGGATTGTTTAGGGTTATAAAACTTTTCAACATCAGATTCCTTAGAACATACTACGGAAATCCAAACTATTATCTTCTCCCTGCCTTTGGTGTATGTGCTTCGGCAGGTACGTCAGAAATGATGAGTGAAATTCAAATTATTAAGAAATGATGGCTTGCTGATTTTTCTTTGTTTTCAAAGGACCTGAGACTAAAGCCCCTCTAACCCTTGCTAATACAGTGGCTGCAGAGACTCTCTAGTTCAACAGCTATGTAAACAATGTCAAGTAAATTTGATAACGTAGCTGGATACATTAAGAATGAAAGTCAGTAAAGCTGTCAGAGTAGCAGGCGTCCCCAATATGGCTACAAGACGGAGCCTGACGGAAATCCCAAACGTTCTAACCTCACTTTTGGTATGTAGCAGCTAAATATAAACAGAAGGACCAACTTATAACCCGATGTAAAAATCGAAAAATCGTAGCTAGAAGTTAAAACAACTTACTTTCTCACTTTTATGTTCGTCATATCTCCTAGTTTACCCCCCCCCCCGAAGTCCTGCTCACTGCCTTCTCGTAACACGGGTGTTGTTTACGAAAGTGAGAGGACGAAAAGCGAATGTCCGTCACTTTAACCGGGTTGGTGGACACGGAGGATCCACCTAGGGGAGTTGGAAAACCCTGATTCCAAACCAATGGTGCACATGGGCTCCAGTATCCTGATGGAACGAATGGCGGACGAACCTGTCATTGGTCAACGTCTACCATGGGACTGCATCTCCTCACGATGCTCCACTGCCTTGTGGATCAGACCTTTTGGTCAAAGGCTCGGGGTGTGGCCCCCTTAGAAAACCACCTGCTTCGGTTTGAGCACCTGGTCAGTATCACAGCCCACACACAAAAATAGTGTGGCGCATATGTACCTGGTGCCCTTTTGTACCAATATATATGTGTTTAAATAAATAAATAAATAAAAGTTTACCCCCTATTTAATGGGGAGATGTCCTCATATTTAAGCAATATAGACCTGCTCCCCACCTACACCCAATAACGTGTAACAAGCGATAAGATCTAAATCTTGGAGTCATCTGACTTTATAGCCTAACGAGGAAGCAAATGATAGTTCAGTAATTCCGCTTTACTAAATTGCAGAAGAGTAGCGTCTGAGAAATAGAATCGAGGAGTGAAGCAGTGCAGAACTTTAATTTAGCAAAGTGGTGACCAGACGTTTATTAGGTCACCAACATTCTCCAGCGTTAGCAACAACTAACGTGAACATATTGATCAAGGATATATCCCCGAACATGTAGCATTGGATCACACTTTACCATTCGATCTTTTTCAAACATATGTGGAGACAGGACTATAAAGCATATTTTGTAAACAATCTTTCATAGTTTTTGCATGTATTTTGTGTATTTTCATATTCTGTACATTTAGCATTAAACAATTTTACTTGTCGTTTAAGTGTAGTACTTTGAACTCTTGTAATTTGACTTCCTTCTTTTTTTTGAGTACAGCATATCGCGGCATTGTTACTGCTCCCTAATAAATACACTCTAACTCACATCTGCATCGTTCTGCCGTGTTTGCTAATATGTTAAATGAAATATTAATTGCATACCATCTCCGTTTATAGACTATTGTGACGTTCTTATTGAATTCTACGCTTGGTAAATCTACTGGATCCATATCGTCCTTATTGGAATTACTAATCTTTTATAATTGTGGACTATCTGGACCAAAGTCAACAGAACGCGCAATAGCCTGAAGAATTAAGTAACGCCCCTTATTTTTATCTGTGTGTAATTAACTTATTAACTGTTAAGCGTAACATAAACCTTAGACGTAATATTTTTGTTGCTATTTTTGTTTGCTACTTTTTGGTCTACCACACATATTTTTGGTACAGTTTTGTTTTTTAAAAGAAAATAAACCCCAGAATAATTTTGCAAGTCTTGGACGTTAATTCTGACCTCGTTGGTTTTACTGGACGCACCCTAGCTGGAGGCTCTCAGCTGAGCATCTTTACTGGATCACCATTGAGTACGTCATGCTACCCGTTCCTAGCAATAAATTAACTCCGTGAACGAACTAGTTACATTTGTTGATTGATTTCTACAGAACACAGGAACCACCAGCATCAGTGTTCGTTCAATTGAGGAAAAAGCCTCAAACGATGCAAAATAAAGTCTGAGATGCTTATAATGTATCACTAGTTTTCCCAGTGGTCATGATGATACCAAATGATCCAAAACTTCCTGAAGAACTTCTCCACAAGCTAAGTCTGTTTCTGGACCACGTAAAACGGATAACCTCATAAATACCAACACTACTACACCTAAGATAAATCTACCAGAAATTGCGGGAAGCTCTGTAGCTTCTTTGAGCTCACACCCTTCCCCACAATACACATTTCTTCTCGTGTTAACGACATCTATAGTCAGTGTATTTCGCCTTTTTCATATAGCCCTGATGAGATGACGAAAGTTCGTCTTCTCGTCGACACTGGTGGAGTAAGTGTCCTCACTGAGAATACTAACGGTCTTCAACAAGGTTCAATCTTAAATTTACTGATGACAAACGGAAAACCTACCTTTAATTACGGTAGAATGTACGTTTACCTTGACGTCAGTTTGCGCAAACCTGCCCAGTGGATTTTCGTTTTTGCAGACGTACCAATGTCAATCATCGGCTATAACACCACTATTTACCCACTGACCCGAGAAAACTGAAACTAGTTGACGGTAATACTAAATTATCTGTTTATGGAGTTTCATTTTATGATTGACGGTTGTGCGCGGTCCAAACTAAACATAAAATTGACCAAACTTCAAACATGATCGCAACTACCATGTAGGATCGACAGTGCCACACATCACATAATGACATCAGAAATCTGTTCTCTAAAGTGCACCGAATAGCCCTCGCAAAGGTAGGATTGGTTGAACTCGAATTTTGTGGTATGATAAATTTTGAGATTATCATGCCATCAGAGTAGTTTTTCTATAATCGCTCGGTTGAAGTGCTCAATTAAAGTTCTAGACTGAGAACAGCGTTTCTAAAATGGCTATCATTACTCCTTTCGGTTTATAAGAACTTTTACATATGCCTTTTGTTTTAAAAAAGCCGCCCAAACTTTCAAAGGTTGATGGCATGTTTACAGATCTCGACTTTGTGCACTCTGACTTTGATAACTGCTCAATTGCAAGTCCCGGCAGACAATCTTGCTTTCAATATCTGAAGCTTGTCCGCCATTGATTCGAAAAACGTTGGACTGTTGTTAACATTTAGAGATGTAAAATCAGAACGGACCCCTCCCAATTTATTTATTCTTTGCGAAATAAAGTGGCGATCACTCTGTATTCCTCAGAACCAACGACAGTCAAGCCATTGAACACTCAACGGACTGGTAATTTTTAAATGATCATTCAAAACGAATCCAGCGTCTCTCATGAGGTCATAAACAGACGAGCTTTGCAGAAATCTGAAAATCATCAAACCGGACAGCAATGCCGAGAGAGCACTTTACACAATTAAGGACAGCATACCCAAGTTAACTTTATTAGCTCATTTTAACACCAAAAGCAACATTGGGTAAAATGAACTTGATAGCATTTGATATTCCTCTCGAAACAGTCGCAAGATGCCAAGGAACTCTAAGCTATCCAGTGCGTTGCACAGCATGTTTTACATTTTATGGAAGGCCAAGAATCCACCCTGCTAACCGGTTGCGAATTTCTTAACCCGTCTTCGGACAAGTACTCCACAGTCCTGGGCAGCTGTACTACATCTCTCTCCGTTTACTACAGGAATACAATGTATTTCCAAGACAAGCGACGTAGTTTCAAATGCCTTATCTGGTGCAACATAAAAAAGGTGGCCGACGTTCGTAAACTCGCTCAGTTACTGAAAGTCGACACTGACTTTCAGCATCAATTATATTTCACAACTCGGAAACTGCGAATCAAGAAGATGCAAAGGAACCTTACTTTGCGACACATCTACAGTTAAGGACCGCCCAATCGTATCGGAAAATTATCTACACAACGACTTCAATGCATTACACAAACTTTTCGCACCGGATGTTCCGTCAACCGTCAAGCTTAAGTCAGAAAGATTTAGCTGGTCATTTATGAACAAAGAAATGAAGGACTGGGCATGCTCTTGTGTAAACTACCGAAAATCTAAGGTGATTAGACACAATAAGAGTTCCTGACGCCGGTTTAGACCGTGTCTATCTCGATTTGGTAGGACGCTTGCCAGACTCATGTAGATGATCTTAACTCTTAACGTGTATGGACTGCTTTACACCATGGCCAGAACCGGTACCTCCCATGGATATGACTGCAGAAACAATGGCCAGCATGTTTTTGAACGATAGGTTAAAATCCTCGGCTATCAGTCAATCAATAATATAGACCACAGACGCCGATTCGAGTCTGGAATCTTCAGTTTTTCAAATACACTGCTAGGCATCATACTATTCCAAGCGACTGATTGCCATCCACAGATCAACAGTATGATGAAGAGATTTCACCGACAGTTAAAAACTTCACTCTCAGCTACAAACATGTAACAATAGACTAACACCTTTCTGCCCACACTACTCGAAAGTCGCATTGCAGTGAAAGTCTATGTCAGATACACTAAAGGTGAACCAACTTACGGCACGTCATTCCGACTGCCAAGATAATTCGTAGATCCTTCATCTTCAATTATTGTCGGTTTATGCCATTACAAACGTGATGCGTTCATTTTAAATTGTTTCTGCTAGACCGCGATCAAGTGATTTTTGTGACCAACTTCCATTACAATGTAGTACACATGTTCTTGTACGTCTCGACTCATTACACCGATCCTCTGAAACAGCGTACGAAGTACCTTGTAGAATAATGGTCTACTTCGTTATTAATACTGCTCTAATAACATACCTAATCCTAAGGTTGTAGATCTGTAATGATGTACATCCCTAATCTATAAGATCTTGCGCGGAAGTCACATCATTGTCTACACCGACTCATCGTATTGTAATAATCCCCATTATGTGATGGAAAACGCATTTAGGCCGAAGATAGAACCATATATTTAGTATGAATAAAAGGTATGGGCTACACAAGAATGATCACGTCTCCAAGGCCAGGCCATGCCATTCGATGAGTTTGAATCCATTTAGTTAATCCTTCTCACCTCCATTGTTAGGTTTTTCTCCACATTGAGTGCTTAATATCTATTTTCCCAGTTGTTTCACGTTCAGCTTTGAGGATTGTGTGGTTAGGGCCTAATGCCACAAAAAATTTACGAAGTTCTTCACCGTGAATCTATACCATTGGTAGAAACGAAACTAGTGATTACATTAGCATAGATTAGGTAAAGGCCCTTTACTCATCAAGAAATCATATATATATTGATTTTACCACCAGACAATGAGGTGACGCAAATCTAACGACTAAAACGTAGTCCTCAATAGCTGAAGACCCTTGTGACTCTTCGCCGTCATCTGATAACCAGAATAAAATGACGCATTCTGGAAGGACTGGGCTTTTCATAAGACTTTTCCATCTCGTTTTTCGCACTCTACAGCTATTCGGTTGCATCTCCAACTTTTATCATGTCAGAAACGAAAAACCAAATAGCTGTTTTTAATAAGTACATTTAGTGTTCTTTAGGAATTAATCAAATTTTTAAATATGCATACTTATGCACATGTTGTAACCGTTGGAGTTGAGCCACGTCGGATGTGATGTAGTTACCTACTGAAGACAAATAGAGATGGTTTCGCAATAACGTGGATTAGTTGAGATTAGACATAAACACCGTTGGATGCCTTGCTCAGTGGTCTAGCGGTCAAACGTTCTAGTGCAAGATCGAAGGTCCTGTGTTCGAGGTTCGCCTGAGGGATCGTGTATGAGCACTGCTGAGGAGTCCCATGCTAGAATTAAACGGCCGTCTGGTGTTTCTGGGTTTTCGATAGTGGTCTAGCAGCGATCGGTTTATGAACTCAATATTCATGTTCATATCATTTTTCACAGAACATCCAAAAGTCTTTAAGTGGAATTCTTAAGCTGTCGCATAATATGCTCATATATACCCGGTGGTTTGTCGCATATTTTATTTGCCTAAGTAACCGCGAGTGTAGTTCAAAATGCACTCGCTCTTTAATTTCTTTATTTTCCAGGACGATTGAAGAAAGCAAAGAACCGAAGACAAACACGATTAATCGAACATTGCATTTTTCGCATTAATATTATGTACTACATAGTTTCTTAGAGCAGATAAAGACCATCCGACTTTGCTAGACTTAGTAAATTACCAAAAAATCGTTTAGTAACACCGACTTTCAACCTCCGACTAGTCACCTCCCAGGATTATCAGTATTACTTCAGGGGGAGTGAGCTATGGCGGTAAATAAATCCTCCAAATAGTTTGTAAGTCTTTGACACTAATCCCTATTTCGTTAGTTCTACAGGACCCACCCTAGATGAAGGCGCTTGGTAACTCATCAGTAACAGATCAACAATGAATATTCCGTGATACGCACCCTTCAAAATAACTAGTCACCTAAGATCAAATATTTTTCCACACAACGACTATCTTTTAAATATTCATTTGAACTCTTTCATTCCTGACTTCCTGTTTGCCCGTATTCGGAATCCTAGACTGAAAAGATGGCACGGGCAGTAATGATGTCAAGCCTTTAAAAGTCAATTTGAGTGTTACACCCAGTTGAAATGCGAACATCAACCCAAACGAGCTTATATTTGATGTTTCCATAATATAATTTGAACATGAGGTCACCAACTGAATTTAAAGTGCCATATTGCTTATTTAGATTGCTTAGATCTTTAAGGTGAAAAAAGTATGGCGAAGACTTTCAACTAATTCTTTATGAAGATATCCGTCCTCAAAAACACCGAGGCCATATGATAGTATGCTAAATAGTTACATGCGACCTACGCGCCAATTTCCTAACTAACGTAACTGTAATGTTAGCAACACAGTATGACGGAAGCAACCTTTCATTTAGAATTGTTCACCGGTTGGATATATTTTTCTTTCTATAGCTATAGCCAGTCAAAAGCTAATCGAGCTAAAAATTAACACGCAACTCATGAGGGAATTTATTCCAACAGTAATTCCAACGAACTGATCGCACTCAGTTGGTTAAAAGCTCGAGAGTTTCTCATTGCACAACGTAGGAAAGCTGTAGCGGGTCAAAACATCGCGCTATCTGCATTAAGTTCCGATTACCAAATTATCCTAATCTCAGGGCTGCATTATTGCTAGTCGCTGCCCATAGCTTTACTTATTAAATGTAAATGCGTTGTGTGCACTTTCTGAGTAGCCGACCGACCCATTCTTTTGTCCTTCTTCTCAGCTTTCTTCGCATATTAGTCTTAAGGTTCCGTTATCAAGCAAATAAGAGTCTCGAAACACTTTAGCCATTAAACTCAACGGTGTGAAGTAACCGGTTTTCAGTGAGGTACATAAGAAAGTTATTCTACTACTTTTACCCTGTAAGCTGATGGTAAGTTTTGTTAATGCCTAACTAAGTTTTGTTGATAAATTCCTTACACCCCAGAGTTATTGTGCTGTGAATTGTCATATGTCGCAAATCTGTTGGTCGTATAAAATAGCCATATCGCAAAGAGCAGTTATTGCCAAAACTGTGCTTTGTTGACAAAGTAATCAGAATTAACATTCAAATACCATAACAAAGCTATGTGTGCCATTTGATCCTTCCTCAGTATAATCCAGTTTAAGGCGTAAACGTCTTGTAGGCTTTTACTGGACCCTGTAAATGATGTCAAGTGACCAATTTTAGACAGAACCTGCTACATGTTGAAGAGTAGATGTAAGTGACATACGTTGTCCTTTGCTAGACTGTGTCGGTAGATGCTTTTATATGCGATAAACAAGCTTCTTTGACAAACGAACCAGGTACTTAGCTAAACAGGAGCAGTTGAACTGGTGTATGCACATAAAACTAGTTAGTCGTCCCTGCTTAGCCCACAACAGGAAGCATACATATGGACAACCATGGTATGTTATATGGAGATTTACTTTATCAAATGTCTTTCTAATCGTTCTCTAGAAACATTTTCCAGGTATAACACGATATTCTTTTTAAACTGTCGATTTATGTTATGTAGTTTTCTTCGCCAATGTATATTTGCCCTGTGATAGCCATCTCTCATTCATATTTTTCTCAATAGATCACATTAAATATCTTTTTCTATAAAGGTAGATTTCAGAGTTTCCAGTTCTTCCTCAAAGCAGTTTAATGAACGGATTGCTTGGTAACTTAAACATCGAGAATTTAATTTTCTCATTATTGAAAACTAACCCTCCGCTAAACTTCCTAAGTACAATTGATAGTTAAGATAAAAAAAACAAGACAATTTTCACTCATTGGTCTCTGTGGCAATAAAACCCATTAAAGTTTAACTTTGTTCATTGCTGGGTTGCCATTCATAGTGTAGTAAACTCTATAACCATACTGGGTAGTATGCATTAACTAATGAGTAGTAACTGAATTTCGCTTTGCACATCATTGAATTGAGTAAAATGAAGCTATTTACTTCAGTCATTGTGGATTACGATAGATCTTTACTATACTACATTAAGTATTCGCCCGCGCAATGTGCATATGCAGGGTTTATGCTCTGTAGCGGGTACATTATCGTAGAATGTTTTATTCAAAAACTGGTTTATTGTTTGTAAAGTGTTGGCCTAGGGACTTTTTCAAAAGAGTTATCCATTTTTGTGATTTATACCAAGATTCTTGGTTTCGAAATTAACAATTTCCTTCGCTTATTTGCATCCACTCTATTTGTTTCTATAGGCTAGATGATCGAATCTTCATATTCTGTAAAGGCTAAAATTTACGAGTTGCGAACTTTTTATGATATACTTCCTAGATAAACTTTATCTCAATCATAAACACTTTGAAAATGGCTGCATGCGTGGCAGTAATTTCCGATACTAACCAATTGCTTTACTTGAGAACTGCTGAGTGTCCTGACCCTTTGTTCTACCACTTCAAAGCACATTCTGCTTTGGATGTTATCGAAGATAAATTATCCAAACGTACTTCTGGTGGTAATCATGATCAACTAGAACAGTATCTAGGACTCCTATATCCAATGGAGGACCACAGAATTTATGGTTATGTGACTAATACAAAGATCAAGGTACGTGCAATATGCACAAGGGAGTAGTCACAGATTTCAGTATCATTGTATGTTTGTTTACTTTTCAAAAGTAGTTTTCATAAATACTAAATGAGTGTAATTGCTTTCTACCATCGTTATATGTATTCAGATCTAACGCAATAATATTGTTGGGTTCATCACAAACAAAAAAGTCTATATAGACATTTGTTAGAATGTCAACTAGACTTTTATGCCGAGTATATAAAAAATAACGAATACCTATAAAGCTTTCAGAAGCCTAAATTAAATAGTCTCAGGATTCCACCCGACTTTCTGTTTTGACTTTTTTATATCTAGAAAAACCTATTAAATTCTTAAGTAAAATGTTAGGATAATTTATTTACCAAACATCAATATGCTCGTGGACTCCATATGACTTCAAGAAACAAGATTCAACTAAAATGTTTATTAGTCGAATACGTGATTTCATCTTTGGGCTAATCATTAGTCATTAATCTAGAACACTTGAAAAAATGTTTCGAGATATTTTTTACTCTTAATACATCTATTACGTAAATTTAGTATCAACCGTTTAAAGACTTGAACGCTCAATTACTATTTACATTTAAAATGATTAGTCCCTTTGATAGATTTCGATAATGCAATGAGAAGACGAAGTGTATAGGAATAATTCTTATAAACTTCGTCTTCTCATTGCATTATCGAAATGGTTACATAAAGTGTAACTAGTAACTGCATTAAACTTGTCACTTTCCCTAATTTGGAAATCAGTCACAGCTCAAATACAACTAATTTATTAGCTCTGCTTACTTTATACATATACCTTGAACAAAGCTAAGACAAATGGATGCATATTTGCACATCTTTTAGTGAAATCGTACCCACGAAGTTGTACCGCTATATTCTACAATAATATTTGCTTTTATATAGCGGCAAAAGTGAGAAATACTTTGTGTTTCGACTCAAATTTCTTCCATGTAACATAAGGGATAAACTGTCAGTTTTCAAAGCAAATTTTGCAGCAATTTACATTCATAATGGTAAGAATGCATATAGATCGGCATAGAAATATAATCTGATTCCCCTGCTTGTGAATCGATGAAATATTTCCGTACATAAGTTAGACTTGGATTTTCGTTTTCATCAATCTATGAAACTAAATTACTTCTACATAAGATTACTATTTACTTGAACACATAAATATTAGTACAAAGGGACACCGAATACATATGCGCCACACAAGTCACTTGATTTGTATGTGGTGTGTGATAATATTCGGGTGCCCAAACCAAAGTAGTTGGTTTTTTAAAGGGGACACATCCAGAGCACTCGACCTAAAGGTCTGGTCAGGAGATGCAGTTTCATGGTAGCTCGTGACTGACGATTGGTTCATACGCCATTTGTCCCTTCAGGATCGTGGAGCCCATGTGCACCATTGGTTTGGAATGAGGGTTTTCCAACTCCCTTAGGTGGACCCTCTGTATCCACCAAACCAGTTAAAGTGCCAGACATTCACTTTCCTTCTTTTCAATGTCGTAAACAACACTTCTATCACGAGAAGACTGATTCTGACTTCGGTAGCAGTGGCTGTATACATGTGGACATGTGAGAGCATTTCGAGAGAGGGATAACTCTCCCCACTCTTGGCCGTACCAGTGCATTTGGGGGCTTTACATAAGAGAAAAGTAGAGTTTATTGATAATGTAGTTGTAACGTACTTTTGTCTTATTAGCTGTATATCAAAGTAAAATATTTAGATGCTTGTCTTTTGAAAATAAATGTAATGAATGTCACTAGCCAGCTACATTGTGGAAAATAATTTTTAGCTCAAAAATAAGATCTCAAAGGAGTTTCACTCACTAAGCAAGATGGTGGGATTTTGAAGCTCTAGTTGTATTTCTAGACGATATCAAAACACTTCGTGTATACAACTTAGAGAATTTCACACCTCGAAAATCATGTTCATATTGTAACTGTAGATTAAACTGAATTTATTCTGCTTGGATTAACGTCCTACGTTGTCTTTCTAGAAAAAAGTGTTAGATGGTCTGAGACGTAAAGTTGAAATTCCCAGATCAGATTCTCACTTGAGTATGTTCCACTTTTAAAATAGTAATACTACTAGCTTTATTCAGTAATTTATGTATAAATAGATCCTTTATTACAAATGAAGTTGTTACTGTTGTTAAGAATGCATGATCATCCCTTATTATAGAATCGAATTTTTGTCTCAATCGCAATTCTATCTTTTTTTCTACAGTTTATCATGATTTTTGAGTCACATGTTTTATCTTCTCAATCAACCCAGTCCGGTGTATCAGTTCATCAGACGCATCTTCGAGATGTTGATGTTCGAGCAATGTTTCAACGTCTGCATACCGCTTATGTTGCTTTAGTATGTTCACCGTTTTATAAGTCAGGAACACCTATTCAACCAGATAAATTATCAGCTTCACATCGATTTGATCAATGTATTTCTTCACTTCTAGCTACAAATGCTAGTTCTGGTTATTGTTCTACATTTACTAATCTAATTGATGAAAGAAAAATACCTACTAGTGATAGTATAACAACAACAAATATAATGTCTCCTAAAGCCTAATACTCATTTGTATAATTTTTTACTTTACTTAATATAACTTAAATTTTGCAATCATATTTTTTTGTAAATGTTTGTTTGTATGCATATTGTGTTGTGTTGTATAATAAGAATTAGGGTTTTTCTGTTGATAACCACTTACACTAATATAACTTATGTGTAATCATAGCATCCTCACAAGTATTATGTACCCTGATGTGATGAAAAGATTCGGTTTTTTAGTCCATTGTCAGCAAAGGTCAGGCCGTAATAATCTATATTGTGACCAAAGGGTTAGGTGTCGTAGCTTGGTTGATTATGTTTTGCGATTTGATATAATAAAAACTAGGTTTGGTTCAACGTCAAATTTAGCAATACGTAACTGGCAAATCAGTAAAAGGTCGAAACATGCACTTAGTATGCTATTTTGTGATGCGTACGACCTTAAAGTGTCAACATCTAAGCCAGAGAAATCTTCACCAAAGATTTATTGAGGAGATCACAACATATTTTAATGGTTCACTAAAGTTCTGTGTGTAATTTGTTATTAAATAGTCTTATTATACTGTCATAATGTTTTAATACGAATACTGTAGGGCTATGAAGTTAGTGTCTGTCAATGATCATTAAGATGTCATTTACTCTTGAGATACAGCATTTTACCGATAAGAGGATGTTTATGAGTTTGTAAAGTGTAAATAAGAATGGCGATTATTGTTAGTACTTTCCTTTGGTTTATATAGTTTCTAATTCACATTAAGTTCTGCCCATAGAATTGCTTTTATTTCTTTAACGTAGTTTTTCCTATAATATATATACACTGTTAGTGGATGCCAGATTTGACAAACATTAGTACCAAAACCATCTCTCTCAAATTCCCAACCTTGAAAACCTAGAAGCCAACACATGAACTCAAAACTTCTTCTCTTAACCAGTTACTTATTTCAGAGATTCTAATTATCAATTTATTTGCTTAATTTGAATGTCATTCTGCCTTTTCTTAAACACACATTCAGATATAAAAGTACTGTCGAAGATAATTATATGATTTTCATTTATATGGGCTACAAGAAGGTTGATACTTTCCAATTGTTCTTCGAGAAGTAGTTTAAAATGTTAAGTATCGTCAGATTTTCTTAGGGAAATCAGTCCGCAGAGTGAATTAGAGTTTTGTAAATTAAAATTATCGAATTTAACGTAGGTCTTCATTCCTTGTTAAGGTTTACGAGAACTACATGTAGCATCTAGATTTAAACTAACAGGTAACTTATATTTATTTTTGTCCATTTGAGGACATAAGGAAATTTCCGAGTTAGACTTTTTGCTGTAATTTCACTCCAAAACATCAGGTATTGAACCATGTAGAGTAGAAAGTGTTTGAGTATAACATGTTACCGAGGCTCTTCAGTTATAAGATAGAAGTCTTGTTTTGTGAAGATTTCAGTATTTCTCATAGTCGAAATCAAGAGTCAATTGAAGTTAGACCACCATAGCAAACCTGGAAGTACTGGACGGCCGTTTCGTCCAATTATGGGACTCCTCAGCAGTGCGCATCCACGATCCCTCACTCGTGAGATTCGAACCCAGGACCTACCAGTCTCGCGCCAGAGCACTTAACCGATAGACCACTGAACCATATGTATGTAGCGCATATGTATCTGGTGCCCCTTGTACCAATATGTATGTCTTTAAATAAATAAATAGAAGTCTTGTTTATGATTATCTTAATATGCATGAGCTGAAAATTTGGAGACTTCAACCTGCAGACAGATCATGTCACCTAAAATATTAATGTACTTCAACGTTTGTTTCTACCTACATTTACAAATAAGGAAAGGTGTACGTAACTTTGGGAGATAAAATTTACATTGGTATTTCATTATCAGTGTTCTGCTTTCCATCGATTATTGTCATAAAATAGTTCCCCCATGATAATCTAAGCTTGTATAGCACTCAACTATTTTCATAAACACAGTCAGAACGGAAACAAGAATACATAAAAATAGTAGGGTATTGGTCAGGAATCGAAGATTAGGGAGAGGGCTTATTTCGTCTTCACTGTATCCATCACTGTTTGGTATCTTCAGTATACTCACTTTCAAATAGGAAACTTAGGAACTAGATTATGTATTACCATAGCATTCTTAGTTTGGGGACTGTTCAGATAAATGCACTCCATAAGGTTGGAGGTGTTATGTAGTTACTACTAACGTCGTATTCTTTCAAAGAATACTTAGTTTTCCTGCACCCCATTCAAAATTTATTCATGAAGCCGACGTATTTGGAGATGCATATTGAACAGAGGTTAGTTTGAATTGAGTAAATTAATATTCTACGTTGCGTTTCACTTAGTTATGAATATTGTTTGTTTCAAGAATTATAGCAAATGCCGAAGTATTTCTTCCAAAGTACTAGAACTGAGTGTATTACTTGTGAATCAGTGCGTGAAATTGGCTCTCAGGACATCAAGAATTCTACTACATTAGTTAGTCATCGTGACTTGATGAGTGCTCAATGTCATACGATTAACGATAATCCTCGTTCTCGTGAAGATTAGATGAGCACTACTAGGCGTATTACGTTTGTAACTCGCATTAAACACACAATCAAGTACAAAGAGATCAGCACTACGTGAAATTACCACCTAAAACATGAAATTCTCAGTATTATAGTGTAACGGCAAATAAATCCCCAAAATCAATAGCTCTGTAAGTGTTGAACATTGGATACTGACCACATTAGTTTTAGTGGACTCATTTAGCTGAAGGCGCTCGTCATGCATCCGTACCAGATCACGGGTTGAAACGCAGTACTCAACTTCTCCCGCGATCGCCAGCCAGTTTAGATCAGTCACTTCGCATATTGATAAGCTATCAAATATATCTTACAACCTCCTCGCTTCTGACTTTTGGTTTCACTGGGTGGGCGCGATTCAATTATAGGTATCACTGGTAAAGTGTTGCCAAACTACAATACCTGTGGCATCTTCAACAGCACGTGTTTGTAAGTTTGCCGCCATATGAAAACGTCAGCATGTAATGCCTGCAATATTCTGGAGGTACATTCTTTTGAATTTACATCAACTTCGTAGTGCAATAGTCCGTTAGCAATGAAAAATTAGTTTTAGGTTATATATTCAAAATGAGTGTGGTTGATCGTCTCCAACTTATGTGGGACTGTTTACGGGAAACCTTGTAAAATTTTTGAAGCCAGCAAAAATTTTTATAGAGACATTTATTGG
The DNA here is from genome assembly GCA_944470415.2 of Schistosoma rodhaini. Lineage (NCBI taxonomy): Eukaryota > Metazoa > Platyhelminthes > Trematoda > Strigeidida > Schistosomatidae > Schistosoma > Schistosoma rodhaini. The sequence continues at coordinate 21,671,116 of OX104041.1, forward strand.
CTGGCTCCTGATAGCTACTGTTGATACTCTGTTGCTTTTCTTCATTCACTGACACTTCATATACAGTCCATCATCACTGACGTATGCACTGGATATCGCCCTTTCAGATAATTTCAAGCGGGGAATTCTTGGGTTCTACAACGTTGTTTTTGAGAATAATGAATCGAAATGGGGTAAATTGTACATTGTACTAATAATAATAATTCTTTATAACCCCTTCTCATCAATACTACATTTTAGAGACGAGCTAATCAGCTTTAAGATAGGGTCTTGGATTTTGGTGCAAAACTCATTCATCCACTTGGTTAAATAGCATTTCCGCATTACAATTAATGTCAGTTCATGATGAGAAGCCTATATCTACTTCTTAAGACTGACGTCGAACTGTAAATTTTAATCGTAATTCCTCACACTAATTCACTACCCTCATTTAACTAGCAGGTATGTGGACATTCTTAAGGTCACTTAATGGTCGTCCGTCAATTATAGACTCACTGAAATCAACGTATAAAATAAAGGGGGTAACGAAGATAATAATAAGCCAATGATAAGCAGTAGTGATAACCGTAGGTAAGTTGTTGGACATCGTTAGCCACAGCTAGTCAAAGAGGGAGATGATAATCTGTGGTTTATGTTTGCCAAATCTCCTCTTGAATCTATCGACTGGTGTGACTGTGGTCACTTTGATTGGTAGAGCACCTCAAGTGGTTTCAACTCTTTTTAAGAAAAAGTGGGAGTATATCTGAGTCTTAGCTCATTCGTGTACAATTTTTGTCTAGTTGCCTTGAGAGTGATGGTGCTTTTCTGGTCGATCTTCGTGAAGGATGTTGTTTATTTTTATTTACTCTCTAGTTTGTAGGTTCACTTTGAGTTATCGATCGGTAGAGATATTTAGAGTTAGCTTGTATTTGACAACTAGCTTGGTCTAGAAATGTCTCTTATCGCTTCGAACATTGGCGTTGCATCTGTTGTTTAATTCTGAGTGAGATCTAGAGTCAGGACTCTTCCTTCTGCCTAGTAGCCAGTGCTGTGTGCCTCGCTGAACTCAGGACCTCCTCCTTCCAGGTGTGTGATTCGCCTGCGTTTAATTTTGTAGGCTGACGTTGTAAATGATATCCCTCACTATCTTCCAGTGGTTATCTGCTATTAGACTGCACCACTCTTGCGACCATGCAACGTGTTGAAGACATTTCTGGTCACGTATTCTGCTATAGTATAGGAAAGTTAGGGGATATTCTCGTCCTTTTGAAGTATCTCATCCATGACCACATTGAAGATGATTGTGCTCTGGTTACTACTCGCCACTGATGCTTGGGCATGAATATCCTCGGCTAGAAGCTGAGCATTTGTTAGTGAATAGTCCAATCTTGAGGATATTCTGCGTTTACCACATCTCAGGACGCCATCCTCACATTTAGTGAGTCCCGAATTTCTAAAGACTGTGGCAACTTGCTTGCGTAATTGCTTTACAGTAGTTGTATCCTGATTTCTGCGATTAAGGGACGGTATGTTAATGTCCTCAGATAGTAGTATCTTGTCCAACTCCAGGTGTTGTAAGTTGTAACATCACCTGGGTTATATCATTCTGGGTGTTTAAACCGGTATGAGGCCGCTGCACTCCTCCAGCCAAATACCTCTTGCTATTCGCTCTGAAGCAACAAATGCGTGATCATGTTACCGCGTCAGTTCGGTACTGAGTGGTGATACGGCTTTGATGTGGGCGGTAACGCATACCATCACTCCTACTCCTGTTTTATGTACCCTGTCGTATATAAATTTGTCATGCATTGCAATCCCGCTTCTTCATCAATGACGTCGAGTGATGACTTTGTTTAGGTCAATACTATGAGCATTAGATCCAGCTGAAAACATGTTTCTGATTTCTAGTTTACCTTCAAGTCCTATTCGTTACTATAGAGGCACTTGATGGTTTGTTTCATTGCCCGATGCTTCTCTATAGCGGCGTCTGTCTTCTGGTTTTTAAGCAGATTGTTGTTTAAAATGTATCGATCAGCTTTACAATAATTGGTCGCTTTGTCCTATATGGCGTATCCCATTAGCGAGACTGTGGTCTCTGCGTTCTGTACAGTGACTTGCCGAACGAGATCAATCGGTCGGTTCTGAATGGCTGTTCTTGATTCACGTTTCTCAACCAGTCTACTATTGCAATCGTCACGTACCATTAGCTTTTTTATCCATCCTGCTGTCTGTCTGGTCACAAAACTCCTACTGTCCAGAGACAATGGCACTCATCTAGATTATAAGACCTCAACACAACCACCTGGATGATCAAAACAATTTCATTTGAATAGCTAGATTACTCCTTATAGGTCACCGCCAAACTGTATGACAGCAATAAGAGGCGAGAGAAAAGACATAATATGATCTACATTGGTTGAAAACCATTGGGTATTGAGTAAGGAGAGCAGGCCAATCACATTACTCCTAAAACTGTCGAAGGTAATGGAAGGGCTGGTCCATAAACACGTGAGGGAATACGTAGGTAAAAACTAAATTATCTATGAAGCCCAACATGGATTCAAAAATGGCAGGCTCTGTGTTTCAGATCTACTAATAGCGACGTCGAGCTGAAAGACCTAATGGGATCACACGATACGGGTTTACGCAATATCCCCCGATTTCACAAAAGCCTTTGACAAAGTTGATGAGTCGGCTTCCGGAGAACTCTAACAGAGCCTCCAGAGGCTCATAAAGAGCCCCAACCAATCAGCGATTAATTAGAAGTTATGTGAAGTTATGTTACTAAAATAACGAGAATGAAAAAGTCACATGTGGAGATCCTGATTGGCTGATTAACACACTGCTACTATGTTTAGCAGTATTCTAGAACTTTCGGTAAAACTCAAGGTCTCTTAAATTACTATAAAACCCCTATATTTTCTGTACATGAATGAACCCTGTAGTAAAGTGCTTCCCTCACACTTTATGCCTTTTCTCTGGTCTTCAAGTCGCGGAGTAGTTCTAGCTCGGGGGTACGGAACTAGCCTAGGGAAGCGAATAATAGCGTTCACAATCGGCCAGACGTAACAAAAGAACTTCATATAATTCTCGTAGTGAAGGTTACTAAGATGGGTTTCACTGACCCACCTCAATCCTTGGTCCAAAACTACACGGAAAGCAGGATTTTTCGTACCAGGGTAAACAGAGTGCATCTAGTAGGTGTGTCTCAGTATTGGAAATTTCACAAGGGACAATATTAGGTCAGCCTCTGTTCCTGATCTACATTGATTAACTGTTAGTTGAAGTTAGCCTAACTACAATCGTCATTGCAGATGAGGCTAAGATCTAAGGGTCCATAAAAAGCTAAATGATACACTGAAGATTAAAAAGAACGCTTAACAATAAACAAATGGAATGTAGATAATGGATCGAAAATTCATTTGCTGAAATGTCATCTTCTGAACATGACTGAATCATTTGACGCAAAGCACTTACACCCTCCATGAAAATGCGCTTCTGATTGTCTCTTCAGAGCGTGACGTCGAGCCCGTAACCATGGATAGAACTGTTTATGGCTGTATAACAATAGTTCATATCATAATGTAACACGTTATATATTGATGTTCACTTAGAAGCAGGAGCGATCTGAAACAACAACACTACAGTCAATGTGTTTACTCTTTGTTGCCCTACAATATAAAAACAACCTCGCATCATAAACGTCGCATGGAATGATTTTTATCACCATTACAATATTCATGGATAGTTTGACTCTCAATTGTTTCAATCTACAATTTATAAACAACTGCTAACACCCATGTTCATCACTACCATAATAAGGGAGGTGAATCATATGTAAATTATTTTACAGTTTGTTTTTGCTTGAAACTATAATTTCGGTCTATTTTTGACTTGATAAATGGTGGATTTCACTTGCCTGAGTTTACATTGTTACGAATAACCAAATTACGCTGACTAAACATTCACCCAGGTTGTGAGCAACAAATACGTCAGTCAACCAATGGACTGCAATAAAAGCCATGTAACAAGCATAAACATTACAAAAATTGACAAGTGACGGAAAAATGCTGTGATTAGCTGGTAAATAACATTACAAATCCGCGACAACATGTAACATGTGAGCGAGAACCAATGACATGACTTTTCGACTCTGCCTGTGTAGGTAGTATTTTAGGTTATTCCTAACAAGAGCGCGGTGACGCAATTAAATAACTGAGGCGATTCATATCACTACATAATATGTGGATTTGTGTTGCCTAAAGTAATGGGACTTCAATACCGAGGATTCATAATAAGCGAAGAACTCAAAACTACGAGTAACTGCAAGACTGTCGCTGCCAAAGGATTCAGCGTTTTCTAGGCTATTCGTAAGTCATTTCAGTAAGTGAACGAAGAAATCCTTGGGGTATTATACCTGACTTTTATGAAGTCACATCTGAAGTATGAGATTCAAGTAGCGAGTCCTTGTTTCAAATAAGAGGCAGACATGCTGGAACGAGTTCAGTGGCGAGGGACCAAAATGGTAAAAGTTCCTCTTTGCCCATCTTATGAAGACACCCTGAGATGCGCCAACCTATTTCCGTTATCTTACCACAGGTTAAGGAACGATCTAATGTTGACTTATCGTATACTGAACGCTCATCTTTCCCTTTCATTTAGAACTGATCATTTGAGAGGACTTTCTTAGAAAATTCGAAAATTAAGAAAAATAACTGGAATTCTCTACTTGCATACTCAATGTCAGTATCTTCTGCTGATGCATTCAAAGCGAGATTGAATTCTCACGGTGTGACGGATTGCAAGGATTAACATAGATTGACAGATCTGGAAAATGGTTTAACACAAGTTAGCTTACTTATTAAATTTGTGTATATATGCTCAGTCACTATCTTTTCTTCTTGTAAAGGAATTTTTTATAATGATTCGGGCTGAAGATTTTCTATCGTGCTAAAAATATATATTGAACAAAGTCATAGATAGTAATACTGACCTGGCGCGGTTTGCAAGTCGCCAAGGCCACTCTCCCGTACGTCTGAGGTGAGTACGTGTTTTCTTCCTCAAAATCATGGTGATGTTTCGTTTTAATACACCCAAGGTAGTAACACACAACATGACCCCATCTTCTTTTGTTCGCCGCTCTATCTGTTTAACAATATTTGGCAAATTGTCGACATATATATGTTTATGAATATTCATTAAAGGTAATATTGGCTCTTAGGTCTAATTTTAAATCTAAGCTGCAGCGTCTTTAAATAATCACTAATCCATTTTACTCTTATTGGCCTATTCCAGTGTCTTGCCATTTCTGTAACTAATCAAATCTAATCATTCTGTGTTGATTTTCTTTCTTAAATGACCTTGAGAAATAGAGGAAGACAGTTAGTATACAGTAAAAATGTATTATACAAAATCAAAGAATTAAATTGGAAACACTTCTTTTACATGAGTCAAAAACTTCTCAAGGTCAGATATAGGTTCAGAAGTTCTAAAATCATGGTGCATACGGTACAGGAGCACATCCATATGGCTCCATAGTAGTCGACCTCTGAAACCATGATAAGGTCTCAAAAATTCTTTTAGCCTTGACCACATAGCTTCAATAATGTTAGTATATTGGTATGGTTTACGATATAGGGTTAGAGTTAAGGTTTCGTGTTAAGGGTGAGACTATAATTTATGAATGACCTTTGAGTGACGCTAGAGTGACTCTGAGAGTGTCAAATAATAACTAAGACCAAATAAGGGTTATAAACCTGTAAGAAGAATTCAAATTATGATTTACAGTTCATGGTTAAGGCTAGGAATTATACTTAGGTTTTTCATCACGAACTGACATCAGCTATAATTCCAAAACTCTATTTATCCAAATGGATAATTGAATTTTGCGCCAAAATCTTATAATCACTTCTCTTGTAGACGCTGAATTATCATGTCTTCCCTAAAATCCGCTGTAAACCGATCGTACGTAAGCATCAGGTACCGAACTTAGCGCCGTGACCTTGAAAACCCGCGATAGCTTCTGATTGGTTCGGCAGTATAGTTTAATCCTACCAAATTCAAGTAGAAAGTAAACCAGCTTAAGCTAAGGAACTATCAGGTCATTATGGGAAGGTTAAAAATCCATGTACCTACTAACGGAAATCCTGTGTGAATGCGATCTTAGCCTGCCTGATAACCAAGTAAAAACGAGACATAAATACACACTATTTTGGATAAATTTTGGTGTTTTCCTCAAAACCTAATAATCTTCCCCAAACTTTGAGGCTTTTGTGCCATTTCCTGAAATTTTTTCACAATGTTTTCTCGGCTATACAATAATATGTGGACGAATCAATCAGATTTGGAATAACAGGTCTTGGATTTCGGCACGAAATTCGTCAATCCATTTGGCTAAATAGCGTTTTGGCACTTTAGCTGGTGTCAGTTCGTGATAAAAAACCTAGATCTAATTCCTAACCCCAACCATCACCTACAAATCATAATTCTAATTCGTCACATTGGTTTATAACCCGCATTTATTCCTAGTTAGTAGATGAACATTCTTAGAGTCACTTTAACGTCGCTCAAAGGTCGTCCATAAATTATATTGTCACCGTTTTCCTACTTTACATTTTTTGAGGTGAAGAGTAACGCAACAGCATCCACCAACCTGCTGTAAGCCAGGTCGTCATGTAAATGTAATCCTTAACCATTTTGATAAATTCTAAGGTTACCTGCACAGGGTGACCTACCAAAAGGTATCTAGTCAAGTTTGATTGATTTGTGTAAACAGGTACCTGAAGCTTTCCTCGTAGTTTTTCAAATCTCAACGCACTAAACAAAATAAATTACACATATTATTGACTCAGTCTATGTATCTTCACAACATTTAATGAAGTAATTAAGTCTACTGCAGGATTGAGAATGTTTGTATTATGTACGTTACTTGTTTCATTCCTTTAAGAGCTCACTGAGCTGATTCCTATCATAACTATAAGGGTCTCCCGACAAAGTGTGATCCTCATTCTACATAAATACTTAAATTTCTGATCAAACTCCTTGGTTCTTTGAAATTCTCCTTTGTAGATACTGGTGAGTTCGGTGGTTGACTTAGGGCTTGGGTAAAATCCTCATAGCAATCATCATTCTTAACATTTCATTCATTAGAGAGGTCTTTTGGTGTGTGCTTAAAGGTAATTATTTGAAACACGCCAGAACACTGTTACGTCTGGCCGATTGTGAACGCTATATTCGCTTCCCTAAGCTAGTTCCGTACCCCCGAGCTAGAACTACTCCGCGACTTGAAGACCAGAGAAAAGGCATAAAGTGTGAGGGGAGCACTTTACTACAGGGTTCATTCATGTACAGAAAATATAGGGGTTTTATAGTAATTTAAGAGACCTTGAGTTTTACCGAAAGTTCTAGAATACTGCTAAACATAGTAGCAGTGTGTTAATCAGCCAATCAGGATCTCCACATGTGACTTTTTCATTCTCGTTATTTTAGTAACATAACTTCACATAACTTCTAATTAATCGCTGATTGGTTGAAATGCCCCTTGATGACTCCTGAGCTTGTCATGTTGCTTGCGAGAAAATTACAGGGTCATCCCAACAAACACCATATATAGTAACTAATTTTTTAGTAGATAAATGAAATAAGACGATTTGTTCTTTAGGACAATAGAATTCTTACCACAGTCAAGATTTATGTTAAAAGTTCTTTCTTATCCCATTAGACCTACCTGGGAATTTAGGATTTAGTTACTTATGCGGTTACTAATGGAGGACAGTATTAATAAATTAACGACAACGATATCAATGTTATGACTATCGTCCTGATGATCTCCGGGTTTCGGTTTTTCATTGTTTTCCTGTGAATAATTGTCGACCAGCATCCAGTTCAGCGGTGGTTATACCACTCCCGAACGTTATGATGACTAGCTGAAATCAACTTACTGACCACACTTAGGTCCTAAAGAATTTAGGAAGCACTATATATTCATGCTATAAGAAATTTAAGTATTCATTAATAACGTTTATCATCCTCCTTAAAAAGCTATAACATTAGGAGCTCGAGCACAGTTTAGGTCGTGGTTTCAGGAAATTGGTGGTCTTTAATAGTCGTTGCTATTGGGAAAAGAAGCGAATTAGGAGATCAAGGGTTTCTAAAAGAAGGATAGGAAAGGAAACAGGAAACGTTCATTGAGTAACGAGACCAGCTCCTGCTTCAGGGTGTGAAACCTCAAGCATACTGTGTTCAAAATTTCATGAAATTTCAAATGTATAAAATAGTGTTAGTTGTGGAATTATAATTATAATTCAATCTGTTAGCTAGGTAATTACTACGAATTTAAGCACTATGAAAAGTTTTAATATTCCGAGTATGAGTTGATGATTTTAGTCTGTAATAATTAAAATTAATAATGTCTAAAATAATGCGTAGCTGAACTTACTTGCTTCTAAACCGTTGAAACTGGGAACCCTCATAAACTCAGCAACAACTATACAACTATATTATAAGTAAGTGTAAACCGTTATTGTGCATAACACCACTGTGAAAATTCCATAGTATTGTTTATAAAGTCCTCATGAAAATATTGCATGTCATGTAAGGATGTAATTGTTTGGTGAGAATCTATTCACCATTAAACACCTTTCTATTCATTTTGAAGTTTGCCATTTGTTCAGAACAAAAAGTAAATCTTAGTTATTCATCTTGTGCGTTTCTGTTAGTTGTTTGTTGAGGGCTTTCCACTCTATCGATTGATAACCTGAAATACACATATCTTCTTGTGTCCGAAATATGTACAAACGCTTTCAATTTAATAGATACATTTTCCTACAAAGTACAAACTATTATGTCCTACACCTGTATGGTTGATCATATGCTTCTGATAATTATTCTTTTCCAAATTAAAGCGTACCTTCTTATTGAATAACCAAATGAATCCTAATGGTCCCATAGGATATGGATGGGAATTCGGTCAAAATGCTACTACTACTTCACGGTGGGAACAACCACAAATTGGATTCTGCTTCGATTCACCTAATCTTCAAATCCCTGAAGTTTGTCCACCTCCCATTCAAAACACCGGGGTTATTGGCTTCGCTTACGATCAAGGGGTAGCAAATCCAGCTTCAGCGTCCTCAGTATCCCCCAGTCGTCCACAATCCAACTCATCTACAGGCAGCACCTTTAATGTTACACCGTCAAGACCAAATGTTCCCCCAACCATCAAACCTATGCGACCAAAATCAAACGTTGATTATCCGAATGAGTCATTTGCACCATCCGCTCCTCCTGAATCCGTTCCCCTTTCTCATAGTGAATCAGGTCATAGTGAATCAGTGAAAGTTATTACAATCACTAGGAAGGATTCAAAAAAATCTGGTATGTTATGTTTCTCCGATCAATACTAATTTCCCTCGAATAAGAAAGTGTAGCTTAATACTGCGTATATAAACTTATGCTCGGTAAATAAGACTATTCATAGGGCCTATACATATCGGAAGTTTTGTGAATGCTGTAGTACTTCGAAGTGAAATGATTTAATCAACTAAAGAAATACATTTTTACAACCTAAAACTAACATGCATATAGGAAGAGGACAGTTTCAATCGGATAAAATGCTTATTATACGTCTTATGTAAGGTTGTTACGTGATGCAATATGTTATGCTTGTCACAATAGATCGGGAAAAATTTTGTTTATTGAGTTTAAATATATCTGGCATTGTGTGATTGATTAGGAAACAGTGTCGATTTTCATGTGATAAAATCCGAAGAAGCAAATACTTTTAACACTGTCATGACAACTCATTCGTTAAATAGTTAAGTACATTAAACCATCATACTAGTACTTACTTACTTACTTATGCCTGTTACCCCTCGTGGAGGAGCAGATGCCGCATACCAACATTCTCCATCCAACCCTGTCCTGGACAATCTCTTGGAGTTCTTTCCAGTTAACATTCATCCTTTTCATATCTGCTTCTATTTCCCGACGTAATGTGTTCTTTGGTCTTCCTCATTTCCTCTTTCCTTCCGGATTCCAAGTTAGGGCTTGCCTCGTGATGCAGTTTGGTGATTTCCCCGATTTATGTCCGATCCACTTCCAACGTCTTTCGTTGTTTTCTCTTTAGCTGGAAGCTGGTTTGTCCTCTCCCAGAGAAGTCTGTTTCTGATGGTATCCGGTCAGTGAATGTTGAGTATATTGCGTAGACAACTATTTATAAATACTTGTACCTTCTTGACGATGGTTGTAGTAGTTCTCCACATTTCAGATCCATACAGTAGGACTGTTTTAACGTTCGTATTGAGGATTGTAACTTTGATATTGGTTGAGAGTTGTTTTGAGTTCCATATGTTCTTCAAATGTAGGAATGCGGTCCTTGGTTTGCCAATCCTCGTCTTTACATTTGCATCAGATCTTATTTCTTCATCAATGATTCTTCCCAGGTAGGTGAATGATTCCACCTCTTCCAGAGTTTCGCCATCAAGTGTGATTGAGTCACTGTTCTCTTTGTTGTGTTTGAGAATCTTGCTTTTTCCTTTGTGTATGTTGAGGCCTATTGATGCAGAAGCTGCTGCTACATTTGCTGTCTTCGTCTGTATTTGCTCATGTGTATGTGATAGGAGGGCTAAGTCATCTGTGAAGTCTAAATCGTTTAATTGGTTCTGAGATGTCCATTGTATTCCGTGCTTCGTCATACGAGTAGTCCCGATTTATTCCTAAGGGATTTGATTAAGATGAGCTGAAAGTAGGGAAATGCTTTCATACGGCTGCATTTTGTTTCGTGGAAGTCTTACTTGCTGCATCAATGTGCCCTGGATGTTTATACAAAATTGACTTGAAAAAAGTGGACACCTATGTTTTAAACTGGACTAATGGACATAAAATATTCACCTAAGGCAGTTAGATAATAATGATGCATATTCGTACACAGCTATTCCAATCATCGTTCATCATATGATCGCATCTTTTAGTGTTGTTTCACAGCCTTGTGAATTGGACCTTTAGGTCAAACGGCCCCCTTTAAAAGCTTTAATAGTGTCACAGCTGTCACAAATAATGATAATTACCGGTGATGAAAATATAAATTATAAACTATTCACCTTGCACACTAATGTTCACAAATTATAAGAACATGTTTATATTACTAGAAATAGATTTTGTTTCACGTTAATTTCTGACACTTTCACCTCCATATAGTTCATGCTTTTTACCTCAATTAGGAAGAATATTCATGCTTTTTTACTTCAACTCGTACAGAAGCTCGTCTTGAGTATTTAAATGGTTCATTTCGGAGTGGTGACATGCAATGTAATGATTCGTTGTTATCATGTGCCTTTTCTTTGATCGCCACTTTTTTGTTCTCTGCGTATATAGATTGTCTTAATCTTGACTGATACATATTTATGTTGTTTATATCTATTTCAACTTCACTTTCATACTTTTATATTTTTACTCATAAACCATATTCATAGATGATGAAGTATTTGGTATTACCGTACTGTTCGTATGGCCAAAGTGAACATGTATTGTCTATAAAGTTGCAATGTTACTGATTCGTTATCAAAATAATTATCAGTATATTTGATTTGAAAAAAATTCCATACTAAATTTCTAAATTTACTGTAATTGATCAGTCTCTTACGGGCATATGTGCATTCTATGCTGATTGCCTCGATATTGCCTTAAGTCACAAGCATTATAGGTAGAGATGGATGGTAGTTAGCAGTAAAATGCAGGACCCGCGTTTCGTCCCGTTTTGGACTTATAAGGAGGCTGCATCTCAAGGCAAGGGCTAACTTGGAATCCTGAATGGAAACGGAAAAAAGGAAGGCCGAAGAACACACTGCTCTGAGAATTGGAAGCAGACATGAAAAGGATGAATAGCAATTAGAAAGAACTGGAAAGGATTGCCCAGGACAAGGTTTGATGTAGAATGCTTGTGGGCGCGCCATGCTGTGCCACGAAAGATAACAGGCGTGAATAAGGAGGTAGCCGCCATTGGCCATATAATCAATGGAAAGATTCAAACAAACAATACTAAGTGAATTTAAACTTCACCTCATTGCACAAGCTAGTGGCTATCTGAACTCGATGACAAATCTGTTTGGGAGTCTGTAAACAGTAGTGATAGTTTGTTTCTATTCTTCATGTTGTAATAATTTGCCGTAGGCATTCTGATCATATACATAGATAGCTTATTCTTTGTCTATTTCATAAAACAATTTTAGAAAAATGTAAAGCATAAGAATTCTCGATTGTTATCTTCATCGCTTATTTTTCCTCACTACTCTTCTTATTTCTAGGCACAACATCTACAACTACAACTACTAATACTAATCAACATAATCAACGACGTGACAGTTATCAAGATTCACTAAAAGATATGGCTGCTCTTATGACTGATGTAGAATTAACAGATGATATGATCAATGGTATGCGTAAACGTTTCGATTTAAAGAACTGATGACACTAAACTATTCTTCAATCAATAGTTCGGTTCATATTCCTATCAAATGACTTGAAAAAACAAAATTCTCCTATTGAAAGTGTAGATTACTTTCTGTTTATAAAACAATCATCATTTATTTTGCTTCATTTTTTGTTTTACAATGCTTTCACATCAATGAATGTCCATGATAATCCATGATAAAGTTGCTTTTCCCCCCTCCCCATCGATTAACTTTGTTTATTTATTTATTTTGTTATTGTTTACTTTGATTATTGATTGTTTATCCTTAATTTGCCAATAGATAAATCAAGTATTTTTTTTGCCTGTAAAACAAATAGACTGGCGTTTCAACTTGATTTCCAACTTTCTCCTGTCTTGTCTGTTTCTGTGTTTTCGATATTTTTGAGAAGGAAGGGGAGGCCTATATATACTGTTGATGTGTTTCAGACTCAAGTTTGTTTGTTTCAGAAAGTGTATAAATATGATTGTTATTATTTATCTTTTTTTTGAACATAGTTTGCATTAGAGTGCAGGGCATAAACTTTCGACTATTAGCATATCACCCGCCCTGGTACGACCGAGAGTGGGGTGAGTCCGCTCTCCTTCTCGAAATGCTCTCACATGGCCACGCGAATATATAGCCTCTGACAGGGAAGTCCTACTCAATGCCTTCTCGTGGCACTACTGTTGACTACGATATTGAGAGGACGAAAAGCGTATGTCCGGCACTTTAACCGGGTTGATGGATACAGTGCGTCCATCTAGGGGAGTTGGAAAACCCTCATTCCAAACCATTGATGCACATGGGCTGGCTCCAGTATCCTGAGGGAACAAATGGCGTATGAATCAATCGTTGGTCACCGGCTACCATGGGACTGCATCTTCTCACTATGCTCCACTACCTTGTGGATTAGATCTTTGGGTCAAAGGTTCCGGGTGTGGTCCCCTAAGGAAACCACCTGTTTCTGTCTGAGCACCAGTGCAGTATCACAGCCCTCACACAAATCAAATAAGATTTGTGTGGCGCATATATATCTGGTGCCCGTTTGTACCAATATTTATGTGTTTAAATAAATAAGTAAATAAAAAGCAAAGCACTTGTGTTCATCTGATCTAAGGTTCTAACTAGGGTATATCATCAAATTTATGCTTATTTGTAAGTAACTATTAGTTTACTCAAATTTGATTGATTAAAGGTAAAAGAGAGACATATACACACAGAATTAAACTATTAATCTAGAAAAGAATCAACAAATGCAATGCTGTAATCGACTGAAGGAGAATTAAACATAATCCTGTGGTGTGACGAAGAAATGTTTATGTTACTAACACAGTAAGATTAACTAATATCACCTTTTAAACACAAATCAAGTTTCTGTTGCCTCATATCAATGACTTCAGCAGAGTGGAGTTTCGCTGTTTCCTTATTACCTCGATAAATTTATGGGTATCGGCTTGATGTCTTATGTCTAAGAGATGTCTAGAGATTGGGAATTGAAAGCAGATATGAGGAGGATGAGTAGCAACTTGAAAGAACTGGAAGGGATTGACGAGGACAGATTTGGATGGAGGTTTATGCTCCTCCATGAAGGTTAACAGGCATAAGTAATTAAGTAAGATTATACTGACAATTTTTTGTTACATACCATAATTAATGAAGTTTTGTTTGAATGGATTTAAGAAACAAGAGGAAACAACATATGTGATATAATAGTTAAGATTAATTAGTATTCCATATGTTAGAGATTAAGTAATTTAAATGTTATCAATGATAATAAGGAGACAATGAATAGAAACATCGGTGTCATGCTGGTTGCCTGAAGAAAACACCTTACTGCTGTCACACTTCTGTACAGCCAGCAGTATGACTTCAACTTCGGGCCTTCGGTTTGTTGCTTACCGCTCTTCAACCGACCTATCTGGCATGGTAAAACCTTGAGGAACGATTGTTTCAACTAGTATAGCTGGTTCGTCACGATAGACAATCCCGACCACCACATCAAGGTAGCAACAACGGTCAGGTATGGAATAATTGCTTTAATACTAATGAATAGAGAATTAATTTGTCTCTTAATTAACTGTCTGTCTATGAGAGGAAACATTTGTAATTACATTTACACTATCCTTATGATATGAATACAATGCTGTGCAATACCTTAATTAAGAAAAACTTCTATAAACACTTAAATACACTCATTTATACATCTTTAAGTAAACATTTTTTTAGATTACAGCTAAATTAGTTGAGATAACTCATCCGATTGAGGGAGACAATTGACTTCTATGTACTTTGAAAAAATATTGTTATTATGTTGTGTGTGCTACTGATATCAACAGATATAAGTAGTATGTATCATCAATCAAAAGTGAAATGCTTAGCGGCAGAAGGTTAAGGAATGATTGGTACGGAAACCAAGGAACAATCAAGTCTGAGACAATTGACTAACATTTTACAAATGAATTATTTACTATATGATTCTCAGATTTTACTGAGAGATTCTATAATTTTGTATTCACATATATTCGATTGTCCCCTACTTATGTTCCAGTTGACTTGTCTTCCACGTGCTTGTCAGCCAATAAGGTGATAGAATAGTTTTATTCTCTTTACCCCAAGCAGTTGATCTCCCTTTCGAACTCACGTATACTAGCCTCAAAGTTAAGCCAGTTAGTCTATTGCGTCAAAGTCTTGATGTACAATAGACAAGTTATCCTCGGCACCAAAGTGGGTAGACAGATCAAGGACGTAACAGTGTTTTAAAACTTTAACTCCATCTATGGATATAGACTATCGGATATTCAAAAACAAAACAAAAAAAATCTATGTTCAATTTCATTTATGTATCTGTTATTTACATATAATTTTATACTTGAAATCATGAATCAATTGAAGCTGGGTTCGAATCTCGCGAGTTTATTCATTTAAACACATAAATATTGGTACAAACGGGCACCAGATATATATGCGCCACACAAATCTTATTTGATTTGTGTGAGGGCTGTGATACTGCACTGGTGCTCAGACAGAAACAGGTGGTTTCCTTAGGGGACCACACCCGGAACCTTTGACCCAAAGATCTAATCCACAAGGTAGTGGAGCATAGTGAGAAGATGCAGTCCCATGGTAGCCGGTGACCAACGATTGATTCATACGCCATTTGTTCCCTCAGGATACTGGAGCCAGCCCATGTGCATCAATGGTTTGGAATGAGGGTTTTCCAACTCCCCTAGATGGACGCACTGTATCCATCAACCCGGTTAAAGTGCCGGACATACGCTTTTCGTCCTCTCAATATCGTAGTCAACAGTAGTGCCACGAGAAGGCATTGAGTAGGACTTCCCTGTCAGAGGCTATATATTCGCGTGGCCATGTGAGAGCATTTCGAGAAGGAGAGCGGACTCACCCCACTCTCGGCCGTACCAGGGCATTTGGGGGCGAGGTCGTGGATGCCCACTGCTGAGGGGACCCACAATAGGACGAAACGGCCGTCCAGCTCTTTCAGGTTTTCCATGGTGGTCTAGCTTCAGTTGACTCACGCTTTCAACTGTGAAGCTAGACCACCATGGAAAACCTGGAAGCATTGGACGGCCGTTTCGTCCTATTGTGTGACGATATAACATTAGCTAAACCTATTAAATAAAATAATGATACGGAATAGAAGTCCATTAAAATTCATAAACTAATACGATGACCATTTTATATTGAGACTTATTACTTTGTAGTTGGCGTCCAGGAACGATTGAGTATGATCATCACTACAGGAAGATTATGTGCCAGATATTAGGTTGGATCCCTCCGTAAGCCAAAGACCAGAAGGCAGTTGACGGTTTTAATAAAATATATTTGTTGACGATCTCGTGGTATCGAAGGAATACTGAGACCGTGCCAAAGTTCACAAGTGGAACTACTGAGCGTACGCGAGTTCGTGCAAGGTCACAGACAACAGAAAATGCGTCTTTTTTGTATACTTAAACAAACAAGTACAGTAAAACAATCACTGGTACAATTGGTTGTAATAATAATTATTTCCATTATACTAATCACGTTCTCGTCATAAAATTGGGTCACTACAACTTAATACTGTTATATCGAGTGTTTCTTCAATTGTTTATTATCTTGCACCCACCTACTAGAGAGCAGTAATTTATCGGTCGGAACAGTGATACGCAAAACACGTACGAGCAGTCTAGAGAACTTGTCGGTCTTGCTATCTGCCTAGCCCCAGTCAGTTACGTCTACAACACCAATAACAGCCTCTGCAATATGAATCATTATTTTCAAAAATAACGGGTTTATATACCAATCAGACAGACCATATTGTACCATAAAATAGGGAACAACATTTGTACAAGATTTAGCTAAATGTGGCTGTGAATAAGGGAGATGGTAATCGGTAGACAGGGCAGAGGAAGAAAAGCGAATGTCCGGCGACTTAACCGGGTTAGTGGACACGGAAGGTTCACCTAGGGGAGTTGGAATACCCTGATTTCAAACCAATGGTGCACATAGGTTCTGTGGTGTGGTCTACTTATATCTATATAAGTAATATATGGTGTGGGTCAGACATAGAATGTATTTGGGCAGAAGACCGATGAGCAAAGAACTGAAATGAAACGCAAACGTCTGGAAAATGCATGAGCAATGGAATAAGAAAAGAAACAGTGAAGATTGAAATAATTGGCTGTTAATTTGCAAATTGACTGTTCATTGTTTGGTAATCAGAATTTATTGAGATAGTCTGTAATTTTTGCTTAAATACATTCGATTGTCCCCAACTAGTGTTCTGTTCACTACAGTTCCAGTATCCTGAGGGAACAAAAAGTGGATGAACCAAATATTGGTCACTAGCTACCATGAGACTGCTTCTCCTCACAATGCTCCACTGTCTTGTGAATCAGGCTTTTAGATCAAAGGCTCCGAGTGTGGCTCCCTAAGAAAATCACCTGCTTCAGTATGGGCACCCGGGAAGTATCACAGCCTTCACACAAATTTGTGTAGTGCATATATATCTGGTACCTCTTTGTACCAATATTTATTTGTTTGAATAAAATAAGATAATAATAGAAGGAGTGTTATATATAGTATTAACTATGTTCATAAGTTATAATTAGTAGTATTATATCATATGATCATTATATTAACAATATATAGTCTTAAGTTTAAAAAGTTAAATATGTTGCTAGGTGAAGCTTTTCTTTTTTGTTGTTGTCGTTGTCGTTACCTGAATTGTAAAGAACTCATCGTGTTTTTTTTTTCAGCGCTTACTTCAATTAGAAACTAAAGTGATTATGATAAATTTTATTGATTAAGAAACCAAAAACTATATAACCTTCATCATTGACTTATAGTAATTATCTACTAAAGATATCGGATGACATTTTAGAATATATAGTTAGTTGGCTGTAATTATGTAACAGTAACCTTTGTATCCTTAGTTACTTTTGTTTTATGGAATGTTAATGACAATAACTACTACAAAAAAGAAGCTACATTCCGGTTAGTGATAACGTTATCAATGTAATGTTAGGCCTTCTAAGAATAAGAACACAAGTTTATATGAAAGATATAACTAACTTCTGATAGAGCAATTTAATTGTAATAATTAGAAACTGATAAGTTCTGGGTTCGAATCTCGTCAGGCGGGATCGTGGATGCGCATTGTTGAGGAGTTCCACAATAGGACAAAACGACCGTTCAATACTTCCAGGTTTTTCATAGTGGTCTAGCTTTAATTGATTCATGAACTCAACTATTATAATTAGAAATAGTTGATTTATTGTACAAATTAGGAATCTTAGAAATAACATAAATAAGAAGAACTATATGAGCATGAATGAATGAAAGTATTGTATTTGGAATTTGAAAATAAGCAGTTATCAAGTACAAAGGACTCAGTGTCTGAGTGGATTACGCAATGACGTTTGAAGCGAAAGGTACTGAGTTCGAGTCAAAGAGTGAACATCAACTCTGAGATGCAGGTACATCCACATATGACGAGTCCCAAATAGGATGAAACGCGCGTCCTGAATTCCACTGCTAGCCACTATCCACCTTTGTTTACCAAAGGAATAATTACTTTAAGAAAATACAATATTTTTGTGACAAATGAACATAAAACGTACGTTACATTTCTCTAAGATAGATAGTAAACGGTATGATATATTGAAACTCACTGAAAACCTCTTCCTAATAATCCCTTTAACTTCAATTATTTGATTAAATTACTTACTTGCTTATGCCTGTTACTCCTCGTGGAGGAACATAGGCCGCCCACCAGCATTCTCCATCTAACCCTGTCCTGAACAATCCCTCCCAGTTCTTTCCAGTTAACATTCATCCTTTTCATATCCGTTTTCATTTCCTGACGTAATCTGTTCTTTGGCTTTCCTCATTTCCGCTTCCCTTCCAGATTCCAAGTTAAGGATTGCCTCGTGATGCAGTTTGGTGATTTCCTCGATTTATGTCCGATCCACTTCCAACGTCTTTTGTTGTTTCCTCTTTAGCTGGAAGCTGGTTTGTCCTCTCCCAGAGAAGTCTGTTCCTGATGGTATCCGGTCAGTGAATGTTGAGTATATTGCGTAGACAACTATTTATAAATACTTGTACCTTCTTGATGATGGTTGTAGTAGTGTGGTGTGGTCTACTTATATCTATATAAGTAGTATATGCTGTTGGTCAGACATAGAATGTATTTGGGCAGAAGACCGATGAGCAAAGAACTGAAATGAAGCGCAATCGTTTGGAAAATGCATGAGCAGTGGAATAAGAGAAGAAACAGAGAAGATTGAAACAATTGGTTGTTAATTTGCAAATTGACTGTTCATTGTTTGGTAATCAGAATTTACTGAGATAGTCTGTAATTTTTGCTTAAATACATTCGATTGTCCCCAACCGGTGTTTCGTTCATTACAGTAGTTCTCCAAGTTACAGCTCCATACAGTAGGACTGTTTTGACGTTCGTAATAAAGATTGCGGCCTTGAAATTAGTGGAGAGTTATTTTGAATTCCATATATTCTTTAATTGTAGGAATGCGGTCCTTGGTTTGCCAATCCTCGCCTTTACATCTGCATCATATGTGTTTAAATAGTTCGTAAATAATAACTTCCGAGGTAAAGTATGGTTAACTTATAACTCGCCGGACTGTTTGTAATAACGCAACAAAACTATGTGGAAAGTTTACCGTTCAATTAAGGAAGGACTACCGACTGATATAATGATCAAGTTAGTTTAATAAAACACTAATATAGGATTTCGTAACTTATACAGGATGTATCAATAATCATATTTATTAGTTAGTTAAAACTATAAATTAGTGACTCAAACTTAATTTAACAACTACTGGTTGTTTTAATTTGCTAAATGTGAATTGTAAATACGATCACATTTAGAATTGTCCCCAAATGCCCTGGTACGGCCGAGAGTGAGGGGGGATCGTCTCTCTCTTTCTAAATGCTCTCACATGGCCACACGTATCCAGACACTGCTACCGAAGTCATAATCACTGCCTTCTCGCGGCATTACTGTTGTTTACAAGATTGAGAGGACTAAAAGAGAATGTTAGGTGCTGTAACCGGGTTGGTGGACACGGAAAGTTCACCTAGGGGAGTTGGAAAATCCTTATTCCAAACCAATGGTGCACATGGGCTGGTTACAATATCCTGAGGGAACAAATGGCGTATGAACCAATTATTGGTCACTGACTACCATGGAACTGCATCTCCTTACGATGCTCCACTGCCTTGTGGATCAGACGTTTAGGTCCAAGGCTCCGTGTATTGTGGCCTCCTAAGAAAACCACCTGCTTCAATTTGGGCACCTGGGCAGTATCATAGCTCTCACATAAATCAAATGAGATTTGTTTGGCGCATATATATCTGGCACCCGTTTGTACCAATATTTATGTGTTCAAACAAACACCTTTAGAAGATTTTTTGATGTATATGAATATGTTACAAATATTGACTTTTGAGTCTTTTATTGTTTCTCTTAAATACAAAACAATGTGATTCAAAGAGAAAGAAGAAAAAACAACAAATGATCGAACTAAGTAATTTAATTTATTATTTAAATATCTGACTTATGAATGATTCGGATAAAAATTCTTTAAAAAATTGACTACCAGTTAGGGAATGATGGTAAATCAGTTGATGAGGTCATGAATCTTCATCGACTGAGATGGTTGGGCCACGTGTTACGTATGCCTGAACACCGATTACTACGATGCGCTATGCTGACTAGTATAGGGGATGGTTGTAAGAGAGTGAGGGGCGGCCAAACCAAAACGTGGCATCAGTGCCTAAAGTCACTAACTTCTAGTCTGAGCCACGTTGGCAGATGCAGATTACTTGGTTGGGGTCCGCGTGACTATCGTAACCAATGGTTGGAAGCTCTGTGTGACATTGCTTAGAATCGATCACAATGGCGTAGCTGTGTAACCTCTATGTCTTCCCTTAAATTATGAGATTAAAATCGCTTCATACTCTTCTTTCTTCCTGTACTATATAATTATATACAACATTTCTTTTATATATTACCACCATTGAATGAATTACTTCTATGAATTCGGTGTTCACCTTGTTGTGATAATGGGGTTATGACAACTTGGATCGATGCATATATGTACCTGGTCCTACGTTGTAGCTGACTGACTGACCCGTTATTGATGGAACGTAGTTGTTTCCGTTTGATATTTGGTTATAATAAGTTTGAGTGAAAAACTATCAACGAAGTTAAAACAACTGAATGGGTACCATTTACAAAGACCGTCAGTTATTTATATAATAATCAGTCAGTCAGTCAACTGGTTGTCTGAAGGAAACACCTTACTGCCATCACACTTCTGTACAGTCAACAGTACGACTTCGCCTTCGGATCTTGGGTTGGCTGCTTCTTTTAATCTTACCGTTCTTCAACCGACCTGTCTGGCATGGTAAAACATTGAGGAACGATTATTTTAACCAGTATAGTTCAATTGATTCATCACGATAGGCAAGCCCGACCACCATATCAAGGTAGCAGCAATAGTAATTTATTCTTATGATTATTTAAAAAATCAATCTGTACAAATGGTACCTATACAAATTATTCTAACTTTGTTAATAACACGATAGCGTTTGAAGCGAAGAGTACTGGGTTTGAGTCCCAGAGTGAACATCAACTCTGAGATGTAGGTATATCCACAGATGTCGAGTCCCAAATAGGATGAAACGCGCATCAAACTGGATTCCATTACTAACCACTATCCATCTTTGCTTATTCTAACTTTGTTGATAATCTTTCTCTCAAAGTTATTAGAATCAAATATCAATAATTGATAGTTAGTTCGATCATTTGTTGTTTGTTTTTTGGTCTTTTTGAATCACATTGTTTTATATTTTGTTGAGAGGAAACTTAGAAAAGAAAACAATAAAAAAAGGACTGAAAAATCAATATTTATAACATGTGAGTTGCAAACTGCGAATTGTTGAGTACTTTAATTACATCATTTCAATTGAATAAGTTTTTCTGGTTAGCATTTGTTTTAGCGAGTTAGTTTTCTACGGGATGGGTTTACTAACCTCATGTGCAACCTTCCTCCTTTATCCGGGATTGGGACTGGCAGTAGACCCTGGAGGAGTTACAGGCGAAGTTACTCATTTCAATAATTAACTCTTAAATATCATTTGTATTTTTTGATTTTAATCAAACAAACAAACAAGCAAAAACCAAAAAGCACTGAACGGCCGTTTCCAGGTTATCTCTGGTGGTCTAGCTTCAATTGACTTATGCTTTCAACTATGAAAATACTAAATCTCCACAAAAACCCCTTCTGATAAAAAAAACCCTAAAACGTCACACTTGAAAAGTCAACCAGTTAAATTTTTCTAGTCTGTAGTATTGGCTTTGTATCGTTAATCGTTCATCTCGTTAACCGTTATAATATGGATCTCAGAAGGCAAAGAGAAGCTGTAACTACAGTTTTTCTATCAAATAATACAGATCAAAAAGTTACAAGCACATGAGTAAGTATCAGCGAGTAAGTGCAAGCAATTACGTAGGCAAATTTATAGTCAAATTGTATAATGACGCAGAAAGACTAAACAAAAGCTAATAGTGGGATTTGAGTGCGTACATATATGGGGAGGAGAATGGGTCATTCAATGATATTAAAGCAATCAATATTTTAGCTAGAGTCTGTCATGTGCTCTAGTGATGATAACAGTACAAAGATATATGCGAATTGTTGCTATTCCAACGACAATGTCTATTAAGTAAGTTAATAAAAGGGCTTAACCAAAATTAACCATCATCGGAATTGGTTGTAGGATAGTTGTTATGATTCTTATGAAATATTTAACAAATTTACTTCAGAAGTAATAATCTATGGATAATGTATATATAATAGCTAGTTTTGATTGTTTATAGCAACTTTAGGAGACAAAGGGAAAAACAAGAATCTCCGATACAATACAGCACACACCAATCCAATCACACTTGACGGAGAAGCTTTGGAGGATGTGGAAGCCTTTACATATCTGAGCAGCATCATTGATGAACACGATGGATCTGATGTAGATGTGAAGATGCGGATCGGCAAAGCAAGAGCAGCATATTTACAACTGAAGAACATCTGGGACTCAAAAAAATTTTCAATCAACATTAAGATCAGAATTTTCAATACAGATGTCCAGATAGTTCTACTGTATGTGGCGGAGATGTGGAGAACTACGAAAGTCATCATCCAAAAGATACAAGTGTTTATTAACAGTTGTCTACGCAAAATACTTCAAATACGTTGGTCAGACACCCCAGCAACATTCTACTGTGTGAGAGAAAAAAATCAGATTTCAGTGGAAGAAGAAATCAGGAAGAAGCGTTGGAAGTGGATTGAACACACATAGAGGGAATCACCCAACTGCGTCACAAAACTAGCCCTCACATGGAATCCTCAACATCAAAGGAGAAGAGGAAGATCGAAAAATACGTTAAGCCGAGAAATGGAGACAGACATGAGAAGAATGAACAAAAATTGGATTGAACTAAAAAGAGTGACACAGGACAGAGTGGGTTGGAGAATGCTGGTCGGTGGCCTATGCTTCATTAGAGGAAACAGACGTAAGTAAGTAAGTAACAGCTTTAGGTGTACAATTGTTTTAGTGTTAAACTTCAATTAATAATAAACATAATCTGAATGCTATACAATATGAGAAAGCAAATATGGACGGTGGTTAGCAGTGGAATCCAGGACTCATGTTTTATCCTATTTAGGACTTGTCATTTGGATATACCTGCATCCCAGAGTTGATATTCACTCAAGGACTCGAATCTAGTACTTTTCAACTAAAATGCCAATTTGGAATCCTGAAAGCAAAAGAAGAAGAGGGAAACCAACGAACACATTAGGTCAATTATTGTGAGCAGACGTCAAAAGGATGGTTAGCAACTGGAAAGAATTTCCCAGGACAGAGTTTGATAGAGAATCCTGTTGGTCAGTCCATGGTCCTCTTCAACGAGATGCAATATATGTAAGTAGGTGAGTAAGTTTGTCTGTTATGAACAGGTTTGCGCTGACCGATTATTTACCACACAGGGAATGTAATCTTGTAATGCTTTATCTGACGATCATCAAAAACAATAGTTGTATTACCAGTTAATGTAGGAAGGTATGTAATGTACAAGTCTTATAGTCTCTGGACAACTAAACGAACCACGGAAATTTCGCAGATCATTTTGAGCTTACTGAATTAGTACTTGAAGTGATAAATATTGCCCTCAGAAAAAATTTCATATGTTGTTGATAAATTACTTACTTACTTACTTTCGCCTGTTACTCCCAATGGAGCATAGGCCGCCGACCAGCTTTCTCCAACCCACTCTGTCCTGGGCCTTCTTTTCTAGTTCTTTCCAGTTCTTGTTCATTCTTCTCATGTCTGTCTCTATTTCTCGGCGTAATGTGTTCTTTGGTCTTCCTCTTCTCCTTCGACCTTCAGGATTCCATGTGAGGGCTTGTCTTGTGACACAATTGGGTGATTTCCTCAAAGTGTGCCCAATCCACTTCCAGCGCTTCTTCCTGATTTCTTCCTCCGCTGGAATCTGGTTTGTTGTCTCCCACAGTGTCTGGCCATCGGATCCGAAGTATCTTGCGTAGACAGCTGTTAATAAACACTTGTATCTTCTGGATAATGGCTTTCGTAGTTCTCCACATCTCCGCCCCATACAGTAGAACTGTCTTGACATTTGTATTGAAAATTCTGATCTTGGTGTTGGTTGACAATTGTTTTGAGCTTCAGATGTTTTTCAGCTGTGGGTATGCTGCTCTTGCTTTGCCGATCCGCGCCCTCACATCTGCATCTGATCCACCGTGTTCATCAATGATGCTGCCCAGATATGTAAAGATTTCCACATCCTCCAAAGCTTCTCCGTCAAGTGTAATTGGATTGGTGCATATTGTATTGTATCGGAGAGTCTTGCATTTCTCTTTGTTTATATTGAGACCTACTGCTGCTGAGGCTGCTGCTACACTGGTCGTTTTCTCCTGCATTTGTTGTTGCGTTTGTGATAGAAGAGCCAGATCATCCGCGAAGTCTAAATCGTCAAGCTGCATCCTGCCTGTCCACTGTATCCCGTGCATTCCTCCAGATGTTGACGTCTTCATAATCCAGTCGATCACCAGGAGAAAGAGAAAGGGTGAGAGTAGGCAACCTTGCCTAACACCGGTCTTTACCTCGAACGAGTCGGTGAGTTGTCCTCCGTGGACGATTTGGCAGTTTAGTCCATCATAGGATTTCCGTATGATGTTGACTATCTTCTCAGGCACGCCGTAGTGTCGTAGAAGCTTCCATGGTGTCGTCCTGTCCACTCTATCAAATGCCTTCTCGTAGTCGATGAAGTTGATGTACAGTGATGAATTCCAGTCGATTGATTGTTCCACAATGATACGTAGAGTTGCGATTTGATCTGTGCACGATCTATCCTTACGAAATCCAGCTTGTTGATCTCGAAGTTGGGCGTCCACGGAATCCTTCATCCTGTTTAACAATACTCGGTTGAAGACTTTTCCTGGTATTGAGAGGACAGTGATGCCCCTGTAGTTGTCGCACTTGCTCAGATCGCCTTTCTTTGGTATCTTGATGAGAAGTCCTTCTTTCCAGTCTGTTGGTACATGTTCTTCGTCCCAAATCTTACCGAAGAGGATGTGGAGTATCTTGGCAGTTGCTGTTACATTTGCTTTCAGTGCCTCTGCCGGGATGTTGTCTGGTCCTGCTGCTTTGCCACTCTTGATTTGTCTAATGGCCATGCTGATCTCTTCAATTGTTGGTGGGCCAATATCGATTGGGAGGTCTGTGGGTGCTGCTTCGATGTTGGGTGGGTTCAGTGGAGCTGGCCGATTCAAGAGTTCCTTGAAGTGTTCTACCCACCTGTTTCGTTGTTCTTCAATATTGGTGATTACTTTGCCTTCCTTGCTTTTCACTGGTCTTTCTGGTTGACGGTAATTTCCAGCAAGTTTCTTTGTTGTATCATACAGTTGTCTCATGTTTCCCTCTCTTGCAGCCTTTTCCGCTGTCATCGCTAAATCTTCCACATATTTACGTTTGTCGGTCCTGATGCTCCTCTTCACTTGCTTGTTTGCCTCTGTGTATTCGGCTTGTGCCTTGGCTTTTTCTGCTCTTGTTCGGCTGATATTGATTGCTACCTTCTTGTTCCTCCTTGCTTCAATTTTATCCAGTGTACCAACAGTGATCCATTCCTTGTGATGGTGCTTCTTTTGGCCCAGAACCTCCTGACATGTTGAAACGATTGCCTCCTTGATACCTTTCCAGCTGCTCTCTATGGTGGTTCCCTCTCCATTGAGTAGGTCATGAAAGGCCTCGAACCTGTTGCTGAGGTCTATGTTAAATTCGTTGAGTTTGTCAGCATCTCGAAGAAAGGCCGTGTTAAACTTTTGTGATGTTGTCCGCGCCATTGTCCAGTGCTTCTTGAGTTTCAGTTTCATCTTGGCGACCAGCAAATGGTGATCGGATGCTATATCAGCTCCTCTTCTGGTTCTCACATCCTCCATCGTCCTCCTGAACTTTTTGTTGATGCAGATATGGTCGATTTGATTCTGTGTAGTGTGATCCGGTGAAATCCAAGTGGCTTTGTGTATGTTTTTGTGTGGGAATATGGTGCCACCTATGACCAGTTTATTGAAGGCACATAGGTTTGCAAATCTCTCACCGTTTTCGTTCCTTCCTCCCAGTCCATGTTGTCCCATGACGTCTTCGTATCCAGTGTTGTCCTTTCCAACCTTGGCATTGAAATCTCCCATTAGAATGGTCAGGTCCTTGGTTGGGCACTTCTCGAAGATTGACTGCAGCCTATCGTAGAATTGGTTTTTAGCGTCTTCATCGTAGTCGTTGGTCGGCGCATAGCATTGGATGATGTTCATTGTAATGCCCTCTCTCTTTGTTTTGAAGGAGGCTTTGATGATCCTCGGTCCATGAGATTCCCATCCAATAAGTGCATTTTGTGCTTTTCTAGACAGCATCAGTGCCACTCCTTGTGTATGTGGGGCATTTTCTTCTTCATGACCGGAGTATAACAGAAGTTCCCCTGAAGACAGTCGTTATTGTCCAACCTGCGTCCAATGTGTTTCACTGATTCCAAGCACTTCCAGGTTGTATTTCCTCATTTTTGCAGAAATTTGGAAGACTCTTACGGTCTCCCACATTGTCCGGACGTTCCATGTACCTATAAAAATTGTCGCTCTGGTTGTAAGAAGGTGCATCGGCTTCATGACTTCCGAAGGAACTCGGCTTTCATCATGAGACGTCATTTTTCCTTCTACTCCCAGGGCAGAGTTTGAATGGTTTGAATGATTTTTTCTGGTTAGCGTTTTTTTAGCGAGTTGATTTTCTACGGGATGGGGTCGCTAACCCCATGCCCAACCCCCCTCCTTGGGCTTGGGACCGGCAGTAGCCCCTGGAGGAGCTACAGGCGGAGTTTGTTGATAAATTGTATGAAAAATAATGGTTGCTACAATGTAGATTTAGTGTTTTTAGTAACTAATGTGCTTTCATATCTGTAAGTCGTGCAATGTCAGAAGTTTTAATCAATTTTGAAAGGTGATGAAAGGTCAGTATTGTAGCAGTTATGTAAGAATCAAGGAATGGATGTTGAGATTAGGCAAAATACAAAAGTTGAAGAAATTCGAAACTCACGATTTCAACTATGAAAATACTGAAATCTTCACAAACCCCTTTTGATCTATAATCATATGCTCACTAGTGACTGACTTCATGGGATATTTCCTTGAGTTCTAGTTGGAAGCAGTGACCAATCGAGTTCAACTAAGTCTGTTTTAGAGATATCAACTCACTGAAGACAATTGGTTAACGGTTGCTCAAACATCGTGGATTGGTTGAAGTTTGACATCGCTTAAGTGCTCTGGCGCGAGACTGGTAGGTCGTGGGTTCGAATATCGAGAGTGCGGGATCGTGGATGCACACTGCTGAGGAGTCCCATAATAGGAAGAAACGGTCGTCCAGTGCTTCTAGGTTTTCCATGGTGGTCTAGCTTCAATTGACTCATGATTTCAACTATGAAAATTCGAAAATCGTTAAAGTATTTTTGAATGAGAAAGTTTCATCAAAGTTATGCTACAAAGTGACTTCTATACTGATGGCCAAGGTAGTGAAAGTGGTTGTACAAACATTTTTGGATACAAAAGTTTAGTTTGTAAACATGGATTCCACTGACTTCAGCAATGTGCAAAAGATGAACTCGTTAACCATGCGGAGAATTTGATGGAATATGGCAGATAACCTTAAAAGCTTTATTCAGTTCAACTTGATGACCTGTGTCCACCAAGTGAGCAAGAATAGAACTCTTAATCACTTTTACTTGTCCTTTGCTCAACCAAGACGGATGGTGTTCTGCTATTCTCCTGAGGCGTCAGTTATATAGGGCATACAATTCGGAAAGTCTGTCATCGCATAGAGACAAAGTACTATATCACCAAAATTAAATAACAGTTAAACATAATTGTACTGGTTACGCTTCTACTACATGTTACTTGTAGAACTAAACCATAAAGTCTACTAGATATAATATGAAAATGCTTTAGAACACATTTTTTCCACGTCAACAGTTCACTATTCCAAAGTTGTTTATTCACAATAGCTTCCTTGATAAAATATGTATCTGGAAATTTTGTAGGTCGGTGAATATCAACTTAAAAATACATCATATTAACTACAAATGTTGAATGATCCAATGTTAAAATGAGAGGCATTGCTTTCGAAACGACAGTGTCACAAAAGAACTTCATCTCCAGAATAGACAACTATTCGCTGTGTCTAAACTTCATAACAGTTTATCAACAAGCAAAAACCGATTCAAAAGGAAACAATATGGAAGCCATTACGTTTAAACTGGGATTAAACACTTATAAGTTATTACGAATACAACTGTTTACTGAATTATAATAATAAGTAGTATAAGACAATACACGAAAGAGTCGAATGGAAATGAATGAGCACAGAGAACGTAAACAAACAGTTTAACAGCTATTATTATGGTGATTATTGAGTATTGATCCATTCATCGCAATGTCAAGAGATGATGATGTTCCTTCTCTGACTGAGCTTGTTGTTGAGAAGGATGATATGGATGTTGATAAGTTGGAAGTGTTGAATAGGAAAATCTTAAATAATTTAACATTTGGTTCTATTCTCATATTATTCTATTGTGACACTAGATTTGCTTTGATGTATGGCATAATCTAAGGGAGAGACAAAGAAATATAGAAGTTATGTTGAATACAATACAAGTTAGTATATGGCAAATTAGAAATAAATGGTCAAAATGTATTCCACTAATTTGATTACATTGTATCATTGGTTATACAAGATCAAGTTCAACGAATAGTTCAAACTAATATTTCAGGTGACACTTCTACGTCATCTGACCAGATGGCATAATACCACAACAATAATGCCAATGTGTGTTGACTTTGGATTGTACATCTAAGAGTAGAAAGCTGTGTGGAGTCCAAACGTTCAGCTAACCGATTCTATACTGGTTAACCTTTTGAGATAATTCTCGTCAAAACACCTTGCCAGTCTGCATTCATTAGCTTAATGTCCTTGCCTAATACAGACAAAACATATACCTTTGCTATTAGCATGAGACCACCAGTCTTCAACCGTAAACGATGAAAATGGTGGGCATATATAAATGGTGTGGTCATCAGAACACATACTGCATATAATGTTTACAGCCGAAGTATTATGATGTCGGGATCACGAGTGACAATTCTTATTTACGTTGTGTCCCTATTCTGAACGGTTCACCAACTGTCCGAATTCACTACTCGACACTCTCGACGAGACGTACCAAACTTAGTGAGTTAGGCAAATGTTGGCTCTCTACCATCATCTGTAGGTATATCCACCATAATTTGCCAAAGGCATTTGCATTGACTGACTATCATCAGTGACCCTTAAACCGACACAGGTTTCAAACTGCCGTACAAACTTTCATCACCCCATATGATGAATGGACAATGTATGATTGGAAACCATTTCGTTGTTGATGAATTGGGGAGATAAAGCAACCATTATTCATTCGACTACAGACTACGATGATCGAGTAAACAATATTTAGTTTAAAGCAATTAGTCCCTTTGATAAATTTCTATAATGTAATAAGAAGACGAAGATTATCAGAACTATGTGATATATTAGCGCAATACATTTAGAACAATCTGATCACACATATACGTGTTAAGAACATTTATATATAAAAATAAAAGGTCAACTAGACTGGAAATAGGGGTAAGAATAGACAAGGATAATAATGATAAAATAATGTGAAAACAACTTGACACCTAATCACTCTGGATAATAAGCATTTATTACCAGGGTAGGTTTAAGGAGAGAACAAACTGTTTTTGAATACACAAAGGGGGTTTGAATTTTCGTATGGCTAAGGCTTCAATAAACCTCAGTATACGCCCTTTTACACTTTTAAACAACACCGCAAAAGATGAGTTAAGATCAATCTTATGATCTATTTCGATTATGTGTTTAGCAACAGAGGATGATGGATGTTTATCCTCTACTCTTATTACCTTATTACCAGTCTAGTTGACCTTTTATTTTTATGTATGAATGTTCTTAACAAGTTTATACGTGATCAGATTGTTCGAAATGTATTGCGCTAATATATCACATAGTTCTGATAATCTTTATCTTCTTATTACATTATCGAAATATTTAGTTTATTGTTGACACCTAATTAGGGGAAACAAAACATAGATGTTCTTGGGTTGTCTCGTTGGAATTGTTATTGATTTACGAATGTGTAGACTGTCATTCATCCACCGAACTTTGAAGTTTAGTGTGAATAATATATACCCTATATATGATCTCATATCAATGATTTATTCATATGTTCACATACACACACCAAGATCATTACAGGCTCAAATGATGGATTAAACGGATTCATGGAAACACTCGAATGGGAATCTGTTTTCTCTTTGTGCATTAAACATTTAATGACATTTCAGGTTGAGTAATCACTATTCTAATTACAAGTGTGGATCATGTTCGATCAGAAGTGATCAGAGTTTCACAGTTTACATTTCATGACAAGTGGAGTATTTCTCATGTCATCAAAACTGACTAGATCAGTTTGATTTGTACCTGATCGAAAAGAAATTCAATTCCACTCTGAATCTCGATATAGACTCACAGTCAGTAGTGTCGTATGACGGTCGAACAGAATTGATGTTCCTGATTGTGAGAATTAACAATTTTATGTGAACACTTGGATGGAACAGTCTGACAGAATTTCTTTCAAAGAATAAAATTCTAATGTGAAAACGCACATTTCCACATCCAATCAAAACAGTTTATGCTACACTGACTTTAACAAATCAGATTACAAGTAAGCACCATTGACAACCACGTAGCTAATCACTACTGTGAAAACAATCTATGTTCATTAACACATGAGCACACACTTTCAACACAGATTAACCAATCACATCAATTCAAGTATTCTCATTCATACACACAACATGTTCATCGAAAGGGGTCAGGAATCACAATAACCATGGTCTATAATCAATAGTCAAAACAATGTTGACTAACTATGTATTCATAAACCCAAATCACTGGTTAACAATGAATAAACGCGTTTATCAAATTTCACCTTCTCAGTGGTCATTTGGAATCATTGGAGGAGAAGGAAACACGCAAACAATTACGAAATCTATATAAACCTACCAAGCACTAGTCACATTGTGTCGAGTGAAACTGTTCACCGCATCATTGTATCATGCAAATTTCCATTCGATTGAATGAGATGCGATAACTGTGTTTTGTTCATTTCAACCATTTGAGATATACATTTTCGACTAGTCTATCCACCGATATCAATCTATGTGATCTTCGTATGATCATACAAATTCTTCAACGCTGAAGGCATTTGTAAACAACCTGATGTGGGGAATGAAGAAAGCGTATTTCTTGAAAATGATTCATATCGATATGAGAGTGATCAATCAGATGCTAATGCACATATCCACTCCCATTATTATCACTACTCACAGATCGTTCGCGTCAATCAGCCAAACCCAGTTTGTATTGGGAGTTTGAACGGAACTGGTTCGTCTCATGTGACTTGGATACATGTTCCAACAGAGTCAGTCATGCAAATGTGTGCATCATTTTAGGTTATTGGTGCAACAATCCAGTTGAAATATTACGATGTTGATGTCACTAGATTGGAGATTCTTGGTGACGGTAAGTGAATGCATTTTCTTTGAACTACAGTGTTTATTGAATAGTCTTAGTTAACACATTTGATTCTCTAAATCAATGTTACTTTTATTTATTCAGTGCATCATCACTATGCCTTGTCTGACATTCAAATCATCTATTGATATCTTTCCATATTCAACGTGTCTATAGTTTGATATCCATCAGTAAACTAATGACAGTATATCCAACTCATCTTAATCTACACTTCGGTTCACAATCATTCACTCACTCACTCACTCACTCATTCATCCATTCATTCATTCACTGATTCATTGACTGCAGAATACCAATCAAATTGTATGTTTCCATTCAATCAATATAGGTCTAATACAAGTATGTGGAGAAGACTAACACGGATGAATGGACGATCTTATTCCAGTCAATTCTCATTCTGAATTTCACGTTTCCCATAACAGTGAGTTCTTCCATTATTCCGTAAGATTTTGTTTTGTTCCTTCCTCACATTCATTCTGCATAAATGGATCAGTATTTCACTTGATTATTACACAGGAACTGACCACCGAAACATGCCGATTGATTTGTTTGTATGATTTGGTTTGAGAATATGTGTTCAAAACACATTTTGATTACTGTGAGATGAAAATGTAGAGTGAGACAAACATCCATTTCAAAGTAAACACGAATTGATTGAGTGGAAATAATCAACCACATGATGATATAATTGATCCAGTCAACAGTACATAGTTTCCAGTCAATCAATCAATCAGTCGGTCGGTTAGTCAGTCAGCAGTCAATGAGAATGTCAGTCTATTCACAGTGCAAGAGAGGAGATATTTCACCAACACGATACTTGTTGGTAGATTCAATGAATCAGACTGATCACATGGTCAACATTATGTGAATTTGTGTGAGCATTCAATCCGTATCATTGAAACTTATGAACTGTGACATTAATTATACTTGATGTCTTCCAACTCATGTCTGCCACTTAGTTTTTAGAACTATATTCTGTCCATTTTACTTTGTTTTGGCCATGTCATATCTAACACTTTCTAAATATCAACGGTTGAATTCATTAGTCGATCTGAGCTTGAGGTAGGTCATTAGTTGGCATATGATAATTATCAGCTCCTGGTTTGGTGTGCGTTACTGATGTGAACAGATATATGTAGTATGTATCATCAATTGCGAGTGAAATGCCTGGAGACAGAAGGTTAAGCAGATCGAAGAAAAGAAAGGGAGAAGAGAGAATGGATAGTGAGGAAATGAAGGAACAATGAAATGTGAAACGTTTGACTGACATTTTGCAAAT
This sequence comes from Schistosoma rodhaini, assembly GCA_944470415.2. Lineage (NCBI taxonomy): Eukaryota > Metazoa > Platyhelminthes > Trematoda > Strigeidida > Schistosomatidae > Schistosoma > Schistosoma rodhaini. The sequence goes on from OX104041.1 coordinate 21,704,608, forward strand.
GAGGTATTTACTGTGTGCTTTTTAGATTCTAGTAAGACATTCTATAATTTTGTGTTTGAACATATTCGATTGTCCACACTCGTGTTCTCCTTCAATACACTAGGATCAACATTATTGAAATAAATTTCTATTCTCACTTGATCGCATTCAGACGTCCATCATAACTATGGAATACTGACAATCGTTGAACTCCCTGGTAATGATGGCTACTCATTTTATTGTGTCAATTCACTTGAATCTCGATGGGAACATCAATTTCTGTCAAGTGGTCTTTTCAGCTGGACGTTGGTGTTACATGCAAGTAACCATGAAATAATTGTTTAATCATATGTGATATGTTAACGCATATACCTTAATTGATCGTAATCACTGACACTTTCCCTGTTCACTTGATGTCATTCAATTGTACCTAGAAATTGACAAGAGTTAGATGTTGCTGTTCTGCAAAATGCAGTGTGGTAGAATCATGCGTGAAATCCTCTCATCGTTTGAACATTACTTCAATGATGAGATGCTTCTGATATAAGTGGTTGTGTGTTGACAGCTCTCTTTAGCAACACTCAGTTGTCATTTTGTAGTCAGATGATCAGGTGTTGTTGAATGATGAATTTGAGTTTGAAGGTACTCAATCATTCAGTGGATGTATCTAGGTATGATACAGTGTTTGATGATGAATGTGAGAAAGTACACTGAATATTTGTTCGAGTGTTAAATGATCATTGGTAGATGTTATAATTTGTGGCCGAGTGTATGTCCTGTTAACGTATAACGCGATAAGACCGCCAATTAGAGAGCAGCGATTTATCGATTGGAACAGTGACACACGGAAACCGTACGAGCAGTCTAAAGTACTCATAGGTCCGGCTTTTGCCTAGCCTAGCCACTTGTATCCAGAACAGCCTCTTCGGCATGAATCACTTACGTCAAGCATAATCGGTTTATATACCAGACAATTTGTATCATGAAATGAGAAATAATGTGCAACGAGTTGAGCATATTTTCTCAAGATGTTGCACCGATATCTTAGTCAATCAGAAATTAATCACAAATGGAACATCATTCGATTTCATTGACTGATTGAACATTCATTCCAGTTGATCACAACCGAATCTAATAATGATGTGTTGTCTTGGAATGCTGTAGTGATATGATGGGATTGAATGGGACAATGGAATTTCCACTGAATAGTACTACCGTTTTTAATTCAATGTGCTGATTACTCAGTGTAATATTTGTTTTATTCTCCTATGTGATAATGTTCTATTCGGTGTGACCATTTCTGTGAGGGTGATGCTTGTCCATGATAAGATATTGTTGGATTGAATGAACATGAACTATGCTCGACATGACACACAGTATGTGATTTGTGATAATTCTGTGTATTTTACATATTTGTGTCTACAGGGTCGAATTGCAAGTTTCCATTTTCCAATATGTGACAGTCTGATTCCAGTTAGAACTCTAATGTCAGTTCAATCTGCACACTAAATCCTGTTACTGCATTGAATTATAAGTACATTTCTGCTTTTTATATCAAGTCGCTGTCACAACGAACGACCAGGTTACTATTGTGAGAACATGTGAATTTGAATTGAGGAAGCGAAATCAACACTTCAGTTTGATGAAGATTTCTTCATTCAATCTCGTTCAATGCTCAACGGTGCATTGAAGGAACACATGCTCAAACAATCAACTTCGTAATCGCACTCAACAACTATAGATATATTTAACGAGGTAACTGGTTCGTTTCCTACTGTAATCAGGAAGAGTTTTGTATGATAAATGTTTCAAATGATCAAATGTCTGATAATTATGATGCTGATATTTGAGATTCATTAGTTGCTAATGAAGTCGTTAGTGAATTTGAGAAAAATATTTCATGTTAATGAAAATGTGGTGACATACGTGATGTTGCTCGTTTCCACAATGCTTATGATTGCAGAACAAACCTTGGTCAATATGAAGCACATGTTCTTAATCTGTTTAAATCTACCGATAGTTCTGATGGTTCCAATTCAAACGTCATTTGTAATCACAATCAATCCACTGTTAATCAGTGTGAGAAACATGTTTCAAACGAGTTGCATCCTAATCACATTTCACATGTCATTGTAGCACATGTTTGGTGCTGTCATGCATTATATATGTCACGCAGATACTCCTCTGAATGATATGATGAATGAACTGACGTAACAAGTATGGAATGCAGTCTGGAATCTGGAATGTTCAGTATTGACAACTTTCACACAGTGGGAAAATTCAAAATTAGTCAACAAGTAGAATAGATCGAAATTTGATTTGAGTCTCGATGTCTGACATGATAGAAATGACGATATATTTTACATGAAGGCGACTGAATCAGACACCGTCTGACACCGTCACCACAAATCTCGAATGTAGTGACATCAACATCATAACATTTCAACTGGATTGTTGCACCAATAGTCTAAAATCATGCACACATTTGCATGACTGACTCTGTTGGAACATGTATCCAAGTCACATGAGACGAATGAGTTTCATTCAAACTCCCAATACAAACTGGGTTTGGCTGATTGACGCGAATGATCTGTGAATAGTAATAATAATGGGAGTGGATATGTGCATTAGCATCTGATTGATCACTCTCATTTCGATATGTGTCATTTTCAAGAAATACGCTTTCTTCATTCTCCACATCAGGTTGTTTACAAATGCCTTCAGCGTTGAAGAATTTGTATGATCAAACGAAGATCACATAGATTGATATCGGTGGATAGACTAGTCGAAAATGTATATCTCAAATGGTTGAAATGAACAAAACACAGTTATCTCACCTCATTCAATGGAATGGAAATTTGTATGATACACTTATTTGATGTATAGTGTTACTAGATAATCACCTGTTAAGGAAAGAGGCGACACACAGTCAGAGGAGGATCTTCGTCTGTTCTTTCTAAATGTGATGTTGATCATTTGTGAGGATTTTGCAAGTGGATTTATTGTCACGTGGTGAATTTGTATTGACGTGCCGACATCCGTTGATTGTCGTTCATTTTCCATGATAATTCTTGCCACACAGTGTCTTGATCAAACTCATAACAATCCACACCGGTTCACTTCAACTCACATGAAATATTCCACGCTACAAGTGAATTCCAATACTTGAACAGCTACTGTATTCCATATGTGTGAAATAACAATCACTAACATTCACATTACTATGCACAGTCTGGAATCGTCAACATTTTCATCATTGAATTACTATACAAAATTCTACTATGAACATCTGAACAATTGATGTCCAACAATGAAATGATTCGTATTACTTGATTATTAAAATCAACAATGTTCTGTTGGTTTGTCTACTTCGGTACACAGTAGGACTACACTATTGATAAACTGTTGATTTTCAGCAATGTTGCATCACATTCTATTTGTGTTACTATATCCACCACCGATTCTCAGTTTACATATTCATCTCCCTCTCAATCTACATTCACATGCCAACAGAATTACATTCACACCATCTCCATCACTGCATGTTCTATTCACATGACCGTTTCTTCACTATGACTAATGTTACTAATATGACCATTCGTATTTGCATTATTATTATGACTATTATTTGTCTCACAACAGTTGCACAACATTATCACTTTTGTAACACAACATTGTGTAATTTAATAGGATGCTCTATACATCAATCTTTGTATCACAATCATTGTTGAGTGTGATGACACAGTTATCGAGAAGAGTTTCTACTACTACAGTATTCTTTGCTTTTGTCAATATGATATGGGGATCTGTGGTCAGTTGAGTTTGTGTAAATGTGAGTTCACGGAGAAATGATTTAGATTGCTGTTGTAGACCATCAACGTTGATGATCTATGTCGAATGATTGAAGGCTTACTCGAGTAAGACGGGAACAGTGTAACGAACAAGCTTACTTCGAAGTCGCACTTCGCGGCCAGCATCTTATGTGGATTGTCCTATCGACGTATCAAGGGACCATGCATGCACTGAAGACTGTACAACACAAAGGACGTTATTACAGGAATGTATTATTTAAAGTAGATACAAGCGAAAATAGAACCACTTGCGCATCGGCCAGTCCATGACGTATGATCAACTGATGCTCGTTAATTGTCCTTGACCTTTACGAGTATCGATGATCAGTTCGATATTTAATGAACCAACTGCCAGATGATTTGGCTGGGGTTCAGTGACATTTCACTGGTCCTACACCGTCAATGAACCTAGGTTAGAAAGCATTCTCCAGAAGTGTTTGTCAGAACACACATTATCTCGATCAACAGTATTTGTTTCGCCTAAACACAACATGTGCTTCATACGTTCTCTGAACACTGTTTAGATTGAGGAGTATAATTTGACGATTCAGAGAGCATTAGGTGGTAGATTGTTACACATAATCAACGTATCGATTTGAATTCTACTAATCAACTACACCTTTGTCAATAAACAACAATAGAGTGCATTATCTGATGGTGTGATTTGGAATCTCTGTCAGTTGACCTCAATTGAATGTACAAATAACAATGATTATACGGTGTTGTTGTGGTTGTGGTTGTTATCGTCTTCTATCACCACATTCCACCTAATTAATCAATTTAGTGTGGTATTCACTATTGTGGAATGAGTGTAATATGAATCTTAGTTACAATAAACAATGTCACTCACCAATTGTGTGTGTGTGTTCATGTGACTGACAATCACCTACATACACACAACCATATGCACATTCAGCGAGAACAAACATGAATGAAATTTTCACTTTACAATAGATCACTACCTTCATATTTAGAGAAATGAAGTGAAAACAATCATCTTGAATATCGATTCATAGAAGGTCTTATTTCAATTATGAATAAATGATGTAACCATTTACCATCTAATTTCAAAATGAGTTTAGTTGTGGTTCGTGTAGTTATCGGTTCCTTACTTGATCAATCTATGCAACGTCGGTCAATAATGCCGATTGTCTTATGATCGACTAGTAATCTTGTCCTATGTATATTGTCTATGAGAGTGTGATCAATCATTCTGATCACATAATCTACAACATGGTCTGTGTATATCTTGTGAGTTCAGTTTGTGTCAATAGAAATCTACAGAAAAGTGAACACCGAAATAACTTTACATAAAGCAGTATGGGAATACTGTCGGTAGGTGAAAATTATGTTCAAGATACACAGATGAGAAATCCACTACCTCATTTCAATGTGACTTTAATTGAACGATGACATTGTCTGTGAAATTAATTCAGGGGAGAATATGTTGACATCTAAAAATGTGGGATTAGAATATTCGAGACAAACATATTTCACATGCTGCTTAAATACTCAACAACTGATGAGCAACTCATCAATGCTTCCTTACATGAACATTCACTTCAATTATGTTGATAAATGATGATGAATTTTAATATTTAACGATCTCTCAAAATTTACTTGAACTTCTGTGAATCAGTAGGTAAACCACCACTCAATCATCCTGATTACATAATCCACATCACGGTCTGTGGATTATTTCATACCAATCACTATCACAGATGAACTCACCATTACTCAACATTGTGACTAGGTACACTTCACTCTCAATCAAATATATATGATATGTTGATTATTGATTAGGATTGGGTATGATCATCTTGTGAAGATGATCAAACATCATTTGAGGTCGAGTACATTTTCAAAGATCATCAGATATTGAAATTTATCATCATTTCTCAAAAGAATTGAAATGGACGTATATGAAAGAAAGCCTTCTTGATTTATTCATCAGTTGTTAATTAATCAATTAGCATGTCAGATATGTTTGTCTCAACAATTTCAAACTCATATTTCTAATTGATGTTGATTAGGAGATATTTTGATTCGGTTAGACAATGTTCGATGTTTGTAGACTGTCACTTGGAAACCGTGAACTCAGATTTTATGGTAGTTGGCACAATTCAGTGAGATGTGTTCTCAATATTGAACAAACTAATACTGCTTATATGATCCAAACTCATAGCACTCAATTCTACAGCGTGAGAATTGATTACTACTACGTTACTCGGATCACAACTGTCTCCTTGTGGAAAGTAGATGTTCGTTTTTATTGATCACAGCACGGTTATCGATGTCATGCTTATTAAGCATTCGAGTGCTAATGGAATTCTGTCAATCATTTATTCTATGTACACCGCTCATCTCTTACTAATTATTATTAGTTTCATGATCAAACTGATCTGTTGGGACAAATTGAGATGGATATTTTCATTTTACAATATTCAGTGGCTTCATGAAGCTCTTCTCATTTATAAACTTCTGGAAAGCAAGGACAATCAATCTAGCACAATAACATGAATTCACCACAATTCACAGTCGCTCATCATATCAGATCAGTCCTCATCTGATCGACATTGACCATGGTGTATTGAGTGTGTGTATTTCGAAGAAGTTTTCAATAGAATGAACAGTTGAATTTGTCGTTTTATATCCTATTCATTTTACAGGGTATATATTTCCATACAATTAGTAATGTTTCATGTTAATCATTACACATCATAATGATTAACACAAATCCATAGTCAAATCTATTATGATATCAGTGATTCCGATTGAAGTATAACAGAAATCGTGACATCGGATCCGAAATTTCACCACTCATAAAAGCCATACAAACAGGAATTCTCATGGAGTTCGTGTACAACTCAACAGTCTGGTATAGAAAAGAATTATCGTTATTGGTTTCGTAGGTACGGTCAAAAGGAATAGCATCATGACAATGACATGTGAAAATGACCTGATCAGCAGTTGAGAAGGAAATCACTACAAATAATTTTCTTCATCTATTTGATACTGTCAAAATCCTTCAAGTGGCGTGATGTGAGCGTCAACATCGGCATAATCACCTCATATTCACAATGTTAATGAGCACATTGCCTGTTTGGAATATTGGCCTGTGATGACAGTTTATGACCCAGAGTAACCTACCTCCTTCATTCAATAGTCAGTGTGAAACCACTAGGTGACTATGTGTATGCATTGGATGTTCTACGTTCATCTCTCCAACATACGAATTTTTATATAAGGATTCTGATTTTTATGGGAATGAGAATCACGAACCTCATAATGACAGTATATCTCCCTTTTATAATTTCTGATGAAGGTCTTTACCGCTTCAACCGATTGGAACGTAACCACACACAACGTACTCAAGAACACATAATCGATGTGTGTGGCGACGTTCGAAATAATCCAACTAGTTCTATGTAAGTTATTTACGTTGATAGTTTGTAGATAAGGTGATCACTGAAGGAAGATTTACAGTTTATATTACTTTTCACAAATAAGTAGTCAATAATTATCATTTTAAAACTAATCAATTGATTGTACAAATCGGGATGAAAAAATAACGCTCTTTACATCCTCAACCGACTGGAATCTCATCAGTAAATTAAATATGATTTTGATTTTGTTTTCCTACTTCCAAAATAAATTCAGCATCATGGATTACTTACACTCACAATGCTTTCTGGTAAGAGTTGAAATCTTATCCCATCAGTACACAACCAGTTCATTGAACGACATAGAGTGAATCTGAAGTGGAGAGGCGAACAGGTGTAAGTATGCATGAGTAGGTAAGTGAAAGCAGTTACATAAGCAAATTTATAGTCAAATTGTATGAGGACGAAGCAACCAACATTTTAGCTAGAGTCTCTCCTGTGCTCTAGTGATCATAAGAGTGTGCAAATAGATATGCGAATTGTTACTATCCAAATGACAATGTCAGTTAAGTAAGTTGATAAATGGGCTTAATCAAAATTAAGCATAATCGAAATTGGTTGTAAGATTATTCAGGACAGAGTTGAATATAGAATCGTGATGGATGAATTATGCTCCTCCATGAGGGATAACAGGCCCAAGTAAGTAATTAAATATGTAGGACTAAACTATACTGCCGAACCAATCAGAAGCTTCCGCGAGTTTTCAAGGTCAAGGCGCAAAGTGCGGTTTTAGCATTATAGCTGATGTCAGTTCGTGATGAAAACCCTAAGTATAATTCCCAGCCTTAACCGTGAACTTTAAATGATAATTTGAATTCTTCACACAGGTTTATACCCTCATCTGGTCTTAGTTATTATATTGACACTCTCAGAGTCACTCTAGCGTCTCTCAAAGGTTGTCTATAACTTATAGTCTCACCCATAACCCTAAACCCTGACTCTAACCCTTAACCGTAAACCATACCAATATACTAACATTAGTGAAGCTATGTGGTCGAGGCTAAAAGAATTTTTGAGACCTTATCATGGTTTCAGAGGTCGACTACTATGGAGCCATATGCATGTGTTCCTGTACCGTGTGCACTATGATTTAGAACTTCTGAACTTTATCTGACCTTGAGAACATTTTGACTCATGTAAAAGAAGTGTTTCCAATTTAATTCTTTGATTTTGTATAATAAATTTTCACTGGTCACTACCTGTCTTCTGATTGGCTAATATTTCCCAAGGTCATTTAAGATTCGTTCAAAGGTAGGCAGTATAGTTTAGTCCTACCGTTATTTCATCAACACACTATCAGTTGATCGATTATCATTTACGATAAACATAAAGGGCAAGATTCATGGAGTATCTCATGTGCTCAATAGACTACTTACATTTTCTCAATAGAGGACGAGTATGTTAAAAACGTTTATTCAGTCGGTTTCTATGATCTTCTTAATATAAATTATCACAAGAACTTACTAATGTTCAGAAGACTTCCAGGTCTTCTTCAATTTCCTTAGTATTCCTTGTACTCATACCAGTTAATTAGTCAGTGAGTTAGTTAGTAATAATAACAACACTGAGCATTCAATAGTCTTATCGGTTCTCCATTGTAATATTTCGTTAATTTCGTACAACTAATTGTCGTACCTCCATAACTTATAGACGGACTAAGATGGTTGTATTCCCGACACATCCTTCAATCATCTAATATTTACAGATATCAGAAATCAGTGACTCAATTCAATAATTCCGTATACATATATGTGAATCATTACGTGTTACCTAATAAACTTACATACACTTGCTAAGTTTACAATTATACTTGTAGCAGCATCGTGAAAGACCACTGAATGAAGAGACAAACATCAGTGTATCCTCATCGTTTTGTTGATCTTAGTCTTTCCCACTCCTCATTCATTCGAACCAACTTAGTTTCCAACAGATCTCAACCAATTAAACCTACACAGCATTCATTTTTATTATCAACTGAACACAGTTGTAGTTCAACCAAATTCACAATGCAAATGCTCCAGCCCATACATATGTTGGAAAGTGAGATCAACTGCCAAATGGATTGAATTGTTCTTCAAATGACAATAATGGTGAAACATTGTCGCAAACAAATCTAACTTCATCGTTTAATTGGTTACCAGCATTTTCAGATGGTAAAGAATTACCAAACTGGTTATTGGAACAGATCACAGCAACCAGTGAAAACGTGAGCATATGGAGAGTAAGTCACTAGACACTATAAGTATTTTACTATTCAATCAATATGCTTTGCTTTCTGAAGTATCACTATTCAATTGCGAAAGCTTAAATCTGTCAATCAATACATAACGATCTGTCAATAAATAATTCGGTTCATCTTTATGCCTCTACTACTTATTCATTGAATATAACATTGACAGAATTAGATACTTTGCTGAATGGTATTGTCAATGGATATGAGTTCACAGACTATCCTTAAACTCGCGAAACCATTCAAGCAATAATCAAAATATGTAGAGTCGAAAAATTACATCCTTCTACCAATAACTTACAGGAGTTGACCAGCATTTTTAACAATAACTCAATGAGTAGACCATATACATCAACTGTTATACAAGTAAAGACAATCTCTATACTCTTCTACCTGTCTCTCTACTTTAACACATATGCATATTCAGCTTGAGTAATCAGCCTAACAATAAGTACTGGGAAATGGTATTCTGTCGACTGATCAGATGACGTAGAATGATGAGCCCTGAGAATGACAGTATGTCTCCCTCTTATAATTTCTGATAACGCTCTATACCGCTTCAACTTACTGAAATCTCGTCGGCAACATGAGTAACATTTCGTGATAGTGACACTAGTTCTGATTCAGAGGGAAGTCAGAAACTCGGAATATTAGAAAACAGAGTGATACCACGGGTGCTCTTTCTCGTAGGTCTAGAATTATCCAGGGTAGAATTTGATTAATTCGATGGACATCATATGAGGTGATGAAAGTTTGTACGGCAGTTTGAGACCTATGTCGCGTTAAGGGTTGTTGATGATGGTCAGTCAGTGCAAGCGCCGTACGGAAATATGGTGGATAGACTGACAGATGATGGTAGAGAGCCAACATTTGCCTAATTCACTAAGTTTGGTACGTCTCGTCGAGAGTGTCAAGTTGTGAATTCGGACAATTGGTGAACTGTTCAGAATAGGGACACAACGTAAATAAGAAGTCACTTGTTATCTGGACATCGGAAAACTACGCCTGTAAACAACACCCATAACATCCTTCTCAACAACAAACCCAGTCAGAAAATGAACATCATTCCTCGATGAAGAAAATTTGTATAATTTACCTACAAACAGCTGTAATCAACTCTTTCTAAGAGAAATTCTGTCTATAGATAAGAGATCTACTCTACAAAGTATCACAGACATCTAATGCATGGAGTCAATACACATGAAATGACCTATCAAATGAAACTGCAATTTGTTAAACAACAAAATGTCCTATTCACAGGAACTACACAAATATCATAAAGTATTTCAGAAAATATTAAATCCAATGACATTGCAATGAATGGATCATTACTCAATAATCACCATTATAATACCTGTTAAATCTGTTTGTTTACGTTCTCTGTGCACATTCACTTCCATTCGACTCTTTCGTGTATTGTCTCATACTACTTATTATTATTATTATTCAGTAGACAGTTGTAGTCCTAACAACTTGTAGGCGTTTAATCCCTATTTAAACGCAACAGCTTTTATATCGTTTGCTTTTGAATCGGTTTTTGCTTGTTGATAAACTGTTATAAAATTAAGACACAGCTAACAGTTGTCATTTGCAGTATCATATGCTGTATGTACTGTTTATGTTACTATCTCATGAAACTGTTATTATTTCAGACTGTCAGACGAGGTAACCCCCATAGATACATGACTAGTTAGGGTTTGTAACTACTTTCGATTTATTATTCCATGATGAACTGCGTTCTCCAGAAAAATCACTGTTTTGTGAAATTCGATTTCTCACGAATCTCAATTTTGTTATTTTGGACGCTTCGATGACTTGACAATGACAATAATACACTGTCATTGTTCACTGTTTCTCTTCCTTCTTCAATGTAGTTCCTGCTCAAAAATTTCATCGTTTATGTAATATCAACATCAATACGAGGCCGATACTGATATGATTTATTCTCTTTGATTTGAACAGTTTCTCATCATTCAATCAAAATCTTAGGTCCATTACAGAGGCGAGCAAAAATCAATTAGGTTTCTCCATGATATTATATTATAGCAGTAATGATGGTAATGAATTCAACACTGATTTTACAATCAAATCATCATTACTACTAACAATAATCATGATAGGAGTACTAACAGTAATAACTTCGCCTGCAGCTCTTGTAGAGTTACTGCCGGTCCCAAGCCCAGATAAAGGAGGAAGGTTGAGCATGGGATTAGCGACTCCATCCCGTAGAAAAACTAACTCCCGAATAAAACGCTAAAAACGTCAACTCATTATAATGATAATAATATTAGTGATAAAAATGCAATTTATCGATGTGAATCAAAAGTGTGATGTTGATCCATCATCATCATCATCATCATCATCATCATCATCATCATCATCATCATCATCATCATCATCATCATCATCATCATCATCATCATCATCATCATCATCATCATCATCATCATCATCATCATCATCATCATCATCATCATCATCATCATCATCATCATCATCATCATCATCATCATCATCATCATCATCATCATCATCATCATCATCATCATCATCATCATCATCATCATCATCATCATCATCATCATCATCATCATCATCATCATCATCATCATCATCATCATCATCATCATCATCATCATCATCATCATCATCATCATCATCATCATCATCATCATCATCATCATCATCATCATCATCATCATCATCATCATCATCATCATCATCATCATCATCATCATCATCATCATCATCATCATCATCATCATCATCATCATCATCATCATCATCATCATCATCATCATCATCATCATCATCATCATCATCATCATCATCATCATCATCATCATCATCATCATCATCATCATCATCATCATCATCATCATCATCATCATCATCATCATCATCATCATCATCATCATCATCATCATCATCATCATCATCATCATCATCATCATCATCATCATCATCATCATCATCATCATCATCATCATCATCATCATCATCATCATCATCATCATCATCATCATCATCATCATCATCATCATCATCATCATCATCATCATCATCATCATCATCATCATCATCATCATCATCATCATCATCATCATCATCATCATCATCATCATCATCATCATCATCATCATCATCATCATCATCATCATCATCATCATCATCATCATCATCATCATCATCATCATCATCATCATCATCATCATCATCATCATCATCATCATCATCATCATCATCATCATCATCATCATCATCATCATATCATCATCATCATCATCATCATCATCATCATCATCATCATCATCATCATCATCATCATCATCATCATCATCATCATCATCATCATCATCATCATCATCATCATCATCATCATCATCATCATCATCATCATCATCATCATCATCATCATCATCATCATCATCATCATCATCATCATCATCATCATCATCATCATCATCATCATCATCATCATCATCATCATCATCATCATCATCATCATCATCATCATCATCATCATCATCATCATCATCATCATCATCATCATCATCATCATCATCATCATCATCATCATCATCATCATCATCATCATCATCATCATCATCATCATCATCATCATCATCATCATCATCATCATCATCATCATCATCATCATCATCATCATCATCATCATCATCATCATCATCATCATCATCATCATCATCATCATCATCATCATCATCATCATCATCATCATCATCATCATCATCATCATCATCATCATCATCATCATCATCATCATCATCATCATCATCATCATCATCATCATCATCATCATCATCATCATCATCATCATCATCATTGTTATGACTCGTATAACAATCGTTATTGTATATGAAACGTGCAATGATACAGAAAATACGTACGAGCAGTCTTGATTGCTATTCGGTCCTTCCTAACTGCCTAGCCCAGCCAGTTGAGTCCAGAACACAAATAACAGCCTCGGAAATATGAATCATTATTCACAAGCACACTGGGTTATATATACTAACCAAACAGACCCAATTATACCAAAAAATAGAAAAATAACATTTGTACAGTAATTGGCCAATGTGGCTGTAGCTAGGGGGAAAGTAATCAATAATAATAGTTCCAAGGTCAAAACAAAGGTTGTGATAAGAGGAACACGGAAACGATTAGGTCACTTATTTAACAACTATCCAATAGGGAATGGGCATATTGTATTTGTCCATAAATAGACATCAGATTTAGGTTACTCATTTAACAACTATCCAATAGGAATAGGCGTATTACATTTGTCCATAAATGGACATCAGATTTATGATTCATAATTCGCCAGGGGATGCAACACCTGCCCTTTTTGAGAAATCCGGAATTTTAATTTCCTCGAATTCACCCTCCCCCACGAAAGACTGTTGGATCCTCATATAGCCAAGTTACTATTAATGCGATATGTTTGTCACCTTTAACAGGGAATGCATTAGAACTGAAGAGATCATGAGGATCGACGACATTTGATTCGAGGTCACCAACATTTGATTCTTCTGAAATAGTTTCCTTGAATTTCCTCGGAACCTCATTAGTAGATAATGAATCATTAGGATAATCAGTATCTATGAGAGTTGTATTGGATTCTTGATTATCATTAAATACATCTGACATTTTTCTCTCATTTTTATAAGAGAATTCAACAGAAACATATGAATCATCAAAATAATCTAAATCTGGTAGAACAATTACAGAATTTTGATCATTAGATTCATTAGAAACATTTTCCGTATCATGATTAATTTCATTTGGTGCCACTGTATTCCATATACTGCTCGATTTGTTTCCCGTTTCTTCGTGGGCGGGTACTGCAGCAATTTCATGAGCATTTTGCAAGACATTTATTTTCTGTGAATAGGATAATTCATTGTTTGCACGTCCGTTTTCGGGATTAATAAGACTTGGACCGTGTACAGGGCATGTCTCTGAAACAGGTAGTACTGGGTTACTGGGCTGATCATGTATAACTGCTGCGCTTAAATTATTGCTTTGTATGGATTCATTGAGGCTTTCGCCGGCATATTCATTAGTTCTGTAATTGTTTTCCAGCTCTGTACGCAATTTTGAAATTATTGCGTCAACTTCCGTTTCACTCCCAAAGCATGGGTGATTCAGCAGCTTCGCGTGTAATTTGTCAATGAAATCCAATTGACTCTTTCTGAAGCGCTGCTCTTGTCGCTGGATTAGCAACTGAAATTGGTCGGAAGTTAAGGCCATTTTTTAAATGTAAATGATAATAATAAATCCAAAAAAAACACCGGCAATTATTATGGATTATTTAATTCCAAAATGACGTCAGCGGCTGCTGTATTTTTTTCCAGAATCCCCGTCGCCAATTGTTATGTCTCGTTTAACAATCGTTATTGTATATGAAACGTGCAATGATACAGAAAATACGTACGAGCAGTCTTGATTGCTATTCGGTCCTTCCTAACTGCCTAGCCCAGCCAGTTGAGTCCAGAACACAAATAACAGCCTCGGAAATATGAATCATTATTCACAAGCACACTGGGTTATATATACTAACCAAACAGACCCAATTATACCAAAAAATAGAAAAATAACATTTGTACAGTAATTGGCCAATGTGGCTGTAGCTAGGGGGAAAGTAATCAATAATAATAGTTCCAAGGTCAAAACAAAGGTTGTGATAAGAGGAACACGGAAACGATTAGGTCACTTATTTAACAACTATCCAATAGGGAATGGGCATATTGTATTTGTCCATAAATAGACATCAGATTTAGGTTACTCATTTAACAACTATCCAATAGGAATAGGCGTATTACATTTGTCCATAAATGGACATCAGATTTATGATTCATAATTCGCCAGGGGATGCAACACCTGCCCTTTTTGAGAAATCCGGAATTTTAATTTCCTCGAATTCACCCTCCCCCACGAAAGACTGTTGGATCCTCATATAGCCAAGTTACTATTAATGCGATATGTTTGTCACCTTTAACAGGGAATGCATTAGAACTGAAGAGATCATGAGGATCGACGACATTTGATTCGAGGTCACCAACATTTGATTCTTCTGAAATAGTTTCCTTGAATTTCCTCGGAACCTCATTAGTAGATAATGAATCATTAGGATAATCAGTATCTATGAGAGTTGTATTGGATTCTTGATTATCATTAAATACATCTGACATTTTTCTCTCATTTTTATAAGAGAATTCAACAGAAACATATGAATCATCAAAATAATCTAAATCTGGTAGAACAATTACAGAATTTTGATCATTAGATTCATTAGAAACATTTTCCGTATCATGATTAATTTCATTTGGTGCCACTGTATTCCATATACTGCTCGATTTGTTTCCCGTTTCTTCGTGGGCGGGTACTGCAGCAATTTCATGAGCATTTTGCAAGACATTTACTTTCTGTGAATAGGATAATTCATTGTTTGCACGTCCGTTTTCGGGATTAATAAGACTTGGACCGTGTACAGGGCATGTCTCTGAAACAGGCAGTACTGGGTTACTGGGCTGATCATGTATAACTGCTGCGCTTAAATTATTGCTTTGTATGGATTCATTGAGGCTTTCGCCGGCATATTCATTAGTTCTGTAATTGTTTTCCAGCTCTGTACGCAATTTTGAAATTATTGCGTCAACTTCCGTTTCACTCCCAAAGCATGGGTGATTCAGCAGCTTCGCGTGTAATTTGTCAATGAAATCCAATTGACTCTTTCTGAAGCGCTGCTCTTGTCGCTGGATTAGCAACTGAAATTGGTCGGAAGTTAAGGCCATTTTTTAAATGTAAATGATAATAATAAATCCAAAAAAAACACCGGCAATTATTATGGATTATTTAATTCCAAAATGACGTCAGCGGCTGCTGTATTTTTTTCCAGAATCCCCGTCGCCAATTGTTATGTCTCGTTTAACAATCGTTATTGTATATGAAACGTGCAATGATACAGAAAATACGTACGAGCAGTCTTGATTGCTATTCGGTCCTTCCTAACTGCCTAGCCCAGCCAGTTGAGTCCAGAACACAAATAACAGCCTCGGAAATATGAATCATTATTCACAAGCACACTGGGTTATATATACTAACCAAACAGACCCAATTATACCAAAAAATAGAAAAATAACATTTGTACAGTAATTGGCCAATGTGGCTGTAGCTAGGGGGAAAGTAATCAATAATAATAGTTCCAAGGTCAAAACAAAGGTTGTGATAAGAGGAACACGGAAACGATTAGGTCACTTATTTAACAACTATCCAATAGGGAATGGGCATATTGTATTTGTCCATAAATAGACATCAGATTTAGGTTACTCATTTAACAACTATCCAATAGGAATAGGCGTATTACATTTGTCCATAAATGGACATCAGATTTATGATTCATAATTCGCCAGGGGATACAACAATCATCATCATCATCATCATCATCATCATCATCATCATCATCACCATCATCAATATGGAAAGAAAGACGGTTTTGATTTTGAAACTTTTCAAAAGACCCAGTCTATTGAACAACATCAGGTATGTTGGATGGTGTTTGATTACGCATACTGAATAAAATACAATCACGTTATACTAATCAAATTGAGAGTGGGAGTGGTTATGAAAATTTGAAAATGATTTTTATATTAGTTAGTAGCTGGTTATAAACTTAGTCATGATGAAATTGTGTCATATTCGTGAATCGCTATTCAATGAAATTTGTTATCCAGAACAACTTGAACTTCATTTGAACAAGAAGTTTGCTAAATTCTTCGGTTTATTTCATCGGTTGATCACATGATCGAATCGGTTAATCAGAATACTTCTATAGTGTACTGAATGCTACGTTGATCTGTGTTCAGAAGAGCATGAAGTCAGAGATTTCATCTAACTGTATACTTGCATATCCAATAACTAGTCAGCATTATTCATTGTCTAATCTTCCAATTAAATCTCCTCCAACAGTTTAAAGTATAACACACTGGCCAAAGGAATAAGTGAAGTGTGTTTCACAATGTTGAGAGTGTTCATAGAGAAAAATGAGACAACGAATTTATCAGTGAAAAATGGAAAATTATAATTAAATGACCAGGATAGAATATTCTCGAAAGAAGAATTGATTCTGTACATTTGATAGGTCTCAACTGATCAGATAGTGAGTCAAAACAAGTCGGGAAATATTGCGTTGCGCATTCGACAGCAGAGGTACTGGCTTCAAAATCTCAAACATGCTAAATATGCTCAAACTCGCGACATAACACTTTATTGGTTCAATCTCTTCAAGATGCCTATATATCCCAACAAACACTGATCAACTGCATGAATCAAATATTGATTTAACCGAAAACCAATAAATATTTTACTTTCAGACTGTCAGTGAAGTTTAGGAAAAATTTTCGTACTTCGATGTGAAATGATTCTGAGAATTCCGAAGAAGGTTGTCAATTGTATGTAGTCAGAATTACTAACATCGCTTAAATTGCATATTGAGGATTATGAGACAGTAGTTATCACTGTATCATTGGAACATAATGTTATGATGTGATAATCGTCTGATTACCCTTGAATGGACTGCAATTGCTTAGAATGTTGATAGTCCACTCTCTCGCTCACTCTCAAAATGCTATCATATGATCACATGTATATTAGCAACTGTCAGAGTAATCCTAATCACTATCTTCGCACAGCTGTATTAATCAAGAAATTAGGAGGACAGAAAGCGAATGTCCAGTGTTTGAACGGAGTTGGAGGGATCGGAGCATTCACCTAAGGGGATTGATTGTGTAGGCCAGTAGCTTAGCGATTATAGTTACTGCCCAGTGCAATACAAACGACGTCTGACAAGGTGTCTGTTTAACCACATTAATCGTATTTCTGTTGATTGTGTGATAAATGAACATGCTAATTATGGTTGTTTGAAATCCTGAGTATTGATTCGATCAATTCACTCAAGTAATTGGGACGACATTCAAAGACATATGAAATCAGTTAACGAAGAATAATTGAACATGTCAGTGTACATTAGAGCATCTCGCCTCCACTCCAGTCTCTATAAGTGTAAGTTTGTCAAGTCATTCTTCCCTGAACTCATTTCACAATGTGTGTCAATCGAACAATGAAAACGACTGATGAAAACAATCATTCAACTGAAATCACATTGAATGAGGTAGTGGATTTCTCATCTGTGTATCTTGAACATAATTTTCACCTACCGACAGTATTCCCATACTGCTTTATGTAAAGTTATTTCGGTGTTCATTCCCAGTTAGAACAACATCAATTCACAAATATCAAACACTTTTCTGTAGATTTCTATTGACACAAACTGAACTCACAAGATATACACAGACCATGTTGTAGATTATGTGATCAGAATGATAGATCACACTCTCATAGACAATATACATAGGACAAGATTACTAGTCGATCATAAGACAATCGGCATTATTGACCGACGTTGCATAGATTGATCAAGTAAGGAACCGATAACTACACGAACCACAATTAAACTCATTTTGAAATTAGATGGTAAATGGTTACATTATTTATTCATAATTGAAATAAGACCTTCTATGAATCGATATTCAAGATGATTGTTTTCACTTCATTTCTCTAAATATGAAGGTAGTGATCTATTGTAAAGTGAAAATTTCATTCATGTTTGTTCTCGCTGAATGTGCATATGGTTGTGTGTATGTAGGTGATTGTCAGTCACATGAACACACACACACAATTGGTGAGTGACATTGTTTATTGTAACTAAGATTCATATTACACTCATTCCACAATAGTGAATACCACACTAAATTGATTAATTAGGTGGAATGTGGTGATAGAAGACGATAACAACCACAACCACAACAACACCGTATAATCATTGTTATTTCTGCATTCAGTTGAGGTCAACTGACAGAGATTCCAAATCACACCATCAGATAATGCACTCTATTGTTGTTTATTGACAAAGGTGTAGTTGATTAGTAGAATTCAAATCGATACGTTGATTATGTGTAACAATCTACCACTTAATGCTCTCTGAATCGTCAAATTATACTCCTCAATCTAAACAGTGTTCAGAGAACGTATGAAGCACATGTTATGTTTAGGCGAAACAAATACTGTTGATCGAGATAATATGTGTTCTGACAAACACTTCTGGAGAATGCTTTCTAACCTAGGTTCATTGACAGTGTAGGACCAGTGAAATGTCACTGAACCCTAGCCAAATCATCTGGCAGTTGGTTCATTAAATATCGAACTGATCATCGATACTCGTAAAGGTCAAGGACAATTAACGAGCATCAGTTGATCATACGTCATGGACTGGCCGATGCGCAAGTGGTTCTACTTTCGCTTGTATCTACTTTAAGTAATACATTCCTGTAATAACGTCCTTTGTGTTGTACAATCTTCAGTGCATGCATGGTCCCTTGATACGTCGATAGGACAATCCACATAAGATGCTGGCCGCGAAGTGCGACTTCGAAGTAAGCTTGTTCGTTACACTGTTCCCGTCTTACTCGAGTAAGCCTTCAATCATTCGACATAGATCATCAACGTTGATGGTCTACAACAGCAATCTAAATCATTTCTCCGTGAACTCACATTTACACAAACTCAACTGACCACAGATCCCCATATCATATTGACAAAAGCAAAGAATACTGTAGTAGTAGAAACTCTTCTCGATAACTGTGTCATCACACTCAACAATGATTGTGATACAAAGATTGATGTATAGAGCATCCTATTAAATTACACAATGTTGTGTTACAAAAGTGATAATGTTGTGCAACTGTTGTGAGACAAATAATAGTCATAATAATAATGCAAATACGAATGGTCATATTAGTAACATTAATCATAGTGAAGAAACGGTCATGTGAATAGAACATGCAGTGATGGAGATGGTGTGAATGTAATTCTGTTGGCATGTGAATGTAGATTGAGAGGGAGATGAATATGTAAACTGAGAATCGGTGGTGGATATAGTAACACAAATAGAATGTGATGCAACATTGCTGAAAATCAACAGTTTATCAATAGTGTAGTCCTATTGTGTACCGAAGTAGACAAACCAACAGAACATTGTTGATTTGAATAATTAAGTAATACGAATCATTTCATTGTTGGACATCAATTGTTCAGATGTTCATAGTAGAATTTTATATAGTAATTCAATGATGAAAATGTTGACGATTCCAGACTGTGTATAGTAATGTGAATGTTAGTGATTGTTATTTCACACATATGGAATACAGTAGCTGTTCAAGTATTGGAATTCACTTGTAGCGTGGAATATTTCATGTGAGTTGAAGTGAACCGGTGTGGATTGTTATGAGTTTGATCAAGACACTGTGTGGCAAGAATTATCATGGAAAATGAACGACAATCAACGGATGTCGGCACGTCAATACAAATTCACCACGTGACAATAAATCCACTTGCAAAACCTTCACAAATGATCGCCTCTTTCCTTAACACTATTCATCAAAAACGTGTTTCATACAAATTTCCATTCCATTGAATGAGGTGAGATAACTGTGTTTTATTCATTTCAACCATTTGAGATATACATTTTCGACTAGTCTATCCACCGATATCAATCTATGTGATCTTCGTTTGATCATACAAATTCTTCAACGCTGAAGGCATTTGTAAACAACCTGATGTGGAGAATGAAGAAAGCGTATTTCTTGAAAATGATACGTATCGAAATGATAGTGATCAATCAGATGCTAATACACATATCCACTCTCATTATTACCACTACTCACAGATCGTTCGCGTCAATCAGTCATACCCGATTTGTGTTGGGAGTTTGAATGAGACTCATTCGTCTCATATGACTTGGATACATGTTCCAACAGAGTCAATCATGCAAATGTGGGCATCATTTTAGGTTATTCCTGCAACAATCCAGTTGAAATATTATGATGTTGATGTCACAACATTCGAGATTTGTGGTGACGGTGTCAGACGGTGTCTGATTCAGTCGCCTTCATGTAAAATATATCGTCATTTCTATCATGTCAGACATCGAGACTCAAATCAAATTTCGATCTATTCTACTTGTTGACTAATTTTGAATTTTCCCACTGTGTGAAAGTTGTCAATACTGAACATTCCAGATTCCAGACTGCATTCCATACTTGTTACGTCAGTTCATTCATCATATCATTCAGAGGAGTATATGCGTGACATATATAATGCATGACAGCACCAAACATGTGCTACAATGACATGTGAAATGTGATTAGGATGCAACTCGTTTGAAACATGTTTCTCACACTGATTAACAGTGGATTGATTGTGATTACAAATGACGTTTGAATTGGAACCATCAGAACTATCGATAGATTTAAACAGATTAAGAACATGTGCTTCATATTGACCAAGGTTTGTTCTGCAATCATAAGCATTGTGGAAACGGGCAACATCACGTATGTCACCACATTTTCATTAACATGAAATATTTTTCTCAAATTCACTAACGACTTCATTAGCAACTAATGAATCTCAAATATCAGCATCATAATTATCAGACATTTGATCATTTGAAACATTTATCCTACAAAACTCTTCCTGATTACAGTAGGAAACGTACCAGTTACCTCGTTAAATATATCTATAGTTGTTGAGTGCGATTACGAAGTTGATTGTTTGAGCATGTGTTCCTTCAATGCACCGTTGAGCATTGAACGAGATTGAATGAAGAAATCTTCATCAAACTGAAGTGTTGATTTCGCTTCCTCAATTCAAATTCACATGTTCTCACAATAGTAACCTGGTCGTTCGTTGTGACAGCGACTTGATATAAAAAGCAGAAATGTATTTATAATTCAATGCAGTAACAGGATTTAGTGTGCAGATTGAACTGACATTAGAGTTCTAACTGGAATCAGACTGTCACATATTGGAAAATGGAAACTTGCAATTCGACCCTGTAGACACAAATATGTAAAATACACAGAATTATCACAAATCACATACTGTGTGTCATGTCGAGCATAGTTCATGTTCATTCAATCCAACAATATCTTATCATGGACAAGCATCACCCTCACAGAAATGGTCACACCGAATAGAACATTATCACATAGGAGAATAAAACAAATATTACACTGAGTAATCAGCACATTGAATTAAAAACGGTAGTACTATTCAGTGGAAATTCCATTGTCCCATTCAATCCCATCATATCACTACAGCATTCCAAGACAACACATCATTATTAGATTCGGTTGTGATCAATTGGAATGAATGTTCAATCAGTCAATGAAATCGAATGATGTTCCATTTGTGATTAATTTCTGGTTGACTAAAATATCGGTGCAACATCTTGAGAAAATATGCTCAACTCGTTGCACATTATTTCTCATTTCATGATACAAATTGTCTGGTATATAAACCGATTATGCTTGACGTAAGTGATTCATGCCGAAGAGGCTGTTCTGGATACAAGTGGCTAGGCTAGGCAAAAGCCGGACCTTTGAGTACTTTAGACTGCTCGTACGGTTTCCGTGTGTCACTGTTCCAATCGATAAATCGCTGCTCTCTAATTGGCGGTCTTATCGCGTTATACGTTAACAGGACATACACTCGGCCACAAATTATAACATCTACCAATGATCATTTAACACTCGAACAAATATTCAGTGTACTTTCTCACATTCATCATCAAACACTGTATCATACCTAGATACATCCACTGAATGATTGAGTACCTTCAAACTCAGATTCATCATTCAACAAGACCTAATCATCTGACTACAAAGTGACAACTGAGTGTTGCTAAAGAGAGCTGTCAACACACAACCACTTATATCAGAAGCATCTCATCATTGAAGTAATGTTCAAACGATGAGAGGATTTCACGCATGATTCTACCACACTGCATTTTGCAGAACAGCAACATCTAACTCTTGTCAATTTCTAGGTACAATTGAATGACATCAAGTGAACAGGGAAAGTGTCAGTGATTACGATCAATTAAGGTATATGCGTCAACATATCACATATGATTAAACAATTATTTCATGGTTACTTACATGTAACACCAACGTCCAGCTGAAAAGACCACTTGACAGAAATTGATGTTCCCATCGAGATTCAAGTGAATTGACACAATAAAATGAGTAGCCATCATTACCAGGGAGTTCAACGATTGTCAGTATTCCATAGTTATGATGGACGTCTGAATGCGATCAAGTGAGAATAGAAATTTATTTCAATAATGTTGATCCTAGTGTATTGAAGGAGAACACGAGTGTGGACAATCGAATATGTTCAAACACAAAATTATAGAATGTCTTACTAGAATCTAAAAAGCACACAGTAAATACCTCATTTGCAAAATGTCAGTCAAACGTTTCACATTTCATTGTTCCTTCATTTCCTCACTATCCATTCTCTCTTCTCCCTTTCTTTTCTTCGATCTGCTTAACCTTCTGTCTCCAGGCATTTCACTCGCAATTGATGATACATACTACATATATCTGTTCACATCAGTAACGCACACCAAACCAGGAGCTGATAATTATCATATGCCAACTAATGACCTACCTCAAGCTCAGATCGACTAATGAATTCAACCGTTGATATTTAGAAAGTGTTAGATATGACATGGCCAAAACAAAGTAAAATGGACAGAATATAGTTCTAAAAACTAAGTGGCAGACATGAGTTGGAAGACATCAAGTATAATTAATGTCACAGTTCATAAGTTTCAATGATACGGATTGAATGCTCACACAAATTCACATAATGTTGACCATGTGATCAGTCTGATTCATTGAATCTACCAACAAGTATCGTGTTGGTGAAATATCTCCTCTCTTGCACTGTGAATAGACTGACATTCTCATTGACTGCTGACTGACTAACCGACCGACTGATTGATTGATTGACTGGAAACTATGTACTGTTGACTGGATCAATTATATCATCATGTGGTTGATTATTTCCACTCAATCAATTCGTGTTTACTTTGAAATGGATGTTTGTCTCACTCTACATTTTCATCTCACAGTAATCAAAATGTGTTTTGAACACATATTCTCAAACCAAATCATACAAACAAATCAATCGGCATGTTTCGGTGGTCAGTTCCTGTGTAATAATCAAGTGAAATACTGATCCATTTATGCAGAATGAATGTGAGGAAGGAACAAAACAAAATCTTACGGAATAATGGAAGAACTCACTGTTATGGGAAACGTGAAATTCAGAATGAGAATTGACTGGAATAAGATCGTCCATTCATCCGTGTTAGTCTTCTCCACATACTTGTATTAGACCTATATTGATTGAATGGAAACATACAATTTGATTGGTATTCTGCAGTCAATGAATCAGTGAATGAATGAATGGATGAATAAGTGAGTGAGTGAGTAAGTGAATGATTGTGAACTGAAGTGTAGATTAAGATGAATTGGATATACTGTCATTAGTTTACTGATGGATATCAAACTATAGACACGTTGAATATGGAAAGATATCAATAGATGATTTGAATGTCAGACAAGGCATAGTGATGATGCACTGAATAAATAAAAGTAACATTGATTTAGAGAATCAAATGTGTTAACTAAGACTATTCAATAAACACTGTAGTTCAAAGAAAATGCATTCACTTACCGTCACCAAGAATCTCCAATCTAGTGACATCAACATCGTAATATTTCAACTGGATTGTTGCAGGAATAACCTAAAATGTTGCACACATTTGCATGACTGACTCTGTTGGAACATTTATCCAAGTCACATGAGACGAACCAGTTCCGTTCAAACTCCCAATACAAACTGGGTTTGGCTGATTGACGCGAACGATCTGTGAGTAGTGATAATAATGGGAGTGGATATGTGCATTAGCATCTGATTGATCACTCTCATTTCGATATGTGTCATTTTCAAGAAATACGCTTTCTTCATTCTCCACATCAGGTTGTTTACAAATGCCTTCAGCGTTGAAGAATTTGTATGATCATACGAAGATCACATAGATTGATATCGGTGGATAGACTAGTCGAAAATGTATATCTCAAATGGTTGAAATGAACAAAACACAGTTATCGCATCTCATTCAATCGAATGGAAATTTGCATGATACAATGATGCGGTGAATAGTTTCACTCGACACAATGTGACTAGTGCTTGGTAGGTTTATATAGATTTCGTAATTGTTTGCGTGTTTCCTTCTCCTCCAATGATTCCAAATGACCACTGAGAAGGTGAAATTTGATAAACGCGTTTATTCATTGTTAACCAATGATTTGGGTTTATGAATACATAGTTAGTCAACATTGTTTTGACTATTGATTATAGACCATGGTTATTGTGATTCCTGACCCCTTTCGATGAACATGTTGTGTGTATGAATGAGAATACTTGAATTGATGTGATTGGTTAATCTGTGTTGAAAGTGTGTGCTCATGTGTTAATGAACATAGATTGTTTTCACAGTAGTGATTAGCTACGTGGTTGTCAATGGTGCTTACTTGTAATCTGATTTGTTAAAGTCAGTGTAGCATAAACTGTTTTGATTGGATGTGGAAATGTGCGTTTTCACATTAGAATTTTATTCTTTGAAAGAAATTCTGTCAGACTGTTCCATTCAAGTGTTCACATAAAATTGTTACTTCTCACAATCAGGAACATCAATTCTGTTCGACCGTCATACGACACTACTGACTGTGAGTCTATATCGAGATTCAGAGTGGAATTGAATTTCTTTTCGATCAGGTACAAATCAAACTGATCTAGTCAGTTTTGATGACATGAGAAATACTCCACTTGTCATGAAATGTAAACTGTGAAACTCTGATCACTTCTGATCGAATATGATCCACACTTGTAATTAGAATAATGACCACTGATCCTGAAATTTAAGTAAATGTTTAATTGTGATGTTCAAGAATATTTGAATTGTGGTATGAACAAGTAATCTCAGCAATAACGCAATCTATTCAAGAAGTATTAGATTAGCACGAACGACTGTACTGTATTTAGAATCCGAAATCAAACAGTCATCAATACAAACGAATCACTGGTTCATTCATACACCACATACGCAACAACTTAAATTGGACTGTAAGTGTCTGTAATGAATTGTAAGTGTTCTTAAGTTCATCTTACGTATGTTCGACAGTGTGTTGGATGTAGACTGTGTATTATCCAGAATGTACTCGTTAGTATTAGAATTAACAACCGAATTTGGAACAAACTCAACTGAATACTGGAATTGTATACAATCGTCATGTCAATTGTGTAGTGAAACCACTGTTATCTAGAATTGACACTATAGACTTTACAACACTTTTTCCCCACGAAATAATGTTGAATCTTCATATCCTCAAGTTATGAATAATTTGGCTTCATTTAAAACATATTTCACATATTGACTAGAGTATTCATTAGAAGTGACTTCATGATAAGTATAAACAACAGTTGATATGAAGTTATCCAAATTCTAATGAAAATCAAGCTCACTTAGTACTCGTGCTTCGCATTCAATAAGTTTCCTATAAGAAGCACATGCACTATGAGGATAAATAATACATGATATGACATCAGGATTTGATTCTTTTGAAATATTTTCCTCAAATTGATTAAGAGTTTCATTAGAGTGTAGATGGCGTCGAGTCTTGATTGACTATGATTACCACTACAATAAGATTACGCGCCCAAAAACGACTTGATCCTTTCGATAACTCACAAACCAGAATGCTGTATTTAGTCCAGATAAAGCACAATTATTGGCGATCTTGAGGTATGTTTCTTCTCCGATGAATGTAAGGAAATAGGCCACAAAATAAGAAAACTCATCATCCTCCTTGGTCATAGCTCAGATTTCAAACCTCTCTATGTAATCCTCAAAGTATTAAGATCTGAATGTACTTCCAATAATTCCATAACAGGCTCCATCGCGACGCCAATGTGATGATTTGAAGTATTTGAATTATATTATGAACTAGTAATCCCAACAATGAAGCAATTTAATCAAGAAGTATTAGATAAACACGAACAAATATACTACATTTGGGATTCGAAATCAAACAGTCATCAATACATGGGAATCATTGGTTCATTCAAACATCACATTAATGCACAAAGAGAAAACAGTTTTCCATTCCAGTGTTTCCATGAACTGATTCAAAATATCATTTCAGCCTGTAGTGATCTTTGTATGTATGTGAACATAAGTAAATCATTGTTATGAGATCATATATATAGGGTATACATTATTCACTCTAAACTTCTCTTTCAACCATGTAACGTTTAAGAATTTCCCACAAGTACCTATCGAACCTGTTAATCGAAATGAAGTTTTGTATTCATTTCACAATATCATCTGATTCAGTGTTCTTCAGAAAATAAGTGTGTTCACATCAGTGTCATTAAAAATTCACGAACTGAATACCAAACTCTACAATCGAAACAGCAATTACTGGAACTGACTCTAATGGGATTCCACTCAAGATCGAAGGAAAACATAGTTGACACATGAGAATCCCATCCACCATCATCTACAGACCACAAATTCAGCAATTCATTTCACCATGACTTCTGTTACTCATTTCACTCCACAAATTACCATTACTAGTATCTCATCCATCTTATCAATATTCATCATGTGGATAATTATCCCTCACAATTCCACTTCATTGGAAACGAGATTGTGAGGCACAACTATGAAAATGGTTGCACTCACCGGTCTTCTGACAACTGTACATCACAATCTCATTCTCAACCCTCCTCCTTTATCTGAGTTTGGGACCGGCAGTAACACTAGAAGAGCTATTACTGAGTTATTACTGTGAGTACTACTATCATGATTACCGTTAGTAGTAAAGATGGTATGGTTGTAAAATATATTGGCTGATTATAATATATTCCATGATACAATGATAAACATGATAAACCGGAATTATTCTTAATTACTATTGAGTCATTCTGTCCAATCAAATTCAACTTATCATAAATTGATGATACCTCATGGTTTATTATTATCATTACCTAAATCAGTGTTGAACTTAATACCGTCATTACTGCTACAATAGAATATAGTGTCAAAACCCAATTCAATGATGAGGAACTGTTCTAATCAAAGAGAATGATTCATATCGGTATCAGCCTCGTATTGATGTCGAAATTACATAGACGATGAAATTTCCAGCAGGAACTACATTGAAGAAGGAAGAGAAACAGTGAACAATGACAGTGGATTATTGTCATTGTCAAGTCATCGAAGCGTCCAAAATAACAAAATTGAGATTCGTGAGAAATCGAATTTCACAAAACAGTGATTTTTCTGGAGAACGCAGTTCATCATGGAATAATAAATCGAAAGTAGTTACAAACCCTAACTAGTCATGTATCTATGGGGTTACCTCGTCTGACAGTCTGAAATAATAACAGTTTCATGAGATAGCAACATAAAGAGTACATACAGCATACGATACTGCAAATGACAACTGTTAGCCGTGTCTTAACTTTATAACAGTTTATCAACAAGCAAAAACCGATTCAAAAGTGAACAATATGGAAGCCGTTGAGTTTAAATACGGTTTAACGCCTACAAGTTGTTAGGACTACAACTGTCTACTGAACAATAATAATAAGTAGTATGAGGCAATACACGAAAGAGTCGAATGGAAGTGAATGAACACAGAGAACGTAGAGTTCACAGTTATTATTATGGTGATTATGGAGTATTGATCAATTGATTGCAGAATACCACAACAATAATGCCAATTTGAATAGAAAGCCAGTGTGTTGACTTGAGAGTGTAGATCTTAGAGTAGAAAGCTGTGTGGAGTCCACACGTTCGAGTAACTGATTCTGTTGGGGTCAACTTTCGAGATAATTCTCGTGACAACATCCTGCCAGTCTGCATTCATTAGCTTTATGTCCTTCTCTATTACAGATAAAGCACATACCTTTGCTATTATCATGAGCCCACTGGTCTTTAACT
Organism: Schistosoma rodhaini; assembly: GCA_944470415.2. Classification (NCBI taxonomy): domain Eukaryota; kingdom Metazoa; phylum Platyhelminthes; class Trematoda; order Strigeidida; family Schistosomatidae; genus Schistosoma; species Schistosoma rodhaini. Next base: position 21,734,110 of record OX104041.1, read on the forward strand.
GTGAGCGCTAAAAATGGTGGGCATTTTTGTTAAGCTCATTTATCAACTTACCCAACAGACATTGTCATTTGAATAGTAACAATTCGCATATCTCTTTGTACTGTTATCATCACTAGAGCAGATGACAGACTCTAGCCAAAACGTTGATTGCTTAAATATCATTCGATGATGATTCACTCTCCTCCCATAATATGTACGCACTCAAATCCTATCGTTAGCTTTTGCTTTGTCTTGCTGCACCCTAATACAATTTGACTATAAATTTGTCTATGTAACTGCTTTCTCACTACTACTCTCCACTTCGAGTTCGCTCGATGTACTACATTGATCTGGTTGTGTACTGATGGAATAAGACTTCAACTCTTACCAGAAAGCATTGTGAGTGTAAGTAATACATGATGCTGGATTCTTTGTATAAATCTACTGTACATACATTGAATACCTGAACATCAAATAATGAATGATTCAAATGAACAAAACGATTGTAAAATATACTTAGCATTATTTGTTTGAATCTTCTCATTAATGATTTTAGGACTGAAATTGGTCAGTCTCTCTCTAATTGGTCATATGTACATAGTGTGTGTATTGCTTCCATCTTTACTTACCATGATTGTGAAATAGTCTAAAATGAGAAGTCACATAACAGGAACAAGAAATTTCTCGAAACCAACTTATGAAAATAATAATGATGGTGACAGAAATGACTGAAGTAAGGCTTATCGGACAGTTATCTTCATATTTCCTTTTATTGAAAAAAAAAAATTTTCATCCCGATTTGTCCAATCAATTGATTACTTTTAAAAGGATTATTACTGACTACCGATTTATGATAAGTAGTATAAACTGTAAATCTTCCTCCAATGATCACCTTCACGTAAATAACTTACATAGAACTAGTTGTGATATTTCAACGGTTGTCACACACACACACCGATTACGTGTTCTTGAGTAAGTTGTTGGTTGAAGCGGTAAACAGTGTTATGAGAAATTATAAGAAGTAGACATACTGTCATCATGAGGTTCGTGATTCTCATTCCCATGAAAATCAGAATCTTTATATGAAACTTGCATGTTAGAGAAATGATGGTAGAACACTCAATGGATCCACATAGCTTATTGGATGAACGAGTAAAGTTAATGAATCATATTATATTATTCATGAATGACTGCAATGAACACTCATTGTACGGAATTCATCTATCGTGAATATATTGAATTTTGTTCGTGGTAATGTGCGTCACAATCATGAGTATACTTCCCTGTTGCGCGACAGTAATCTGTGAATGCTCATCTTAACTGACTAAGAGTTTTAAGTCGTCCAACCTCTTCTAAAGTCGGAGATAGAGGCATTCAGTTTTGTACACTTTGTTTACGAATTATACGGGAAAACACATGAATCCACAAGTTGTATTTTTCGTTTTTTATGAATTGTCCTCACACACACTAATATTCCAAACAAGCCCACAGGTTGACAAAGTTGTCGCAGAATTACGAACTACAATGATGGGCAGCAAATGAGTAACGAATCAATGTCGGCATTATCCATTCGTCTAATCTTTCAATGAAATCTCATCCAACAGTTTAAAGAAAGACACACCGACCAAAGGAATCAGTGAGGTCAATTATAAGTTTAAAGTGTGTTTCACAATCTTGAGTGTATTCATTGAGAACAATGAGACACCGAATTTATCAGTGAAAAGTGGAACATTACAATTAAATGTCCAGGATAGAATATATTCAAAAGAATAATTGATCCTGTACATTTGACAGGTCTCAATTTATCAGATAGTGAGTCAAAACAAGTCGGTGGTTAATGCGTTGTGCGTTTAAAAGCATAGGTACTGGCATCGAAATATCAAACATGTTAAATAGGCTAGAAACTCTTGACATAACACTTTGTTAGAAGAAGGTTGTCAGAATTACTAACATCGCCTAAATTGCATAATGAGGATTATGAGACGGTAGTTATCATTGTATCATTAAGAACATAATGTTATAATGTGATATTCGTTTGATCGCCCTTACATGGATTGCTATGGCTTCGTGTGTTGATAGGCCGCTCTCTCGCTGTCTCTCACAATGCTATCATATGAACATATATATATATATATATATATATATATATAGCAACTATCAATGTAGATCTAATCACTATCATCTCACAGCTGTGTTGTTTAATAAATTAAGAGGATAGAATGCAAATGTCCAGTGTTTGAACCGAGTTGGTGGCGTCGGAGCACTCTCCTAAGAAAACTGTATCGGCCAATACCTTAACTATTGCAGTTACTGCCCAGTGCAACAAAAACGACGTCTGACAAGGTGTCTATTTAACCACATTATTCGTATTTCTGTCGATTGTGTGATAAATGGACAGGTTACATATGGTTGTTCGAATTCCTCAGTATTGATTCGATCAATTCACTCAAGTAATTGGGATGGCATTCTCAGATATATGAAATGAGATAACGAAGAATAAGCGAACATATCAGTGCACAGTAGAGCACCTCACCTCCACTTCAATCTGTATAAGTGCAAGCTTGTCAAGCCATTCTTTCTTACAGAGTGTATCATTTGATCAATGATAACGACTAATGAAAATAATCGCTCAACTAAGATCGCACTGGATGAGGTAATGGATTTCTCATCTGAATATCATATACACAGTTTTTACCTACCGACAGTATTCGCATTCTTTTTTTTGTAACCTTATGTCGGTGTCCATTCCCAGTTGAAATCACATCAGTTCACCAATTTGAAATATTATTCTGTGGACTCACACTTACAAAAACTCAACTCACCAGAAATATACAGACCGTGATGTGCATTATATGATCAGAATGATTGATCACACTCTCATAAACAATATACATAGGACAAGATTACTAGTCGATCATAAGACAATCGGCATTATTGACCGACTTTGTATAGATTGATCAAGTGAGGAAGTGATAACTACACGAATCAGTAGGTAAACCACAACTAAACTCATTTTGAAATTAGATGATAAATGGTCACATTGTTTATTCATAGTTGAAATAAGACCTATGAATCGATATGCGAGATGATTGTTTTCACTTCATTTCTCTAAATATGAAGGTAGTGATCTATTGTAAAGTGAAAATTTCATTCATGTTTGTTCTCGCTGAATGTGCATATGGTTGTGTGTATGTAGGTGATTGTCAGTCACATGAACACACACACACAATTGGTGAGTGACATTGTTTATTGTAACTAAGATTCATATTACACTCACTCCACAATAGTGAATACCACACTAAATTGATTAATTAGGTGGAATGTGGTGATAGAAGACGATAACAACCACAACCACAACAACACCGTATAATCATTGTTATTTCTGCATTCAATTGAGGTCAACTGACAGAGATTCCAAATCACACCATCAGATAATGCACTCTATTGTAGTTTATTGACAAAGGTGTAGTTGATTAGTAGAATTCAAATCGATACGTTGATTATGTGTAACAATCTACCACCTAATGCTCTCTGAATCGTCAAATTATACTCCTCAATCTAAACAGTGTTCAGAGAACGTATGAAGCACATGTTGTGTTTAGGCGAAACAAACACCGTTGTTCCAGATATAATGTGTTCTGACAAACACTTCTGGAGAATGCTTTCTAACCTAGGTTCATTGACAGTGTAGGACCAGTGAAATGTCACTGAACCCTAGCCAAATCATCTGGCAGTTGGTTCATTAAATATCGAACTGATCATCGATACTCGTAAAGGTCAAGGACAATTAACGAGCATCAGTTGATCATACGTCATGGACTGGCCGATGCGCAAGTGGTTCTACTTTCGCTTGTATCTACTTTAAGTAATACATTCCTGTAATAACGTCCTTTGTGTTGTACAATCTTCAGTGCATGCATGGTCCCTTGATACGTCGATAGGACAATCCACATAAGATGCTGGCCGCGAAGTGCGACTTCGAAGTAAGCTTGTTCGTTACACTGTTCCCGTCTTACTCGAGTAAGCCTTCAATCATTCGACATAGATCATCAACGTTGATGGTCTACAACAGCAATCTAAATCATTTCTCCGTGAACTCACATTTACACAAACTCAACTGACCACAGATCCCCATATCATATTGACAAAAGCAAAGAATACTGTAGTAGTAGAAACTCTTCTCGATAACTGTGTCATCACACTCAACAATGATTGTGATACAAAGATTGATGTATAGAGCATCCTATTAAATTACACAATGTTGTGTTACAAAAGTGATAATGTTGTGCAACTGTTGTGAGACAAATAATAGTCATAATAATAATGCAAATACGAATGGTCATATTAGTAACATTAATCATAGTGAAGAAACGGTCATGTGAATAGAACATGCAGTGATGGAGATGGTGTGAATGTAATTCTGTTGGCATGTGAATGTAGATTGAGAGGGAGATGAATATGTAAACTGAGAATCGGTGGTGGATATAGTAACACAAATAGAATGTGATGCAACATTGCTGAAAATCAACAGTTTATCAATAGTGTAGTCCTATTGTGTACCGAAGTAGACAAACCAACAGAACATTGTTGATTTGAATAATTAAGTAATACGAATCATTTCATTGTTGGACATCAATTGTTCAGATGTTCATAGTAGAATTTTATATAGTAATTCAATGATGAAAATGTTGACGATTCCAGACTGTGTATAGTAATGTGAATGTTAGTGATTGTTATTTCACACATATGGAATACAGTAGCTGTTCAAGTATTGGAATTCACTTGTAGCGTGGAATATTTCATGTGAGTTGAAGTGAACCGGTGTGGATTGTTATGAGTTTGATCAAGACACTGTGTGGCAAGAATTATCATGGAAAATGAACGACAATCAACGGATGTCGGCACGTCAATACAAATTCACCACGTGACAATAAATCCACTTGCAAAACCTTCACAAATGATCGCCTCTTTCCTTAACACTATTCATCAAAAACGTGTTTCATACAAATTTCCATTCCATTGAATGAGGTGAGATAACTGTGTTTTATTCATTTCAACCATTTGAGATATACATTTTCGACTAGTCTATCCACCGATATCAATCTATGTGATCTTCGTTTGATCATACAAATTCTTCAACGCTGAAGGCATTTGTAAACAACCTGATGTGGAGAATGAAGAAAGAGTATTTCTTGAAAATGACACATATCGAAATGAGAGTGATCAATCAGATGCTAATACACATATCCACTCTCATTATTACCACTACTCACAGATCGTTCGCGTCAATCAGTCATACCCGATTTGTGTTGGGAGTTTGAATGAGACTCATTCGTCTCATATGACTTGGATACATGTTCCAACAGAGTCAATCATGCAAATGTGTGCAACATTTTAGGTTATTGGTGCAACAATCCAGTTGAAATATTATGATGTTGATGTCACTACATTCGAGATTTGTGGTGACGGTGTCAGACGCTGTCTGATTCAGTCGCCTTCATGTAAAATATATCGTCATTTCTATCATGTCAGACATCGAGACTCAAATCAAATTTCGATCTATTCTACTTGTTGACTAATTTTGAATTTTCCCACTGTGTGAAACTTGTCAATACTGAACATTCCAGATTCCAGACTGCATTCCATACTTGTTACGTCAGTTCATTCATCATATCATTCAGAGGAGTATATGCGTGACATATATAATGCATGACAGCACCAAACATGTGCTACAATGACATGTGAAATGTGATTAGGATGCAACTCGTTTGAAACATGTTTCTCACACTGATTAACAGTGGATTGATTGTGATTACAAATGACGTTTGAATTGGAACCATCAGAACTATCGATAGATTTAAACAGATTAAGAACATGTGCTTCATATTGACCAAGGTTTGTTCTGCAATCATAAGCATTGTGGAAACGAGCAACATCACGTATGTCACCACATTTTCATTAACATGAAATATTTTTCTCAAATTCACTAACGACTTCATTAGCAACTAATGAATCTCAAATATCAGCATCATAATTATCAGACATTTGATCATTTGAAACATTTATCCTACAAAACTCTTCCTGATTACAGTAGGAAACGTACCAGTTACCTCGTTAAATATATCTATAGTTGTTGAGTGCGATTACGAAGTTGATTGTTTGAGCATGTGTTCCTTCAATGCACCGTTGAGCATTGAACGAGATTGAATGAAGAAATCTTCATCAAACTGAAGTGTTGATTTCGCTTCCTCAATTCAAATTCACATGTTCTCACAATAGTAACCTGGTCGTTCGTTGTGACAGCGACTTGATATAAAAAGCAGAAATGTATTTATAATTCAATGCAGTAACAGGATTTAGTGTGCAGATTGAACTGACATTAGAGTTCTAACTGGAATCAGACTGTCACATATTGGAAAATGGAAACTTGCAATTCGACCCTGTAGACACAAATATGTAAAATACACAGAATTATCACAAATCACATACTGTGTGTCATGTCGAGCATAGTTCATGTTCATTCAATCCAACAATATCTTATCATGGACAAGCATCACCCTCACAGAAATGGTCACACCGAATAGAACATTATCACATAGGAGAATAAAACAAATATTACACTGAGTAATCAGCACATTGAATTAAAAACGGTAGTACTATTCAGTGGAAATTCCATTGTCCCATTCAATCCCATCATATCACTACAGCATTCCAAGACAACACATCATTATTAGATTCGGTTGTGATCAATTGGAATGAATGTTCAATCAGTCAATGAAATCGAATGATGTTCCATTTGTGATTAATTTCTGGTTGACTAAAATATCGGTGCAACATCTTGAGAAAATATGCTCAACTCGTTGCACATTATTTCTCATTTCATGATACAAATTGTCTGGTATATAAACCGATTATGCTTGACGTAAGTGATTCATGCCGAAGAGGCTGTTCTGGATACAAGTGGCTAGGCTAGGCAAAAGCCGGACCTTTGAGTACTTTAGACTGCTCGTACGGTTTCCGTGTGTCACTGTTCCAATCGATAAATCGCTGCTCTCTAATTGGCGGTCTTATCGCGTTATACGTTAACAGGACATACACTCGGCCACAAATTATAACATCTACCAATGATCATTTAACACTCGAACAAATATTCAGTGTACTTTCTCACATTCATCATCAAACACTGTATCATACCTAGATATATCCACTGAATGATTGAGTACCTTCAAACTCAGATTCATCATTCAACAAGACCTAATCATCTGACTACAAAGTGACAACTGAGTGTTGCTAAAGAGAGCTGTCAACACACAACCACTTATATCAGAAGCATCTCATCATTTAAGTAATGTTCAAACGATGAGAGGATTTCACGCATGATTCTACCACACTGCATTTTGCAGAACAGCAACATCTAACTCTTGTCAATTTCTAGGTACAATTGAATGACATCAAGTGAACAGGGAAAGTGTCAGTGATTACGATCAATTAAGGTATATGCGTCAACATATCACATATGATTAAACAATTATTTCATGGTTACTTACATGTAACACCAACGTCCAGCTGAAAAGACCACTTGACAGAAATTGATGTTCCCATCGAGATTCAAGTGAATTGACACAATAAAATGAGTAGCCATCATTACCAGGGAGTTCAACGATTGTCAGTATTCCATAGTTATGATGGACGTCTGAATGCGATCAAGTGAGAATAGAAATTTATTTCAATAATGTTGATCCTAGTGTATTGAAGGAGAACACGAGTGTGGACAATCGAATATGTTCAAACACAAAATTATAGAATGTCTTACTAGAATCTAAAAAGCACACAGTAAATACCTCATTTGCAAAATGTCAGTCAAACGTTTCACATTTCATTGTTCCTTCATTTCCTCACTATCCATTCTCTCTTCTCCCTTTCTTTTCTTCGATCTGCTTAACCTTCTGTCTCCAGGCATTTCACTCGCAATTGATGATACATACTACATATATCTGTTCACATCAGTAACGCACACCAAACCAGGAGCTGATAATTATCATATGCCAACTAATGACCTACCTCAAGCTCAGATCGACTAATGAATTCAACCGTTGATATTTAGAAAGTGTTAGATATGACATGGCCAAAACAAAGTAAAATGGACAGAATATAGTTCTAAAAACTAAGTGGCAGACATGAGTTGGAAGACATCAAGTATAATTAATGTCACAGTTCATAAGTTTCAATGATACGGATTGAATGCTCACACAAATTCACATAATGTTGACCATGTGATCAGTCTGATTCATTGAATCTACCAACAAGTATCGTGTTGGTGAAATATCTCCTCTCTTGCACTGTGAATAGACTGACATTCTCATTGACTGCTGACTGACTAACCGACCGACTGATTGATTGATTGACTGGAAACTATGTACTGTTGACTGGATCAATTATATCATCTTGTGGTTGATTATTTCCACTCAATCAATTCGTGTTTACTTTGAAATGGATGTTTGTCTCACTCTACATTTTCATCTCACAGTAATCAAAATGTGTTTTGAACACATATTCTCAAACCAAATCATACAAACAAATCAATCGGCATGTTTCGGTGGTCAGTTCCTGTGTAATAATCAAGTGAAATACTGATCCATTTATGCAGAATGAATGTGAGGAAGGAACAAAACAAAATCTTACGGAATAATGGAAGAACTCACTGTTATGGGAAACGTGAAATTCAGAATGAGAATTGACTGGAATAAGATCGTCCATTCATCCGTGTTAGTCTTCTCCACATACTTGTATTAGACCTATATTGATTGAATGGAAACATACAATTTGATTGGTATTCTGCAGTCAATGAATCAGTGAATGAATGAATGGATGAATGAGTGAGTGAGTGAGTAAGTGAATGATTGTGAACTGAAGTGTAGATTAAGATGAATTGGATATACTGTCATTAGTTTACTGATGGATATCAAACTATAGACACGTTGAATATGGAAAGATATCAATAGATGATTTGAATGTCAGACAAGGCATAGTGATGATGCACTGAATAAATAAAAGTAACATTGATTTAGAGAATCAAATGTGTTAACTAAGACTATTCAATAAACACTGTAGTTCAAAGAAAATGCATTCACTTACCGTCACCAAGAATCTCCAATCTAGTGACATCAACATCGTAATATTTCAACTGGATTGTTGCACCAATAACCTAAAATGTTGCACACATTTGCATGACTGACTCTGTTGGAACATGTATCCAAGTCACATGAGACGAACCAGTTCCGTTCAAACTCCCAATACAAACTGGGTTTGGCTGATTGACGCGAACGATCTGTGAGTAGTGATAATAATGGGAGTGGATATGTGCATTAGCATCTGATTGATCACTCTCATTTCCATATGTGTCATTTTCAAGAAATACGCTTTCTTCATTCTCCACATCAGGTTGTTTACAAATGCCTTCAGCGTTGAAGAATTTGTATGATCATACGAAGATCACATAGATTGATATCGGTGGATAGACTAGTCGAAAATGTATATCTCAAATGGTTGAAATGAACAAAACACAGTTATCGCATCTCATTCAATCGAATGGAAATTTGCATGATACAATGATGCGGTGAACAGTTTCACTCGACACAATGTGACTAGTGCTTGGTAGGTTTATATAGATTTCGTAATTGTTTGCGTGTTTCCTTCTCCTCCAATGATTCCAAATGACCACTGAGAAGGTGAAATTTGATAAACGCGTTTATTCATTGTTAACCAATGATTTGGGTTTATGAATACATAGTTAGTCAACATTGTTTTGACTATTGATTATAGACCATGGTTATTGTGATTCCTGACCCCTTTCGATGAACATGTTGTGTGTATGAATGAGAATACTTGAATTGATGTGATTGGTTAATCTGTGTTGAAAGTGTGTGCTCATGTGTTAATGAACATAGATTGTTTTCACAGTAGTGATTAGCTACGTGGTTGTCAATGGTGCTTACTTGTAATCTGATTTGTTAAAGTCAGTGTAGCATAAACTGTTTTGATTGGATGTGGAAATGTGCGTTTTCACATTAGAATTTTATTCTTTGAAAGAAATTCTGTCAGACTGTTCCATCCAAGTGTTCACATAAAATTGTTACTTCTCACAATCAGGAACATCAATTCTGTTCGACCGTCATACGACACTACTGACTGTGAGTCTATATCGAGATTCAGAGTGGAATTGAATTTCTTTTCGATCAGGTACAAATCAAACTGATCTAGTCAGTTTTGATGACATGAGAAATACTCCACTTGTCATGAAATGTAAACTGTGAAACTCTGATCACTTCTGATCGAATATGATCCACACTTGTAATTAGAATAATGACCACTGATCCTGAAATTTAAGTAAATGTTTAATTGTGATGTTCAAGAATATTTGAATTGTGGTATGAACAAGTAATCTCAGCAATAACGCAATCTATTCAAGAAGTATTAGATTAGCACGAACGACTGTACTGTATTTAGAATCCGAAATCAAACAGTCATCAATACAAACGAATCACTGGTTCATTCATACACCACATACGCAACAACTTAAATTGGACTGTAAGTGTCTGTAATGAATTGTAAGTGTTCTTAAGTTCATCTTACGTCTGTTCGACAGTGTGTTGGATGTAGACTGTGTATTATCCAGAATGTACTCGTTAGTATTAGAATTAACAACCGAATTTGGAACAAACTCAACTGAATACTGGAATTGTATACAATCGTCATGTCAATTGTGTAGTGAAACCACTGTTATCTAGAATTGACACTATAGACTTTACAACACTTTTTCCCCACGAAATAATGTTGAATCTTCATATCCTCAAGTTATGAATAATTTGGCTTCATTTAAAACATATTTCACATATTGACTAGAGTATTCATTAGAAGTGACTTCATGATAAGTATAAACAACAGTTGATATGAAGTTATCCAAATTCTAATGAAAATCAAGCTCACTTAGTACTCGTGCTTCGCATTCAATAAGTTTCCTATAAGAAGCACATGCACTATGAGGATAAATAATACATGATATGACATCAGGATTTGATTCTTTTGAAATATTTTCCTCAAATTGATTAAGAGTTTCATTAGAGTGTAGATGGCGTCGAGTCTTGATTGACTATGATTACCACTACAATAAGATTACGCGCCCAAAAACGACTTGATCCTTTCGATAACTCACAAACCAGAATGCTGTATTTAGTCCAGATAAAGCACAATTATTGGCGATCTTGAGGTATGTTTCTTCTCCGATGAATGTAAGGAAATAGGCCACAAAATAAGAAAACTCATCATCCTCCTTGGTCATAGCTCAGATTTCAAACCTCTCTATGTAATCCTCAAAGTATTAAGATCTGAATGTACTTCCAATAATTCCATAACAGGCTCCATCGCGACGCCAATGTGATGATTTGAAGTATTTGAATTATATTATGAACTAGTAATCCCAACAATGAAGCAATTTAATCAAGAAGTATTAGATAAACACGAACAAATATACTACATTTGGGATTCGAAATCAAACAGTCATCAATACATGGGAATCATTGGTTCATTCAAACATCACATTAATGCACAAAGAGAAAACAGTTTTCCATTCCAGTGTTTCCATGAACTGATTCAAAATATCATTTCAGCCTGTAGTGATCTTTGTATGTATGTGAACATAAGTAAATCATTGTTATGAGATCATATATATAGGGTATACATTATTCACTCTAAACTTCTCTTTCAACCATGTAACGTTTAAGAATTTCCCACAAGTACCTATCGAACCTGTTAATCGAAATGAAGTTTTGTATTCATTTCACAATATCATCTGATTCAGTGTTCTTCAGAAAATAAGTGTGTTCACATCAGTGTCATTAAAAATTCACGAACTGAATACCAAACTCTACAATCGAAACAGCAATTACTGGAACTGACTCTAATGGGATTCCACTCAAGATCGAAGGAAAACATAGTTGACACATGAGAATCCCATCCACCATCATCTACAGACCACAAATTCAGCAATTCATTTCACCATGACTTCTGTTACTCATTTCACTCCACAAATTACCATTACTAGTATCTCATCCATCTTATCAATATTCATCATGTGGATAATTATCCCTCACAATTCCACTTCATTGGAAACGAGATTGTGAGGCACAACTATGAAAATGGTTGCACTCACCGGTCTTCTGACAACTGTACATCACAATCTCATTCTCAACCCTCCTCCTTTATCTGAGTTTGGGACCGGCAGTAACACTAGAAGAGCTATTACTGAGTTATTACTGTGAGTACTACTATCATGATTACCGTTAGTAGTAAAGATGGTATGGTTGTAAAATATATTGGCTGATTATAATATATTCCATGATACAATGATAAACATGATAAACCGGAATTATTCTTAATTACTATTGAGTCATTCTGTCCAATCAAATTCAACTTATCATAAATTGATGATACCTCATGGTTTATTATTATCATTACCTAAATCAGTGTTGAACTTAATACCGTCATTACTGCTACAATAGAATATAGTGTCAAAACCCAATTCAATGATGAGGAACTGTTCTAATCAAAGAGAATGATTCATATCGGTATCAGCCTCGTATTGATGTCGAAATTACATAGACGATGAAATTTCCAGCAGGAACTACATTGAAGAAGGAAGAGAAACAGTGAACAATGACAGTGGATTATTGTCATTGTCAAGTCATCGAAGCGTCCAAAATAACAAAATTGAGATTCGTGAGAAATCGAATTTCACAAAACAGTGATTTTTCTGGAGAACGCAGTTCATCATGGAATAATAAATCGAAAGTAGTTACAAACCCTAACTAGTCATGTATCTATGGGGGTTACCTCGTCTGACAGTCTGAAATAATAACAGTTTCATGAGATAGCAACATAAAGAGTACATACAGCATACGATACTGCAAATGACAACTGTTAGCCGTGTCTTAACTTTATAACAGTTTATCAACAAGCAAAAACCGATTCAAAAGTGAACAATATGGAAGCCGTTGAGTTTAAATACGGTTTAACGCCTACAAGTTGTTAGGACTACAACTGTCTACTGAACAATAATAATAAGTAGTATGAGGCAATACACGAAAGAGTCGAATGGAAGTGAATGAACACAGAGAACGTAGAGTTCACAGTTATTATTATGGTGATTATGGAGTATTGATCAATTGATTGCAGAATACCACAACAATAATGCCAATTTGAATAGAAAGCCAGTGTGTTGACTTGAGAGTGTAGATCTTAGAGTAGAAAGCTGTGTGGAGTCCACACGTTCGAGTAACTGATTCTGTTGGGGTCAACTTTCGAGATAATTCTCGTGACAACATCCTGCCAGTCTGCATTCATTAGCTTTATGTCCTTCTCTATTACAGATAAAGCACATACCTTTGCTATTATCATGAGCCCACTGGTCTTTAACTGTGAGCGCTAAAAATGGTGGGCATTTTTGTTAAGCTCATTTATCAACTTACTCAACAGACATTGTCATTTGAATAGTAACAATTCGCATATCTCTTTGTACTGTTATCATCACTAGAGCAGATGACAGACTCTAGCCAAAACGTTGATTGCTTAAATATCATTCGATGATGATTCACTCTCCTCCCCATATATGTACGCACTCAAATCCTATCGTTAGCTTTTGCTTTGTCTTGCTGCACCCTAATACAATTTGACTATAAATTTGTCTATGTAACTGCTTTCTCACTACTACTCTCCACTTCGAGTTCGCTCGATGTACTTCAATGATCTGGTTGTGTACTGATGGAATAAGACTTCAACTCTTACCAGAAAGCATTGTGAGTGTAAGTAATACATGATGCTGGATATTTTGTATAAATCTACTGTACATACATTGAATACCTGAACATCAAATAATGAATGATTCAAATGAACAAAACGATTGTAAAATATACTTAGCATTATTTGTTTGAATCTTCTCATTAATGATTTTAGGACTGAAATTGGTCAGTCTCTCTCTAATTGGTCATATGTACATACTGTGTGTATTGCTTCCATCTTTACTTACCATGATTGTGAAATAGTCTAAAATGAGAAGTCACATAACAGGAACAAGAAATTTCTCGAAACCAACTTATGAAAATAATAATGATGGTGACAGAAATGACTGAAGTAAGGCTTATCGGACAGTTATCTTCATATTTCCTTTTATTGAAAAAAAAATTTTCATCCCGATTTGTCCAATCAATTGATTACTTTTAAAAGGATTATTACTGACTACCGATTTATGATAAGTAGTATAAACTGTAAATCTTCCTCCAATGATCACCTTCACGTAAATAACTTACATAGAACTAGTTGTGATATTTCAAACGTTGTCACACACACACACCGATTACGTGTTCTTGAGTAAGTTGTTGGTTGAAGCGGTAAACAGTGTTATGAGAAATTATAAAAAGGAGACATACTGTCATCATGAGGTTCGTGATTCTCATTCCCATGAAAATCAGAATCTTTATATGAAACTTGCATGTTAGAGAAATGATGGTAGAACACTCAATGGATCCACATAGCTTATTGGATGAACGAGTAAAGTTAATGAATCATATTATATTATTCATGAATGACTGCAATGAACACTCATTGTACGGAATTCATCTATCGTGAATATATTGAATTTTGTTCGTGGTAATGTGCGTCACAATCATGAGTATACTTCCCTGTTGCGCGACAGTAATCTGTGAATGCTCATCTTAACTGACTAAGAGTTTTAAGTCGTCCAACCTCTTCTAATTTCGGAGATAGAGGCATTCAGTTTTGTACACTTTGTTTACGAATTATACGGGAAAACACATGAATCCACAAGTTGTATTTTTCGTTTTTTATGAATTGTCCTCACACACACTAATATTCCAAACAAGCCCACAGGTTGACAAAGTTGTCGCAGAATTACGAACTACAATGATGGTCACCAAATGAGTAACGAATCAATGTCGGCATTATTCATTCGTCTAATCTTTCAATGAAATCTCATCCAACAGTTTAAAGAAAGACACACCGACCAAAGGAATCAGTGAGGTCAATTATAAGTTTAAAGTGTGTTTCACAATCTTGAGTGTATTCATTGAGAACAATGAGACACCGAATTTATCAGTGAAAAGTGGAACATTACAATTAAATGTCCAGGATAGAATATATTCAAAAGAATAATTGATCCTGTACATTTGACAGGTCTCAATTTATCAGATAGTGAGTCAAAACAAGTCGGTGGTTAATGCGTTGTGCGTTTAAAAGCATAGGTACTGGCATCGAAATATCAAACATGTTAAATAGGCTAGAAACTCTTGACATAACACTTTGTTAGAAGAAGGTTGTCAGAATTACTAACATCGCCTAAATTGCATAATGAGGATTATGAGACGGTAGTTATCATTGTATCATTAAGAACATAATGTTATAATGTGATATTCGTTTGATCGCCCTTACATGGATTGCTATGGCTTCGTGTGTTGATAGGCCGCTCTCTCGCTGTCTCTCACAATGCTATCATATGAACATATATATATATATATATATATATATATATATAGCAACTATCAATGTAGATCTAATCACTATCATCTCACAGCTGTGTTGTTTAATAAATTAAGAGGATAGAATGCAAATGTCCAGTGTTTGAACCGAGTTGGTGGCGTCGGAGCACTCTCCTAAGAAAACTGTATCGGCCAATACCTTAACTATTGCAGTTACTGCCCAGTGCAACAAAAACGACGTCTGACAAGGTGTCTATTTAACCACATTATTCGTATTTCTGTCGATTGTGTGATAAATGGACAGGTTACATATGGTTGTTCGAATTCCTCAGTATTGATTCGATCAATTCACTCAAGTAATTGGGATGGCATTCTCAGATATATGAAATGAGATAACGAAGAATAAGCGAACATATCAGTGCACAGTAGAGCACCTCACCTCCACTTCAATCTGTATAAGTGCAAGCTTGTCAAGCCATTCTTTCTTACAGAGTGTATCATTTGATCAATGATAACGACTAATGAAAATAATCGCTCAACTAAGATCGCACTGGATGAGGTAATGGATTTCTCATCTGAATATCATATACACAGTTTTTACCTACCGACAGTATTCCCATTCTTTTTTTTGTAACCTTATGTCGGTGTCCATTCCCAGTTGAAATCACATCAGTTCACCAATTTGAAATATTATTCTGTGGACTCACACTTACAAAAACTCAACTCACCAGAAATATACAGACCGTGATGTGCATTATATGATCAGAATGATTGATCACACTCTCATAAACAATATACATAGGACAAGATTACTAGTCGATCATAAGACAATCGGCATTATTGACCGACTTTGTATAGATTGATCAAGTGAGGAAGTGATAACTACACGAATCAGTAGGTAAACCACAACTAAACTCATTTTGAAATTAGATGATAAATGGTCACATTGTTTATTCATAGTTGAAATAAGACCTATGAATCGATATGCGAGATGATTGTTTTCACTTCATTTCTCTAAATATGAAGGTAGTGATCTATTGTAAAGTGAAAATTTCATTCATGTTTGTTCTCGCTGAATGTGCATATGGTTGTGTGTATGTAGGTGATTGTCAGTCACATGAACACACACACACAATTGGTGAGTGACATTGTTTATTGTAACTAAGATTCATATTACACTCATTCCACAATAGTGAATACCACACTAAATTGTTTAATTAGGTGGAATGTGGTGATAGAAGACGATAACAACCACAACCACAACAACACCGTATGATCATTGTTATTTCTGCATTCAATTGAGGTCAACTGACAGAGATTCCAAATCACACCATCAGATAATGCACTCTATTGTAGTTTATTGACAAAGGTGTAGTTGATTAGTAGAATTCAAATCGATACGTTGATTATGTGTAACAATCTACCACCTAATGCTCTCTGAATCGTCAAATTATACTCCTCAATCTAAACAGTGTTCAGAGAACGTATGAAGCACATGTTATGTTTAGGCGAAACAAATACTGTTGATCGAGATAATATGTGTTCTGACAAACACTTCTGGAGAATGCTTTCTAACCTAGGTTCATTGACAGTGTAGGACCAGTGAAATGTCACTGAACCCTAGCCAAATCATCTGGCAGTTGGTTCATTAAATATCGAACTGATCATCGATACTCGTAAAGGTCAAGGACAATTAACGAGCATCAGTTGATCATACGTCATGGACTGGCCGATGCGCAAGTGGTTCTACTTTCGCTTGTATCTACTTTAAGTAATACATTCCTGTAATAACGTCCTTTGTGTTGTACAATCTTCAGTGCATGCATGGTCCCTTGATACGTCGATAGGACAATCCACATAAGATGCTGGCCGCGAAGTGCGACTTCGAAGTAAGCTTGTTCGTTACACTGTTCCCGTCTTACTCGAGTAAGCCTTCAATCATTCGACATAGATCATCAACGTTGATGGTCTACAACAGCAATCTAAATCATTTCTCCGTGAACTCACATTTACACAAACTCAACTGACCACAGATCCCCATATCATATTGACAAAAGCAAAGAATACTGTAGTAGTAGAAACTCTTCTCGATAACTGTGTCATCACACTCAACAATGATTGTGATACAAAGATTGATGTATAGAGCATCCTATTAAATTACACAATGTTGTGTTACAAAAGTGATAATGTTGTGCAACTGTTGTGAGACAAATAATAGTCATAATAATAATGCAAATACGAATGGTCATATTAGTAACATTAATCATAGTGAAGAAACGGTCATGTGAATAGAACATGCAGTGATGGAGATGGTGTGAATGTAATTCTGTTGACAAGTGAATGTAGATTGAGAGGGAGATGAATATGTAAACTGAGAATCGGTGGTGGATATAGTAACACAAATAGAATGTGATGCAACATTGCTGAAAATCAACAGTTTATCAATAGTGTAGTCCTATTGTGTACCGAAGTAGACAAACTAACAGAACATTGTTGATTTGAATAATTAAGTAATACGAATCATTTCATTGTTGGACATCAATTGTTCAGATGTTCATAGTAGAATTTTATATAGTAATTCAATGATGAAAATGTTGACGATTCCAGACTGTGTATAGTAATGTGAATGTTAGTGATTGTTATTTCACACATATGGAATACAGTAGCTGTTCAAGTATTGGAATTCACTTGTAGCGTGGAATATTTCATGTGAGTTGAAGTGAACCGGTGTGGATTGTTATGAGTTTGATCAAGACACTGTGTGGCAAGAATTATCATGGAAAATGAACGACAATCAACGGATGTCGGCACGTCAATACAAATTCACCACGTGACAATAAATCCACTTGCAAAACCTTCACAAATGATCGCCTCTTTCCTTAACACTATTCATCAAAAACGTGTTTCATACAAATTTCCATTCCATTGAATGAGATGAGATAACTGTGTTTTATTCATTTCAACCATTTGAGATATACATTTTCGACTAGTCTATCCACCGATATCAATCTATGTGATCTTCGTTTGATCATACAAATTCTTTAACGCTGAAGGCATTTGTAAACAACCTGATGTGGAGAATGAAGAAAGCGTATTTCTTGAAAATGACACATATCGAAATGAGAGTGATCAATCAGATGCTAATGCACATATCCACTCCCATTATTATCACTACTCACAGATCGTTCGCGTCAATCAGCCAAACCCAGTTTGCATTGGGAGTTTGAATGAAACTCATTCGTCTCATGTGACTTGGATACATGTTCCAACAGAGTCAGTCATGCAAATGTGTGCAACATTTTAGGTTATTCCTGCAACAATCCAGTTGAAATATTACGATGTTGATGTCACTACATTCGAGATTTGTGGTGACGGTGTCAGACGGTGTCTGATTCAGTCGCCTTCATGTAAAATATATCGTCATTTCTATCATGTCAGACATCGAGACTCAAATCAAATTTCGATCTATTCTACTTGTTGACTAATTTTGAATTTTCCCACTGTGTGAAAGTTGTCAATACTGAACATTCCAGATTCCAGACTGCATTCCATACTTGTTACGTCAGTTCATTCATCATATCATTCAGAGGAGTATATGCGTGACATATATAATGCATGACAGCACCAAACATGTGCTACAATGACATGTGAAATGTGATTAGGATGCAACTCGTTTGAAACACGTTTCTCACACTGATTAGCAGTGGATTGATTGTGATTACAAATGACGTTTGAATTGGAACCATCAGAACTATCGATAGATTTAAACAGATTAAGAACATGTGCTTCATATTGACCAAGGTTTGTTCTGCAATCATAAGCATTGTGGAAACGAGCAACATCACGTATGTCACCACATTTTCATTAACATGAAATATTTTTCTCAAATTCACTAACGACTTCATTAGCAACTAATGAATCTCAAACATGAGCATCATAATTATCAGACATTTGATCATTTGAAACATTTATCCTACAAAACTCTTCCTGATTACAGTAGGAAACGTACCAGTTACCTCGTTAAATATATCTATAGTTGTTGAGTGCGATTACGAAGTTGATTGTTTGAGCATGTGTTCCTTCAATGCACCGTTGAGCATTGAACGAGATTGAATGAAGAAATCTTCATCAAACTGAAGTGTTGATTTCGCTTCCTCAATTCAAATTCACATGTTCTCACAATAGTAACCTGGTCGTTCGTTGTGACAGCGACTTGATATAAAAAGCAGAAATGTATTTATAATTCAATGCAGTAACAGGATTTAGTGTGCAGATTGAACTGACATTAGAGTTCTAACTGGAATCAGACTGTCACATATTGGAAAATGGAAACTTGCAATTCGACCCTGTAGACACAAATATGTAAAATACACAGAATTATCACAAATCACATACTGTGTGTCATGTCGAGCATAGTTCATGTTCATTCAATCCAACAATATCTTATCATGGACAAGCATCACCCTCACAGAAATGGTCACACCGAATAGAACATTATCACATAGGAGAATAAAACAAATATTACACTGAGTAATCAGCACATTGAATTAAAAACGGTAGTACTATTCAGTGGAAATTCCATTGTCCCATTCAATCCCATCATATCACTACAGCATTCCAAGACAACACATCATTATTAGATTCGGTTGTGATCAACTGGAATGAATGTTCAATCAGTCAATGAAATCGAATGATGTTCCATTTGTGATTAATTTCTGGTTGACTAAAATATCGGTGCAACATCTTGAGAAAATATGCTCAACTCGTTGCACATTATTTCTCATTTCATGATACAAATTGTCTGGTATATAAACCGATTATGCTTGACGTAAGTGATTCATGCCGAAGAGGCTGTTCTGGATACAAGTGGCTAGGCTAGGCAAAAGCCGGACCTATGAGTACTTTAGACTGCTCGTACGGTTTCCGTGTGTCACTGTTCCAATCGATAAATCGCTGCTCTCTAATTGGCGGTCTTATCGCGTTATACGTTAACAGGACATACACTCGGCCACAAATTATAACATCTACCAATGATCATTTAACACTCGAACAAATATTCAGTGTACTTTCTCACATTCATCATCAAACACTGTATCATACCTAGATACATCCACTGAATGATTGAGTACCTTCAAACTCAGATTCATCATTCAACAAGACCTAATCATCTGACTACAAAGTGACAACTGAGTGTTGCTAAAGAGAGCTGTCAACACACAACCACTTATATCAGAAGCATCTCATCATTGAAGTAATGTTCAAACGATGAGAGGATTTCACGCATGATTCTACCACACTGCATTTTGCAGAACAGCAACATCTAACTCTTGTCAATTTCTAGGTACAATTGAATGACATCAAGTGAACAGGGAAAGTGTCAGTGATTACGATCAATTAAGGTATATGCGTCAACATATCACATATGATTAAACAATTATTTCATGGTTACTTACATGTAACACCAACGTCCAGCTGAAAAGACCACTTGACAGAAATTGATGTTCCCATCGAGATTCAAGTGAATTGACACAATGAAATGAGTAGCCATCATTACCAGGGAGTTCAACGATTGTCAGTATTCCATAGTTATGATGGACGTCTGAATGCGATCAAGTGAGAATAGAAATTTATTTCAATAATGTTGATCCTAGTGTATTGAAGGAGAACACGAGTGTGGACAATCGAATATGTTCAAACACAAAATTATAGAATGTCTTACTAGAATCTAAAAAGCACACAGTAAATACCTCATTTGCAAAATGTCAGTCAAACGTTTCACATTTCATTGTTCCTTCATTTCCTCACTATCCATTCTCTCTTCTCCCTTTCTTTTCTTCGATCTGCTTAACCTTCTGTCTCCAGGCATTTCACTCGCAATTGATGATACATACTACATATATCTGTTCACATCAGTAACGCACACCAAACCAGGAGCTGATAATTATCATATGCCAACTAATGACCTACCTCAAGCTCAGATCGACTAATGAATTCAACCGTTGATATTTAGAAAGTGTTAGATATGACATGGCCAAAACAAAGTAAAATGGACAGAATATAGTTCTAAAAACTAAGTGGCAGACATGAGTTGGAAGACATCAAGTATAATTAATGTCACAGTTCATAAGTTTCAATGATACGGATTGAATGCTCACACAAATTCACATAATGTTGACCATGTGATCAGTCTGATTCATTGAATCTACCAACAAGTATCGTGTTGGTGAAATATCTCCTCTCTTGCACTGTGAATAGACTGACATTCTCATTGACTGCTGACTGACTAACCGACCGACTGATTGATTGATTGACTGGAAACTATGTACTGTTGACTGGATCAATTATATCATCATGTGGTTGATTATTTCCACTCAATCAATTCGTGTTTACTTTGAAATGGATGTTTGTCTCACTCTACATTTTCATCTCACAGTAATCAAAATGTGTTTTGAACACATATTCTCAAACCAAATCATACAAACAAATCAATCGGCATGTTTCGGTGGTCAGTTCCTGTGTAATAATCAAGTGAAATACTGATCCATTTATGCAGAATGAATGTGAGGAAGGAACAAAACAAAATCTTACGGAATAATGGAAGAACTCACTGTTATGGGAAACGTGAAATTCAGAATGAGAATTGACTGGAATAAGATCGTCCATTCATCCGTGTTAGTCTTCTCCACATACTTGTATTAGACCTATATTGATTGAATGGAAACATACAATTTGATTGGTATTCTGCAGTCAATGAATCAGTGAATGAATGAATGGATGAATAAGTGAGTGAGTGAGTAAGTGAATGATTGTGAACTGAAGTGTAGATTAAGATGAATTGGATATACTGTCATTAGTTTACTGATGGATATCAAACTATAGACACGTTGAATATGGAAAGATATCAATAGATGATTTGAATGTCAGACAAGGCATAGTGATGATGCACTGAATAAATAAAAGTAACATTGATTTAGAGAATCAAATGTGTTAACTAAGACTATTCAATAAACACTGTAGTTCAAAGAAAATGCATTCACTTACCGTCACCAAGAATCTCCAATCTAGTGACATCAACATCGTAATATTTCAACTGGATTGTTGCACCAATAACCTAAAATGATGCCCACATTTGCATGATTGACTCTGTTGGAACATGTATCCAAGTCACATGAGACGAACCAGTTCCGTTCAAACTCCCAATACAAACTGGGTTTGGCTGATTGACGCGAACGATCTGTGAGTAGTGATAATAATGGGAGTGGATATGTGCATTAGCATCTGATTGATCACTCTCATTTCCATATGTGTCATTTTCAAGAAATACGCTTTCTTCATTCTCCACATCAGGTTGTTTACAAATGCCTTCAGCGTTGAAGAATTTGTATGATCATACGAAGATCACATAGATTGATATCGGTGGATAGACTAGTCGAAAATGTATATCTCAAATGGTTGAAATGAACAAAACACAGTTATCGCATCTCATTCAATCGAATGGAAATTTGCATGATACAATGATGCGGTGAATAGTTTCACTCGACACAATGTGACTAGTGCTTGGTAGGTTTATATAGATTTCGTAATTGTTTGCGTGTTTCCTTCTCCTCCAATGATTCCAAATGACCACTGAGAAGGTGAAATTTGATAAACGCGTTTATTCATTGTTAACCAATGATTTGGGTTTATGAATACATAGTTAGTCAACATTGTTTTGACTATTGATTATAGACCATGGTTATTGTGATTCCTGACCCCTTTCGATGAACATGTTGTGTATGAATGAGAATACTTGAATTGATGTGATTGGTTAATCTGTGTTGAAAGTGTGTGCTCATGTGTTAATGAACATAGATTGTTTTCACAGTAGTGATTAGCTACGTGGTTGTCAATGGTGCTTACTTGTAATCTGATTTGTTAAAGTCAGTGTAGCATAAACTGTTTTGATTGGATGTGGAAATGTGCGTTTTCACATTAGAATTTTATTCTTTGAAAGAAATTCTGTCAGACTGTTCCATTCAAATGTTCACATAAAATTGTTACTTCTCACAATCAGGAACATCAATTCTGTTCGACCGTCATACGACACTACTGACTGTGAGTCTATATCGAGATTCAGAGTGGAATTGAATTTCTTTTCGATCAGGTACAAATCAAACTGATCTAGTCAGTTTTGATGACATGAGAAATACTCCACTTGTCATGAAATGTAAACTGTGAAACTCTGATCACTTCTGATCGAATATGATCCACACTTGTAATTAGAATAATGACCACTGATCCTGAAATTTAAGTAAATGTTTAATTGTGATGTTCAAGAATATTTGAATTGTGGTATGAACAAGTAATCTCAGCAATAACGCAATCTATTCAAGAAGTATTAGATTAGCACGAACGACTGTACTGTATTTAGAATCCGAAATCAAACAGTCATCAATACAAACGAATCACTGGTTCATTCATACACCACATACGCAACAACTTAAATTGGACTGTAAGTGTCTGTAATGAATTGTAAGTGTTCTTAAGTTCATCTTACGTATGTTCGACAGTGTGTTGGATGTAGACTGTGTATTATCCAGAATGTACTCGTTAGTATTAGAATTAACAACCGAATTTGGAACAAACTCAACTGAATACTGGAATTGTATACAATCGTCATGTCAATTGTGTAGTGAAACCACTGTTATCTAGAATTGACACTATAGACTTTACAACACTTTTTCCCCACGAAATAATGTTGAATCTTCATATCCTCAAGTTATGAATAATTTGGCTTCATTTAAAACATATTTCACATATTGACTAGAGTATTCATTAGAAGTGACTTCATGATAAGTATAAACAACAGTTGATATGAAGTTATCCAAATTCTAATGAAAATCAAGCTCACTTAGTACTCGTGCTTCGCATTCAATAAGTTTCCTATAAGAAGCACATGCACTATGAGGATAAATAATACATGATATGACATCAGGATTTGATTCTTTTGAAATATTTTCCTCAAATTGATTAAGAGTTTCATTAGAGTGTAGATGGCGTCGAGTCTTGATTGACTATGATTACCACTACAATAAGATTACGCGCCCAAAAACGACTTGATCCTTTCGATAACTCACAAACCAGAATGCTGTAATTAGTCCAGATAAAGCACAATTATTGGCGATCTTGAGGTATGTTTCTTCTCCGATGAATGTAAGGAAATAGGCCACAAAATAAGAAAACTCATCATCCTCCTTGGTCATAGCTCAGATTTCAAACCTCTCTATGTAATCCTCAAAGTATTAAGATCTGAATGTACTTCCAATAATTCCATAACAGGCTCCATCGCGACGCCAATGTGATGATTTGAAGTATTTGAATTATATTATGAACTAGTAATCCCAACAATGAAGCAATTTAATCAAGAAGTATTAGATAAACACGAACAAATATACTACATTTGGGATTCGAAATCAAACAGTCATCAATACATGGGAATCATTGGTTCATTCAAACATCACATTAATGCACAAAGAGAAAACAGTTTTCCATTCCAGTGTTTCCATGAACTGATTCAAAATATCATTTCAGCCTGTAGTGATCTTTGTATGTATGTGAACATAAGTAAATCATTGTTATGAGATCATATATATAGGGTATACATTATTCACTCTAAACTTCTCTTTCAACCATGTAACGTTTAAGAATTTCCCACAAGTACCTATCGAACCTGTTAATCGAAATGAAGTTTTGTATTCATTTCACAATATCATCTGATTCAGTGTTCTTCAGAAAATAAGTGTGTTCACATCAGTGTCATTAAAAATTCACGAACTGAATACCAAACTCTACAATCGAAACAGCAATTACTGGAACTGACTCTAATGGGATTCCACTCAAGATCGAAGGAAAACATAGTTGACACATGAGAATCCCATCCACCATCATCTACAGACCACAAATTCAGCAATTCATTTCACCATGACTTCTGTTACTCATTTCACTCCACAAATTACCATTACTAGTATCTCATCCATCTTATCAATATTCATCATGTGGATAATTATCCCTCACAATTCCACTTCATTGGAAACGAGATTGTGAGGCACAACTATGAAAATGGTTGCACTCACCGGTCTTCTGACAACTGTACATCACAATCTCATTCTCAACCCTCCTCCTTTATCTGAGTTTGGGACCGGCAGTAACACTAGAAGAGCTATTACTGAGTTATTACTGTGAGTACTACTATCATGATTACCGTTAGTAGTAAAGATGGTATGGTTGTAAAATATATTGGCTGATTATAATATATTCCATGATACAATGATAAACATGATAAACCGGAATTATTCTTAATTACTATTGAGTCATTCTGTCCAATCAAATTCAACTTATCATAAATTGATGATACCTCATGGTTTATTATTATCATTACCTAAATCAGTGTTGAACTTAATACCGTCATTACTGCTACAATAGAATATAGTGTCAAAACCCAATTCAATGATGAGGAACTGTTCTAATCAAAGAGAATGATTCATATCGGTATCAGCCTCGTATTGATGTCGAAATTACATAGACGATGAAATTTCCAGCAGGAACTACATTGAAGAAGGAAGAGAAACAGTGAACAATGACAGTGGATTATTGTCATTGTCAAGTCATCGAAGCGTCCAAAATAACAAAATTGAGATTCGTGAGAAATCGAATTTCACAAAACAGTGATTTTTCTGGAGAACGCAGTTCATCATGGAATAATAAATCGAAAGTAGTTACAAACCCTAACTAGTCATGTATCTATGGGGGTTACCTCGTCTGACAGTCTGAAATAATAACAGTTTCATGAGATAGCAACATAAAGAGTACATACAGCATACGATACTGCAAATGACAACTGTTAGCCGTGTCTTAACTTTATAACAGTTTATCAACAAGCAAAAACCGATTCAAAAGTGAACAATATGGAAGCCGTTGAGTTTAAATACGGTTTAACGCCTACAAGTTGTTAGGACTACAACTGTCTACTGAACAATAATAATAAGTAGTATGAGGCAATACACGAAAGAGTCGAATGGAAGTGAATGAACACAGAGAACGTAGAGTTCACAGTTATTATTATGGTGATTATGGAGTATTGATCAATTGATTGCAGAATACCACAACAATAATGCCAATTTGAATAGAAAGCCAGTGTGTTGACTTGAGAGTGTAGATCTTAGAGTAGAAAGCTGTGTGGAGTCCACACGTTCGAGTAACTGATTCTGTTGGGGTCAACTTTCGAGATAATTCTCGTGACAACATCCTGCCAGTCTGCATTCATTAGCTTTATGTCCTTCTCTATTACAGATAAAGCACATACCTTTGCTATTATCATGAGCCCACTGGTCTTTAACTGTGAGCGCTAAAAATGGTGGGCATTTTTGTTAAGCTCATTTATCAACTTACTCAACAGACATTGTCATTTGAATAGTAACAATTCGCATATCTCTTTGTACTGTTATCATCACTAGAGCAGATGACAGACTCTAGCCAAAACGTTGATTGCTTAAATATCATTCGATGATGATTCACTCTCCTCCCCATATATGTACGCACTCAAATCCTATCGTTAGCTTTTGCTTTGTCTTGCTGCACCCTAATACAATTTGACTATAAATTTGTCTATGTAACTGCTTTCTCACTACTACTCTCCACTTCGAGTTCGCTCGATGTACTTCAATGATCTGGTTGTGTACTGATGGAATAAGACTTCAACTCTTACCAGAAAGCATTGTGAGTGTAAGTAATACATGATGCTGGATATTTTGTATAAATCTACTGTACATACATTGAATACCTGAACATCAAATAATGAATGATTCAAATGAACAAAACGATTGTAAAATATACTTAGCATTATTTGTTTGAATCTTCTCATTAATGATTTTAGGACTGAAATTGGTCAGTCTCTCTCTAATTGGTCATATGTACATACTGTGTGTATTGCTTCCATCTTTACTTACCATGATTGTGAAATAGTCTAAAATGAGAAGTCACATAACAGGAACAAGAAATTTCTCGAAACCAACTTATGAAAATAATAATGATGGTGACAGAAATGACTGAAGTAAGGCTTATCGGACAGTTATCTTCATATTTCCTTTTATTGAAAAAAAAAAATTTTCATCCCGATTTGTCCAATCAATTGATTACTTTTAAAAGGATTATTACTGACTACCGATTTATGATAAGTAGTATAAACTGTAAATCTTCCTCCAATGATCACCTTCACGTAAATAACTTACATAGAACTAGTTGTGATATTTCAAACGTTGTCACACACACACACCGATTACGTGTTCTTGAGTAAGTTGTTGGTTGAAGCGGTAAACAGTGTTATGAGAAATTATAAAAAGGAGACATACTGTCATCATGAGGTTCGTGATTCTCATTCCCATGAAAATCAGAATCTTTATATGAAACTTGCATGTTAGAGAAATGATGGTAGAACACTCAATGGATCCACATAGCTTATTGGATGAACGAGTAAAGTTAATGAATCATATTATATTATTCATGAATGACTGCAATGAACACTCATTGTACGGAATTCATCTATCGTGAATATATTGAATTTTGTTCGTGGTAATGTGCGTCACAATCATGAGTATACTTCCCTGTTGCGCGACAGTAATCTGTGAATGCTCATCTTAACTGACTAAGAGTTTTAAGTCGTCCAACCTCTTCTAATTTCGGAGATAGAGGCATTCAGTTTTGTACACTTTGTTTACGAATTATACGGGAAAACACATGAATCCACAAGTTGTATTTTTCGTTTTTTATGAATTGTCCTCACACACACTAATATTCCAAACAAGCCCACAGGTTGACAAAGTTGTCGCAGAATTACGAACTACAATGATGGTCACCAAATGAGTAACGAATCAATGTCGGCATTATTCATTCGTCTAATCTTTCAATGAAATCTCATCCAACAGTTTAAAGAAAGACACACCGACCAAAGGAATCAGTGAGGTCAATTATAAGTTTAAAGTGTGTTTCACAATCTTGAGTGTATTCATTGAGAACAATGAGACACCGAATTTATCAGTGAAAAGTGGAACATTACAATTAAATGTCCAGGATAGAATATATTCAAAAGAATAATTGATCCTGTACATTTGACAGGTCTCAATTTATCAGATAGTGAGTCAAAACAAGTCGGTGGTTAATGCGTTGTGCGTTTAAAAGCATAGGTACTGGCATCGAAATATCAAACATGTTAAATAGGCTAGAAACTCTTGACATAACACTTTGTTAGAAGAAGGTTGTCAGAATTACTAACATCGCCTAAATTGCATAATGAGGATTATGAGACGGTAGTTATCATTGTATCATTAAGAACATAATGTTATAATGTGATATTCGTTTGATCGCCCTTACATGGATTGCTATGGCTTCGTGTGTTGATAGGCCGCTCTCTCGCTGTCTCTCACAATGCTATCATATGAACATATATATATATATATATATATATATATATATATAGCAACTATCAATGTAGATCTAATCACTATCATCTCACAGCTGTGTTGTTTAATAAATTAAGAGGATAGAATGCAAATGTCCAGTGTTTGAACCGAGTTGGTGGCGTCGGAGCACTCTCCTAAGAAAACTGTATCGGCCAATACCTTAACTATTGCAGTTACTGCCCAGTGCAACAAAAACGATGTCTGACAAGGTGTCTATTTAACCACATTATTCGTATTTCTGTCGATTGTGTGATAAATGGACAGGTTACATATGGTTGTTCGAATTCCTCAGTATTGATTCGATCAATTCACTCAAGTAATTGGGATGGCATTCTCAGATATATGAAATGAGATAACGAAGAATAAGCGAACATATCAGTGCACAGTAGAGCACCTCACCTCCACTTCAATCTGTATAAGTGCAAGCTTGTCAAGCCATTCTTTCTTACAGAGTGTATCATTCGATCAATGATAACGACTAATGAAAATAATCGCTCAACTAAAATCGCACTGGATGAGGTAAAGGATTTCTCATCTGAATATCATATACACAGTTTTTACCTACCGACAGTATTCCCATTCTTTTTTTTGTAACCTTATGTCGGTGTCCATTCCCAGTTGAAATCACATCAGTTCACCAATTTGAAATATTATTCTGTGGACTCACACTTACAAAAACTCAACTCACCAGAAATATACAGACCGTGATGTGCATTATATGATCAGAATGATTGATCACACTCTCATAAACAATATACATAGGACAAGATTACTAGTCGATCATAAGACAATCGGCATTATTGACCGACTTTGTATAGATTGATCAAGTGAGGAAGTGATAACTACACGAATCAGTAGGTAAACCACAACTAAACTCATTTTGAAATTAGATGATAAATGGTCACATTGTTTATTCATAGTTGAAATAAGACCTATGAATCGATATGCGAGATGATTGTTTTCACTTCATTTCTCTAAATATGAAGGTAGTGATCTATTGTAAAGTGAAAATTTCATTCATGTTTGTTCTCGCTGAATGTGCATATGGTTGTGTGTATGTAGGTGATTGTCAGTCACATGAACACACACACACAATTGGTGAGTGACATTGTTTATTGTAACTAAGATTCATATTACACTCACTCCACAATAGTGAATACCACACTAAATTGATTAATTAGGTGGAATGTGGTGATAGAAGACGATAACAACCACAACCACAACAACACCGTATAATCATTGTTATTTCTGCATTCAGTTGAGGTCAACTGACAGAGATTTCAAATCACACCATCAGATAATGCACTCTATTGTAGTTTATTGACAAAGGTGTAGTTGATTAGTAAAATTCAAATCGATACGTTGATTATGTGTAACAATCTACCACCTAATGCTCACTGAATTGTCAAATTACACTCTTCAATCTAAACAGTGTTCAGAGAACGTATGAAGCACATGTTGTGTTTAGGCGAAACAAACACCGTTTGTTCATCCAGAATAATGTGTGTTCTGACAAACACTTCTGGAGAATGCTTTCTAACCTAGGTTCATTGACAGTGTAGGACCAGTGAAATGTCACTGAACCCTAGCCAAATCATCTGGCAGTTAGTTCACTAAATATCGAACTGATCATCGATACTCGTAAAGGTCAAGGACAATTAACGAGCATCAGTTGATCATACGTCATGGACTGGCCGATGCGCAAGTGGTTCTACTTTCGCTTGTATCTACTTTAAGTAATACATTCCTGTAATAACGTCCTTTGTGTTGTACAATCTTCAGTGTATGCATGGTCCCTTGATACGTCGATAGGACAATCCACATAAGATGCTGGCCGCGAAGTGCGACTTCGAAGTAAGCTTGTTCGTTACACTGTTCCCGTCTTACTCGAGTAAGCCTTCAATCATTCGACATAGATCATCAACGTTGATGGTCTACAACAGCAATCTAAATCATTTCTCCGTGAACTCACATTTACACAAACTCAACTGACCACAGATCCCCATATCATATTGACAAAAGCAAAGAATACTGTAGTAGTAGAAACTCTTCTCGATAACTGTGTCATCACACTCAACAATGATTGTGATACAAAGATCGAAGTATAGAGCATCCTAATAAATTACACAATGTTGTGTTACAAAAGTGATAATGTTGTGCAACTGTTGTGAGACAAATAATAGTCATAATAATAATGCAAATACGAATGGTCATATTAGTAACATTAATCATAGTGAAGAAACGGTCATGTGAATAGAACATGCAGTGATGGAGATGGTGTGAATGTAATTCTGTTGGCATGTGAATGTAGATTGAGAGGGAGATGAATATGTAAACTGAGAATCGGTGGTGGATATAGTAACACAAATAGAATATGATGCAACATTGCTGAAAATCAACAGTTTATCAATAGTGTAGTCCTATTGTGTACCGAAGTAGACAAACCAACAGAACATTGTTGATTTGAATAATTAAGTAATACGAATCATTTCATTGTTGGACATCAATTGTTCAGATGTTCATAGTAGAATTTTATATAGTAATTCAATGATGAAAATGTTGACGATTCCAGACTGTGTATAGTAATGTGAATGTTAGTGATTGTTATTTCACACATATGGAATACAGTAGCTGTTCAAGTATTGGAATTCACTTGTAGCGTGGAATATTTCATGTGAGTTGAAGTGAACCGGTGTGGATTGTTATGAGTTTGATCAAGACACTGTGTGGCAAGAATTATCATGGAAAATGAACGACAATCAACGGATGTCGGCACGTCAATACAAATTCACCACGTGACAATAAATCCACTTGCAAAATCCTCACAAATGATCAACATCACATTTAGAAAGAACAGACGAAGATCCTCCTCTGACTGTGTGTCGCCTCTTTCCTTAACAGGTGATTATCTAGTAACACTATACATCAAATAAGTGTATCATACAAATTTCCATTCGATTGAATGAGATGCGATAACTGTGTTTTGTTCATTTCAACCATTTGAGATATACATTTTCGACTAGTCTATCCACCGATATCAATCTATGTGATCTTCGTATGATCATACAAATTCTTCAACGCTGAAGGCATTTGTAAACAACCTGATGTGGAGAATGAAGAAAGAGTATTTCTTGAAAATGACACATATCGAAATGATAGTGATCAATCAGGTGCTAATACACATATCCACTCTCATTATTACCACTACTCACAGATCGTTCGCGTCAATCAGTCATACCCGATTTGTGTTGGGAGTTTGAATGAGACTCATTCGTCTCATGTGACTTGGATACATGTTCCAACAGAGTCAATCATGCAAATGTGGGCATCATTTTAGGTTATTCCTGCAACAATCCAGTTGAAATATTATGATGTTGATGTCACTACATTCGAGATTTGTGGTGACGGTGTCAGACGGTGTCTGATTCAGTCGCCTTCATGTAAAATATATCGTCATTTCTATCATGTCAGACATCGAGACTCAAATCAAATTTCGATCTATTCTACTTGTTGACTAATTTTGAATTTTCCCACTGTGTGAAACTTGTCAATACTGAACATTCCAGATTCCAGACTGCATTCCATACTTGTTACGTCAGTTGATTCATCATATCATTCAGAGGAGTATATGCGTGACATATATAATGCATGACAGCACCAAACATGTGCTACAATGACATGTGAAATGTGATTAGGATGCAACTCGTTTGAAACACGTTTCTCACACTGATTAACAGTGGATTGATTGTGATTACAAATGACGTTTGAATTGGAACCATCAGAACTATCGATAGATTTAAACAGATTAAGAACATGTGCTTCATATTGACCAAGGTTTGTTCTGCAATCATAAGCATTGTGGAAACGAGCAACATCACGTATGTCACCACATTTTCATTAACATGAAATATTTTTCTCAAATTCACTAACGACTTCATTAGCAACTAATGAATCTCAAACATGAGCATCATAATTATCAGACATTTGATCATTTGAAACATTTATCCTACAAAACTCTTCCTGATTACAGTAGGAAACGTACCAGTTACCTCGTTAAATATATCTATAGTTGTTGAGTGCGATTACGAAGTTGATTGTTTGAGCATGTGTTCCTTCAATGCACCGTTGAGCATTGAACGAGATTGAATGAAGAAATCTTCATCAAACTGAAGTGTTGATTTCGCTTCCTCAATTCAAATTCACATGTTCTCACAATAGTAACCTGGTCGTTCGTTGTGACAGCGACTTGATATAAAAAGCAGAAATGTATTTATAATTCAATGCAGTAACAGGATTTAGTGTGCAGATTGAACTGACATTAGAGTTCTAACTGGAATCAGACTGTCACATATTGGAAAATGGAAACTTGCAATTCGACCCTGTAGACACAAATATGTAAAATACACAGAATTATCACAAATCACATACTGTGTGTCATGTCGAGCATAGTTCATGTTCATTCAATCCAACAATATCTTATCATGGACAAGCATCACCCTCACAGAAATGGTCACACCGAATAGAACATTATCACATAGGAGAATAAAACAAATATTACACTGAGTAATCAGCACATTGAATTAAAAACGGTAGTACTATTCAGTGGAAATTCCATTGTCCCATTCAATCCCATCATATCACTACAGCATTCCAAGACAACACATCATTATTAGATTCGGTTGTGATCAACTGGAATGAATGTTCAATCAGTCAATGAAATCGAATGATGTTCCATTTGTGATTAATTTCTGGTTGACTAAAATATCGGTGCAACATCTTGAGAAAATATGCTCAACTCGTTGCACATTATTTCTCATTTCATGATACAAATTGTCTGGTATATAAACCGATTATGCTTGACGTAAGTGATTCATGCCGAAGAGGCTGTTCTGGATACAAGTGGCTAGGCTAGGCAAAAGCCGGACCTTTGAGTACTTTAGACTGCTCGTACGGTTTCCGTGTGTCACTGTTCCAATCGATAAATCGCTGCTCTCTAATTGGCGGTCTTATCGCGTTATACGTTAACAGGACATACACTCGGCCACAAATTATAACATCTACCAATGATCATTTAACACTCGAACAAATATTCAGTGTACTTTCTCACATTCATCATCAAACACTGTATCATACCTAGATACATCCACTGAATGATTGAGTACCTTCAAACTCAGATTCATCATTCAACAAGACCTAATCATCTGACCACAAAGTGACAACTGAGTGTTGCTAAAGAGAGCTGTCAACACACAACCACTTATATCAGAAGCATCTCATCATTGAAGTAATGTTCAAACGATGAGAGGATTTCACGCATGATTCTACCACACTGCATTTTGCAGAACAGCAACATCTAACTCTTGTCAATTTCTAGGTACAATTGAATGACATCAAGTGAACAGGGAAAGTGTCAGTGATTACGATCAATTAAGGTATATGCGTCAACATATCACATATGATTAAACAATTATTTCATGGTTACTTACATGTAACACCAACGTCCAGCTGAAAAGACCACTTGACAGAAATTGATGTTCCCATCGAGATTCAAGTGAATTGACACAATAAAATGAGTAGCCATCATTACCAGGGAGTTCAACGATTGTCAGTATTCCATAGTTATGATGGACGTCTGAATGCGATCAAGTGAGAATAGAAATTTATTTCAATAATGTTGATCCTAGTGTATTGAAGGAGAACACGAGTGTGGACAATCGAATATGTTCAAACACAAAATTATAGAATGTCTTACTAGAATCTAAAAAGCACACAGTAAATACCTCATTTGCAAAATGTCAGTCAAACGTTTCACATTTCATTGTTCCTTCATTTCCTCACTATCCATTCTCTCTTCTCCCTTTCTTTTCTTCGATCTGCTTAACCTTCTGTCTCCAGGCATTTCACTCGCAATTGATGATACATACTACATATATCTGTTCACATCAGTAACGCACACCAAACCAGGAGCTGATAATTATCATATGCCAACTAATGACCTACCTCAAGCTCAGATCGACTAATGAATTCAACCGTTGATATTTAGAAAGTGTTAGATATGACATGGCCAAAACAAAGTAAAATGGACAGAATATAGTTCTAAAAACTAAGTGGCAGACATGAGTTGGAAGACATCAAGTATAATTAATGTCACAGTTCATAAGTTTCAATGATACGGATTGAATGCTCACACAAATTCACATAATGTTGACCATGTGATCAGTCTGATTCATTGAATCTACCAACAAGTATCGTGTTGGTGAAATATCTCCTCTCTTGCACTGTGAATAGACTGACATTCTCATTGACTGCTGACTGACTAACCGACCGACTGATTGATTGATTGACTGGAAACTATGTACTGTTGACTGGATCAATTATATCATCATGTGGTTGATTATTTCCACTCAATCAATTCGTGTTTACTTTGAAATGGATGTTTGTCTCACTCTACATTTTCATCTCACAGTAATCAAAATGTGTTTTGAACACATATTCTCAAACCAAATCATACAAACAAATCAATCGGCATGTTTCGGTGGTCAGTTCCTGTGTAATAATCAAGTGAAATACTGATCCATTTATGCAGAATGAATGTGAGGAAGGAACAAAACAAAATCTTACGGAATAATGGAAGAACTCACTGTTATGGGAAACGTGAAATTCAGAATGAGAATTGACTGGAATAAGATCGTCCATTCATCCGTGTTAGTCTTCTCCACATACTTGTATTAGACCTATATTGATTGAATGGAAACATACAATTTGATTGGTATTCTGCAGTCAATGAATCAGTGAATGAATGAATGGATGAATAAGTGAGTGAGTGAGTAAGTGAATGATTGTGAACTGAAGTGTAGATTAAGATGAATTGGATATACTGTCATTAGTTTACTGATGGATATCAAACTATAGACACGTTGAATATGGAAAGATATCAATAGATGATTTGAATGTCAGACAAGGCATAGTGATGATGCACTGAATAAATAAAAGTAACATTGATTTAGAGAATCAAATGTGTTAACTAAGACTATTCAATAAACACTGTAGTTCAAAGAAAATGCATTCACTTACCGTCACCAAGAATCTCCAATCTAGTGACATCAACATCGTAATATTTCAACTGGATTGTTGCACCAATAACCTAAAATGTTGCACACATTTGCATGACTGACTCTGTTGGAACATGTATCCAAGTCACATGAGACGAACCAGTTCCGTTCAAACTCCCAATACAAACTGGGTTTGGCTGATTGACGCGAACGATCTGTGAGTAGTGATAATAATGAGAGTGGATATGTGCATTAGCATCTGATTGATCACTCTCATTTCGATATGTGTCATTTTCAAGAAATACGCTTTCTTCATTCTCCACATCAGGTTGTTTACAAATGCCTTCAGCGTTGAAGAATTTGTATGATCATACGAAGATCACATAGATTGATATCGGTGGATAGACTAGTCGAAAATGTATATCTCAAATGGTTGAAATGAACAAAACACAGTTATCGCATCTCATTCAATCGAATGGAAATTTGCATGATACAATGATGCGGTGAATAGTTTCACTCGACACAATGTGACTAGTGCTTGGTAGGTTTATATAGATTTCGTAATTGTTTGCGTGTTTCCTTCTCCTCCAATGATTCCAAATGACCACTGAGAAGGTGAAATTTGATAAACGCGTTTATTCATTGTTAACCAATGATTTGGGTTTATGAATACATAGTTAGTCAACATTGTTTTGACTATTGATTATAGACCATGGTTATTGTGATTCCTGACCCCTTTCGATGAACATGTTGTGTGTATGAATGAGAATACTTGAATTGATGTGATTGGTTAATCTGTGTTGAAAGTGTGTGCTCATGTGTTAATGAACATAGATTGTTTTCACAGTAGTGATTAGCTACGTGGTTGTCAATGGTGCTTACTTGTAATCTGATTTGTTAAAGTCAGTGTAGCATAAACTGTTTTGATTGGATGTGGAAATGTGCGTTTTCACATTAGAATTTTATTCTTTGAAAGAAATTCTGTAAAACTGTTCCATTCAAGTGTTCACATAAAATTGTTACTTCTCACAATCAGGAACATCAATTCTGTTCGACCGTCATACGACACTACTGACTGTGAGTCTATATCGAGATTCAGAGTGGAATTGAATTTCTTTTCGATCAGGTACAAATCAAACTGATCTAGTCAGTTTTGATGACATGAGAAATACTCCACTTGTCATGAAATGTAAACTGTGAAACTCTGATCACTTCTGATCGAATATGATCCACACTTGTAATTAGAATAATGACCACTGATCCTGAAATTTAAGTAAATGTTTAATTGTGATGTTCAAGAATATTTGAATTGTGGTATGAACAAGTAATCTCAGCAATAACGCAATCTATTCAAGAAGTATTAGATTAGCACGAACGACTGTACTGTATTTAGAATCCGAAATCAAACAGTCATCAATACAAACGAATCACTGGTTCATTCATACACCACATACGCAACAACTTAAATTGGACTGTAAGTGTCTGTAATGAATTGTAAGTGTTCTTAAGTTCATCTTACGTCTGTTCGACAGTGTATTGGATGTAGACTGTGTATTATCCAGAATGTACTCGTTAGTATTAGAATTAACAACCGAATTTGGAACAAACTCAACTGAATACTGGAATTGTATACAATCGTCATGTCAATTGTGTAGTGAAACCACTGTTATCTAGAATTGACACTATAGACTTTACAACACTTTTTCCCCACGAAATAATGTTGAATCTTCATATCCTCAAGTTATGAATAATTTGGCTTCATTTAAAACATATTTCACATATTGACTAGAGTATTCATTAGAAGTGACTTCATGATAAGTATAAACAACAGTTGATATGAAGTTATCCAAATTCTAATGAAAATCAAGCTCACTTAGTACTTGTGCTTTGAATTCAATAAGTTTCCTATAAGAAGCATATGCACTATGAGGATAAATAATACATGATATGACATCAGGATTTGATTCTTTTGAAATATTTTCCTCAAATTGATTAAGAGTTTCACTAGAGTGTAGATGGCGTCGAGTCTTGATTGACTATGATTACTACTACAATAAGATTACGCGCCCAAAAACGACTTGATCCTTTCGATAACTCACAAACCAGAATGCTGTAATTAGTCCAGATAAAGCACATTTATTGGCGATCTTGAGGTATCGAAAGAATACCGAGACGTGCCAACAAGTACAGGCAATAAGGGCAGAGCGTAAGAAAGTTCGAGTGAACACGATGGACGACTGAACG
Source organism: Schistosoma rodhaini (assembly GCA_944470415.2). Taxonomy (NCBI): domain Eukaryota; kingdom Metazoa; phylum Platyhelminthes; class Trematoda; order Strigeidida; family Schistosomatidae; genus Schistosoma; species Schistosoma rodhaini. The sequence continues at coordinate 21,772,423 of OX104041.1, forward strand.
AAAAGTGATTTTGATACTGTTAAACAACAACGAGTGCAGTAAACCAATCACTGGTGCAATTGGTTATAATAATAATTGTTTCCATCATACCAACCGCGTTCTCGTCGGGAAAAACAGGTCACTACAAGAGAATAATGGAGCATTAGTAAAATCAGCATCTTCCAAAACTGAATCTGGTTTTTGACCATGATTCGACTCATTCATCATATCATTCTCAAAGTTGTAAGGTATTTCATCAGAAATATGTGAATCATTATGACAAACCATAACTGGTACAATCACATGAGAAATCTGATAAGGAGTTGGTTGATTGGAAACTTTTGTCTTACGGTGATTCTGGGTTTCCTACAACTCTAAACTGCTCTGTGACCTTGTACCGCTTCTAGAAGTCTAACATACACTACACTACCGCGGTTCTTAAAATGTGAACGCTCTCTCCGCCGTCTATTCTTCTGCTTTATTGGCCACGGCCTTTTGACTGAAGATCATAATACAATTATAGCATCCGTTTAGGCCTTCCCACACTACTTTGAAGTTTTGGCCAGGATCATTATCAAATAATACTATAGTAATACTATAGTAATCTTCATTTTGCCGTCGGTACCATCATGTGCAAAGGAACCTTTGTTAATCAAGTGGATTTATTTGTGGTTGTCATCTCAGAGAGCAGCTTACAAGTGACATTCATTTCATGAAAACTGTTACCATTTTGTTGTACAATATACCATTTTATATTTATACTGTAATTTGTTATCTTTTGCGTTACTCATAAACATACACTTATATTTGTAGTGTTAATTCATTTGGTATGTTATGCCTTGACTAAACCCTTTTGATGGGATCCACCACAACTCTTGGATAAAGATATGTGACCATTAGAAACATCCTCCTTAGTAGAATCACAAATTAGTTTCATTGAATTGAATTATGTTATTACAAATTGACTGTGTCCAGTTTCACCACATTTAAAGCATTCAGAATTACGAAATACACATGAATTACATAGGTGTCACAGACCAAGCATTTACCAAACATATGCTTATCTTCGTGAACTGTTTCACTAATCAATGAATTGTTACCAAAATAACCTAGATTACGTATTGGACTGGAACGACGTAGTAAAGTAGTGGGATTCCTGATGTTCTGGCGAGTTATTTCATCAAAGGTCTCTCCCTTACCGCATTCGAAACTTGTATACTTTACATGATCCAGCAGTAGTTAATTGAGAGTTGCATAAGGGAGTGAAACAAGCTTGTCTAAAAATGCCAAAGTATTTATTAAGCTGTATGCTTCTTTTCCGATGAATGTAAGGAAATAGGCCACAAAATAAGAAAACTCATCATCCTCCTTGGTCATAGCTCAGATTTCAAACCTCTCTATGTAATCCTCAAAGTATTAAGATCTGAATGTACTTCCAATAATTCCATAACAGGCTCCATCGCGACGCCAATGTGATGATTTGAAGTATTTGAATTATATTATGAACTAGTAATCCCAACAATGAAGCAATTTAATCAAGAAGTATTAGATAAACACGAACAAATATACTACATTTGGGATTCGAAATCAAACAGTCATCAATACATGGGAATCATTGGTTCATTCAAACATCACATTAATGCACAAAGAGAAAACAGTTTTCCATTCCAGTGTTTCCATGAACTGATTCAAAATATCATTTCAGCCTGTAGTGATCTTTGTATGTATGTGAACATAAGTAAATCATTGTTATGAGATCATATATATAGGGTATACATTATTCACTCTAAACTTCTCTTTCAACCATGTAACGTTTAAGAATTTCCCACAAGTACCTATCGAACCTGTTAATCGAAATGAAGTTTTGTATTCATTTCACGATATCATCTGATTCAGTGTTCTTCAGAAAATAAGTGTGTTCACATCAGTGTCATTAAAAATTCACGAACTGAATACCAAACTCTACAATCGAAACAGCAATTACTGGAACTGACTCTAATGGGATTCCACTCAAGATCGAAGGAAAACATAGTTGACACATGAGAATCCCATCCACCATCATCTACAGACCACAAATTCAGCAATTCATTTCACCATGACTTCTGTTACTCATTTCACTCCACAAATTACCATTACTAGTATCTCATCCATCTTATCAATATTCATCATGTGGATAATTGTCCCTCACAATTCCACTTCATTGGAAACGAGATTGTGAGGCACAACTATGAAAATGGTTGCACTCACCGGTCTTCTGACAACTGTACATCACAATCTCATTCTCAACCCTCCTCCTTTATCTGAGTTTGGGACCGGCAGTAACACTAGAAGAGCTATTACTGAGTTATTACTGTGAGTACTACTATCATGATTACCGTTAGTAGTAAAGATGGTATGGTTGTAAAATATATTGGCTGATTATAATATATTCCATGATACAATGATAAACATGATAAACCGGAATTATTCTTAATTACTATTGAGTCATTCTGTCCAATCAAATTCAACTTATCATAAATTGATGATACCTCATGGTTTATTATTATCATTACCTAAATCAGTGTTGAACTTAATACCGTCATTACTGCTACAATAGAATATAGTGTCAAAACCCAATTCAATGATGAGGAACTGTTCTAATCAAAGAGAATGATTCATATCGGTATCAGCCTCGTATTGATGTCGAAATTACATAGACGATGAAATTTCCAGCAGGAACTACATTGAAGAAGGAAGAGAAACAGTGAACAATGACAGTGGATTATTGTCATTGTCAAGTCATCGAAGCGTCCAAAATAACAAAATTGAGATTCGTGAGAAATCGAATTTCACAAAACAGTGATTTTTCTGGAGAACGCGGTTCATCATGGAATAATAAATCGAAAGTAGTTACAAACCCTAACTAGTCATGTATCTATGGGGTTACCTCGTCTGACAGTCTGAAATAATAACAGTTTCATGAGATAGCAACATAAAGAGTACATACAGCATACGATACTGCAAATGACAACTGTTAGCCGTGTCTTAACTTTATAACAGTTTATCAACAAGCAAAAACCGATTCAAAAGTGAACAATATGGAAGCCGTTGAGTTTAAATACGGTTTAACGCCTACAAGTTGTTAGGACTACAACTGTCTACTGAACAATAATAATAAGTAGTATGAGGCAATACACGAAAGAGTCGAATGGAAGTGAATGAACACAGAGAACGTAGAGTTCACAGTTATTATTATGGTGATTATGGAGTATTGATCAATTGATTGCAGAATACCACAACAATAATGCCAATTTGAATAGAAAGCCAGTGTGTTGACTTGAGAGTGTAGATCTTAGAGTAGAAAGCTGTGTGGAGTCCACACGTTCGAGTAACTGATTCTGTTGGGGTCAACTTTCGAGATAATTCTCGTGACAACATCCTTCCAGTCTGCATTCATTAGCTTTATGTCCTTCTCTATTACAGATAAAGCACATACCTTTGCTATTATCATGAGCCCACTGGTCTTTAACTGTGAGCGCTAAAAATGGTGGGCATTTTTGTTAAGCTCATTTATCAACTTACTCAACAGACATTGTCATTTGAATAGTAACAATTCGCATATCTCTTTGTACTGTTATCATCACTAGAGCAGATGACAGACTCTAGCCAAAACGTTGATTGCTTAAATATCATTCGATGATGATTCACTCTCCTCCCCATATATGTACGCACTCAAATCCTATCGTTAGCTTTTGCTTTGTCTTGCTGCACCCTAATACAATTTGACTATAAATTTGTCTATGTAACTGCTTTCTCACTACTACTCTCCACTTCGAGTTCGCTCGATGTACTTCAATAATCTGGTTGTGTACTGATGGAATAAGACTTCAACTCTTACCAGAAAGCATTGTGAGTGTAAGTAATACATGATGCTGGATATTTTGTATAAATCTACTGTACATACATTGAATACCTGAACATCAAATAATGAATGATTCAAATGAACAAAACGATTGTAAAATATACTTACCATTATTTGTTTGAATCTTCTTATTAATGATTTTAGGACTGAAATTGGTCAGTCTCTCTCTAATTGGTCATATGTACATACTGTGTGTATTGCTTCCATCTTTACTTACCATGATTGTGAAATAGTCTAAAATGAGAAGTCACATAACAGGAACAAGAAATTTCTCGAAACCAACTTATGAAAATAATAATGATGGTGACAGAAATGACTGAAGTAAGGCTTATCGGACAGTTATCTTCATATTTCCTTTTATTGAAAAAAAAAAATTTTCATCCCGATTTGTCCAATCAATTGATTACTTTTAAAAGGATTATTACTGACTACCGATTTATGATAAGTAGTATAAACTGTAAATCTTCCTCCAATGATCACCTTCACGTAAATAACTTACATAGAACTAGTTGTGATATTTCAAACGTTGTCACACACACACACCGATTACGTGTTCTTGAGTAAGTTGTTGGTTGAAGCGGTAAACAGTGTTATGAGAAATTATAAAAAGGAGACATACTGTCATCATGAGGTTCGTGATTCTCATTCCCATGAAAATCAGAATCTTTATATGAAACTTGCATGTTAGAGAAATGATGGTAGAACACTCAATGGATCCACATAGCTTATTGGATGAACGAGTAAAGTTAATGAATCATATTATATTATTCATGAATGACTGCAATGAACACTCATTGTACGGAATTCATCTATCGTGAATATATTGAATTTTGTTCGTGGTAATGTGCGTCACAATCATGAGTATACTTCCCTGTTGCGCGACAGTAATCTGTGAATGCTCATCTTAACTGACTAAGAGTTTTAAGTCGTCCAACCTCTTCTAATTTCGGAGATAGAGGCATTCAGTTTTGTACACTTTGTTTACGAATTATACGGGAAAACACATGAATCCACAAGTTGTATTTTTCGTTTTTTATGAATTGTCCTCACACACACTAATATTCCAAACAAGCCCACAGGTTGACAAAGTTGTCGCAGAATTACGAACTACAATGATGGTCACCAAATGAGTAACGAATCAATGTCGGCATTATTCATTCGTCTAATCTTTCAATGAAATCTCATCCAACAGTTTAAAGAAAGACACACCGACCAAAGGAATCAGTGAGGTCAATTATAAGTTTAAAGTGTGTTTCACAATCTTGAGTGTATTCATTGAGAACAATGAGACACCGAATTTATCAGTGAAAAGTGGAACATTACAATTAAATGTCCAGGATAGAATATATTCAAAAGAATAATTGATCCTGTACATTTGACAGGTCTCAATTTATCAGATAGTGAGTCAAAACAAGTCGGTGGTTAATGCGTTGTGCGTTTAAAAGCATAGGTACTGGCATCGAAATATCAAACATGTTAAATAGGCTAGAAACTCTTGACATAACACTTTGTTAGAAGAAGGTTGTCAGAATTACTAACATCGCCTAAATTGCATAATGAGGATTATGAGACGGTAGTTATCATTGTATCATTAAGAACATAATGTTATAATGTGATATTCGTTTGATCGCCCTTACATGGATTGCTATGGCTTCGTGTGTTGATAGGCCACTCTCTCGCTGTCTCTCACAATGCTATCATATGAACATATATATATATATATATATATATATATATATATATATATAGCAACTATCAATGTAGATCTAATCACTATCATCTCACAGCTGTGTTGTTTAATAAATTAAGAGGATAGAATGCAAATGTCCAGTGTTTGAACCGAGTTGGTGGCGTCGGAGCACTCTCCTAAGAAAACTGTATCGGCCAATACCTTAACTATTGCAGTTACTGCCCAGTGCAACAAAAACGACGTCTGACAAGGTGTCTATTTAACCACATTATTCGTATTTCTGTCGATTGTGTGATAAATGGACAGGTTACATATGGTTGTTCGAATTCCTCAGTATTGATTCGATCAATTCACTCAAGTAATTGGGATGGCATTCTCAGATATATGAAATGAGATAACGAAGAATAAGCGAACATATCAGTGCACAGTAGAGCACCTCACCTCCACTTCAATCTGTATAAGTGCAAGCTTGTCAAGCCATTCTTTCTTACAGAGTGTATCATTTGATCAATGATAACGACTAATGAAAATAATCGCTCAACTAAGATCGCACTGGATGAGGTAATGGATTTCTCATCTGAATATCATATACACAGTTTTTACCTACCGACAGTATTCGCATTCTTTTTTTTGTAACCTTATGTCGGTGTCCATTCCCAGTTGAAATCACATCAGTTCACCAATTTGAAATATTATTCTGTGGACTCACACTTACAAAAACTCAACTCACCAGAAATATACAGACCGTGATGTGCATTATATGATCAGAATGATTGATCACACTCTCATAAACAATATACATAGGACAAGATTACTAGTCGATCATAAGACAATCGGCATTATTGACCGACTTTGTATAGATTGATCAAGTGAGGAAGTGATAACTACACGAATCAGTAGGTAAACCACAACTAAACTCATTTTGAAATTAGATGATAAATGGTCACATTGTTTATTCATAGTTGAAATAAGACCTATGAATCGATATGCGAGATGATTGTTTTCACTTCATTTCTCTAAATATGAAGGTAGTGATCTATTGTAAAGTGAAAATTTCATTCATGTTTGTTCTCGCTGAATGTGCATATGGTTGTGTGTATGTAGGTGATTGTCAGTCACGTGAACACACACACACAATTGGTGAGTGACATTGTTTATTGTAACTAAGATTCATATTACACTCATTCCACAATAGTGAATACCACACTAAATTGATTAATTAGGTGGAATGTGGTGATAGAAGACGATAACAACCACAACCACAACAACACCGTATAATCATTGTTATTTCTGCATTCAATTGAGGTCAACTGTCACATATTCCAAATCACACTATCAGATAATCTACTCTATTGTAGTTTATTGACAAAGGTGTAGTTGATTAGTAGAATTCAAATCGATACGTTGATTATGTGTAACAATCTACCACCTAATGCTCTCTGAATCGTCAAATTATACTCCTCAATCTAAACAGTGTTCAGAGAACGTATGAAGCACATGTTGTGTTTAGGCGAAACAAATACTGTTGATCGAGATAATGTGTGTTCTGACAAACACTTCTGGAGAATGCTTTCTAACCTAGGTTCATTGACAGTGTAGGACCAGTGAAATGTCACTGAACCCTAGCCAAATCATCTGGCAGTTGGTTCATTAAATATCGAACTGATCATCGATACTCGTAAAGGTCAAGGACAATTAACGAGCATCAGTTGATCATACGTCATGGACTGGCCGATGCGCAAGTGGTTCTACTTTCGCTTGTATCTACTTTAAGTAATACATTCCTGTAATAACGTCCTTTGTGTTGTACAATCTTCAGTGCATGCATGGTCCCTTGATACGTCGATAGGACAATCCACATAAGATGCTGGCCGCGAAGTGCGACTTCGAAGTAAGCTTGTTCGTTACACTGTTCCCGTCTTACTCGAGTAAGCCTTCAATCATTCGACATAGATCATCAACGTTGATGGTCTACAACAGCAATCTAAATCATTTCTCCGTGAACTCACATTTACACAAACTCAAATGACCACAGATCCCCATATCATATTGACAAAAGCAAAGAATGCTGTAATAGTAGAAACTCTTCTCGATAACTGTGTCATCACATTCTACAATGATTGTGTTACAAAGATCGAAGTATAGAGCATCCTAATAAATTACACAATGTTGTGTTACAAAAGTGATAATGTTGTGCAACTGTTGTGAGACAAATAATAGTCATAATAATAATGCAAATACGAATGGTCATATTAGTAACATTAGTCATAGTGAAGAAACGGTCATGTGAATAGAACATGCAGTGATGGAGATGGTGTGAATGTAATTCTGTTGACAAGTGAATGTAGATTGAGAGGGAGATGAATATGTAAACTGAGAATCGGTGGTGGATATAGTAACACAAATAGAATGTGATGCAACATTGCTGAAAATCAACAGTTTATCAATAGTGTAGTCCTATTGTGTACCGAAGTAGACAAACCAACAGAACATTGTTGATTTGAATAATTAAGTAATACGAATCATTTCATTGTTGGACATCAATTGTTCAGATGTTCATAGTAGAATTTTATATAGTAATTCAATGATGAAAATGTTGACGATTCCAGACTGTGTATAGTAATGTGAATGTTAGTGATTGTTATTTCACACATATGGAATACAGTAGCTGTTCAAGTATTGGAATTCACTTGTAGCGTGGAATATTTCATGTGAGTTGAAGTGAACCGGTGTGGATTGTTATGAGTTTGATCAAGACACTGTGTGGCAAGAATTATCATGGAAAATGAACGACAATCAACGGATGTCGGCACGTCAATACAAATTCACCACGTGACAATAAATCCACTTGCAAAACCTTCACAAATGATCGCCTCTTTCCTTAACACTATTCATCAAAAACGTGTTTCATACAAATTTCCATTCCATTGAATGAGATGAGATAACTGTGTTTTATTCATTTCAACCATTTGAGATATACATTTTCGACTAGTCTGTCGCTGGATATCAATCTATCTGATCGTCGTTCGACCCTACAAATTCTTCAACGCTGAAGACGTTTGTAAACAACCTGATGTGGAGAATGAAGAAAGCGTATAACTCAAAAATGATTCATACCTATATGAGAGTGATCAGTCAGATGTTAATACACATACGCACTACCATTATTACCACTACTCACTGATCGCTCGCGCCAATCAGCCAAACCCAGTTTGTAATGGGAGTTTGAACGGAACTGGTTCGTCTCATGTGACTTGGATACATGTTCCAACAGAGTCAGTCATGCAAATGTGTGCATCATTTTAGGTTATTCCTGCAACAATCCAGTTGAAATATTATGATGTTGATGTCACTACATTCGAGATTCGTGGTGACGGTGTCAGACGCTGTCTGATTCAGTCGCCTTCATGTAAAATATATCGTCATTTCTATCATGTCAGACATCGAGCCTCAAATCAAATTTCGATCTATTCTAATTGGTGATTAATTTTTGAATTTTCCCACTGTGTGAAAGTTGTCAATACTGAACATTCCAGATTCCAGACTGCATTCCATACTTGTTACGTCAGTTCATTCATCATATCATTCAGAGGAGTATATGCGTGACATATATAATGCATGACAGCACCAAACATGTGCTACAATGACATGTGAAATGTGATTAGGATGCAACTCGTTTGAAACACGTTTCTCACACTGATTAGCAGTGGATTGATTGTGATTACAAATGACGTTTGAATTGGAACCATCAGAACTATCGATAGATTTAAACAGATTAAGAACATGTGCTTCATATTGACCAAGGTTTGTTCTGCAATCATAAGCATTGTGGAAACGGGCAACATCACGTATGTCACCACATTTTCATTAACATGAAATATTTTTCTCAAATTCACTAACGACTTCATTAGCAACTAATGAATCTCAAACACGAGCATCATAATTATCAGACATTTGATCATTTGAAACATTTATCCTACAAAACTCTTCCTGATTACAGTAGGAAACGTACCAGTTACCTCGTTAAATATATCTATAGTTGTTGAGTGCGATTACGAAGTTGATTGTTTGAGCATGTGTTCCTTCAATACACCGTTGAGCATTGAACGAGATTGAATGAAGAAATCTTCATCAAACTGAAGTGTTGATTTCGCTTCCTCAATTCAAATTCACATGTTCTCACAATAGTAACCTGGTCGTTCGTTGTAACAGCCACTTGATATGAAAAGCAGAATTGTATTTATATATCAATGCGGTAACAGGATTTGGTGTGTAGGTTGAACTGACAACTGATTTCTAACTGGGACCAGACTGTCACATATTGGAAAATGGAAACTGGCAAATTGACCCTGTAGACACAAATATGTAAAATACACAGAATTATCACAAATCACATACTGTGTGTCATGTCGAGCATAGTTCATGTTCATTCAATCCAACAATACCTTATCATGGACAAGCATCACCCTCACAGAAATGGTCACACCGAATAGAACATTATCACATAGGAGAATAAAACAAATATTACACTGATTTATTTCTCATTGACTAAGATATCAGTGCAACATCTTGAGAAAATATGCTCAACTAGTTGCACATTATTTCTCATTTCATGATACAAACTGTCAACAAACATATTAACTGTTATGACTTACAGTAATAATCAGTGTAAACGAATGATCATCAGTGTACTTTCTCACATTCAATCATCAAACACTGTATCATATCTGAATACATCGACTGAATGATCGAGTATCTTTAAACTTAGATTCATCATTCAACAAGACCTGATCATGTGACTACAACGTGATAACTGAGTGTTGTAAAAGAGAGCTGTCAACACACAACCACCTATATCACAAGCATCTCATAATTGAAGGAATATGTCATTATTCACATGATCATATTCAACGACAATCAATCACACTCTCAGTAAGTATACTGATATTGTCCGTTTCATTTCCTGTTTACATCAAGTGTTCTACAAATCCAAATCAATGTTTTCGAACGATGAGAGGATTTCACGAATGGTTCTATCCCACTACATTTTCAGAAAAGTGACATTTTACATTTGTCAATTTCTAGGTACAATTGAATGACATCAAGTGAACAGGGAAAGTGTCAATGAGTACGATCATTGAAGGTATATGCCTTAACATATCACATTTGATTAAACAATTATTTCATGGTTACTTACATGTAACACCAACGTCCAGCTGAAAAGACCACTTGACAGAAATCGATGTTCCCATCGAGATTCAAGTGAATTGACACAATAAAATGAGTAGCCATCATTACCAGGGAGTTCAACGATTGTCAGTATTCCATAGTTATGATGGACGTCTGAATGCGATCAAGTGAGAATAGAAATTTATTTCAATAATGTTGATCCTAGTGTATTGAAGGAGAACACGAGTGTGGACAATCGAATATGTTTAAACACAAAATCATAGAATATTTAACTAGAATCGGAAACCCTTACAGTATATACTTCATTCGTATAATGCTAATCACTTGCATCACATTTCATTGTTCCTTCATTTCCATGTCAATCATTCTCTGTTTTCTCTCTGTTTTCTTTAATCATCCTAACCTTCTGCCTCCAGGTATTTCACTTTCAATTGATGATACAAGCTGCACATATTTGTTCACTTCAGTAACACACACCACACTAGAGCTTTAGATGGACTGTAAGATGTTTAGTGTCTCACTGACAATATCCAAACAAAATCATTTTCGGAAATTTTATCATTCCGATGGAACGGTGTTCTATCTGTTGAAGTAATTATTATGCTGAGATGTTACGCCACTGTCAACAATTCGGATGACTGATCGACATAAATGATCCTGAACTGTTGAATCCTACATTAGTTCATGTTGTAAATGTTTTGGTAGAAGTAAATCAACTTGTACCAGCAGACTGTTCGTAGTATCAGCTTGGTTGACTGTTTGAGGCAGAACATGAGTTAAAATCACGTAATCGACGAATATGATAATCTAGACTAGTGCATCTGGGTTTCTAATGATGGTCTAGCTCAGATCGCTTAATGATTTACACTGTCAGGCTTAATACAATCAACAATAATCTCCAATCTGATGATAATCATGTGTTAAGTAATGACCAGTCTTGAGCTCAGATTGACTCATAAATTCAACTATTGAAATCTAGAAAGTGTTAGATATCAAGCGGCCGAAGGACAGTAAAACGGACATAAAAAACTTCCATGAAGAAAGCACAAGTCAAGAGTTGGAGGACATCAAGTATAATTGATGTAACAGTTGAATCTACCAACAAGTATCGCGTTGGTGAAATGTCTCCTCTCTTGCAGTGTGAATAGAGTGACTCACTAAATCACTGGTTGACCGACTGATTTTATTGATTGATTGACTAGAAACTATGTACTGTTGACTGGATCAATTATATCATCATGTGGTTGATTATTTCCACTCAATCAATTCGTGTTTGCTTTGAAATGGATGCTTGTCTCACTCTACATTTTCATCTCACAGTAATCAAAATGTGTTTTGAACACATATTCTCAAACCAAATCATACAAACAAATCAATCGGCATGTTTCGGTGGTCAGTTCCTGTGTAATAATCAAGTGAAATACTGATCCATTTATGCAGAATGAATGTGAGGAAGGAACAAAACAAAATCTTACGGAATAATGGAAGAACTCACTGTTATGGGAAACGTGAAATTCAGAATGAGAATTGACTGGAATAAGATCGTCCATTCATCCGTGTTAGTCTTCTCCACATACTTGTATTAGACCTATATTGATTGAATGGAAACATACAATTTGAATGGTATTCTGCAGTCAATGAATCAGTGAATGAATGAATGGATGCATGAGTGAGTGAGTGAGTGAGTGAATGATTGTGAACTGAAGTGTAGATTAAGATGAATTGGATATACTGTCATTAGTTTACTGATGGATATCAAACTATAGACACGTTGAATATGGAAAGATATCAATAGATGATTTGAATGTCAGACAAGGCATAGTGATGATGCACTGAATAAATAAAAGTAACATTGATTTAGAGAATCAAATGTGTTAACTAAGACTATTCAATAAACACTGTAGTTCAAAGAAAATGCATTCACTTACCGTCACCAAGAATCTCCAATCTAGTGACATCAACATCGTAATATTTCAACTGGATTGTTGCACCAATAACCTAAAATGTTGCACACATTTGTATGATTGATTCTGTTGAAACATGTATCGAAGTCACGTGAGACCAATCAGTTTCATTCAAACTCAAAACGCAAACTTGGTTTGACTGATTGACGCGAATGATCCGTGAGTTGTAATAATACTGACAACAGGTATGTGTATTAACATCTGACTGGTCACTCTCATATTGATATGAATCATTTTCGAGAAATATGCTTTCTTCATTCTCCACATCAGGTTGTTTACAAATGCCTTCAGCGTTGAAGAATTCGTAGGGTCAACCGACGATCAGATAAATTAGCATCCAGCGATAGACTAGTCGAAAATGTATATCTCAAATGGTTGAAATGAACAAAACACAGTTATCGCATCTCATTCAATCGAATGGAAATTTGTATGATACACTGATCTGGTGAACAGTTTCACTCGACACAATGTGACTAGTGCTTGGTAGATTTATATAGATTTTGTAATTGTTTACTTGTTTCCTGCTCCTCCAATTATTTCAAATGACCATTGAGATGGAGAAATTTGATAAACGTGTCTATTCATTGTTAACCAATGATTTGGGTTTATTAATAAATAGTTAGTCAACATAGTTACTCTAAACATTGTTTTGACTATTGATTAAAGGACATGGTTATTGTGATTCCTGACCCCTTTCGATGAACATGTTGTGTGTATGAATGGGAATACTTGAATTGATGTGATTGGTTAATCTGTGTTGAAATTGCGTGCTCATGTGCTAATGAACATAGCTTATTTACACAGTAATAATTTGTTACGTGGTTGTCAATAGTGCTTACTTGTAATATGATTTGTTAAAGTCATTGCAGCTTAAAATGTTTTGATTGGATGTCTAATTAAGTATTTTCACATTAGAATTTTATTCTTTGAAAGAAATTCTGTCAGACTGTTCCATTCAAGTGTTCACATAAAATTGTTACTTCTCACAATCAGGAACAACAATTCTATTCGACGTCATACGACACTCCTGACTGTTAGTAGATATCGAGTTCCAGAGTGAAATTGAATTTCTTTTTGCTCAGGTACAAATCGAACTGATCTAGTCAGTTTTGATGACATGAGAAATACTCCACTTGTCATGAAATGTTTACTCGATCATCGTAGTCTGTAGTCGAACGAATAATGGTTGCTTTATCTCCCCAATTCATCAACAACGAAATGGTTTCCAATCATACATTGTCCATTCTATGCCATTGACCAGTATATCATTTTGATAATCAAAGTGATGGAACTGTGTACGGAATAGTGCAAATCAGTTATTGTGATTGGGCAGTGTATGATTCGTATCATGTTATGGTTATTGGAAAATGTGTTGTAAGTAGGCAGTAAGACGAAATCAGTTGGTTAATTGTTCCATGTCATTTCATAATGACAACGCAAACGTTTATGATATGTGAAATGCTAATCATTAGAGCAGTTCACGAATTCATTAGTGTCTACTCTACCCCATCCAGTTCTTACTTTGAGACATTCAAAAAACCTATTGTTGACGTGTAGTGTTCTTCAACTTCTTCTGTTAATCTACACAGAGATCATTTTGAAAACGACTTCTAATGATCTATTATACATGCTAAACAGAGACTAGTAAATTCTCTGTAATTACTCACAATATGCGAATATTTCAATGTTGAAACCGAAATGGCTCTATGTTTCAATAAACAAGGCTGTTTACACTTCCTATCAGTGTCACTATACGTTTGATGATACCGGAATATCGAGTGAGCTAAGCGTCTCATGGAGAACGACCGAACATTGATTCGTTACTCATTTGGTCCGTAAATTTGCGTCAACTTTGTCAACCTGTGGCATCATAGCATTCTCCAGAAGTGTTCATCGGAATATATATTGTTCTCGATGAACTGTGTTTGTTTCGCCTAAACACAACATGTGCTTCTTACGTTCTCTGAACACTGTTTAGATTAAGGAATGTAATTTAACAATTCAGTGAGCATTATGGGGTAGAATATTACACATAAACAACGTATCGATTTGAATTGTTCTATTCAACCACAAGTTTCTCATTAGGGTTATTTCTCAATAAACAACAATAGAATAGATTATCTGATAGTGTGATTTGTAATCTCTGTCAGTTGACCTCAGATGAATGTACAAATAACAATGATTATACGGTGTTGTTGTGGTTGATGTTGTCTAACACCCCATTCCACCTAATTAATCAATATAATATGGTATAGTCTATTGTGGAATGAGTGTAATATGAATCTTAGTTACAATAAACAATGTCACTAACCAATTGTGTGTGTGTTTACGTGACTGACAATCACCTACATACACACAAAGAAGGAACAAACATGAATGAAATTGGTGAATTGATGTTGTTCCAACTAAAAATTGACACCGACATAAGGTTACATATAAGAGAATGGGAATACTGTCGGTAGGTAAAAACTGTGTATATGATATTCAGATGAGAAATCCATTACCTCATCCAGTGCGATCTTAGTTGAGCGATTATTTTCATTAGTCGTTATCATTGATCAAATGATACACTCTGTAAGAAAGAATGGCTTGACAAGCTTGCACTTATACAGATTGAAGTGGAGGTGAGGTGCTCTACTGTGCACTGATATGTTCGCTTATTCTTCGTTATCTCATTTCATATATCTGAGAATGCCATCCCAATTACTTGAGTGAATTGATCGAATCAATACTGAGGAATTCGAACAACCATATGTAACCTGTCCATTTATCACACAATCGACAGAAATACGAATAATGTGGTTAAATAGACACCTTGTCAGACGTCGTTTTTGTTGCACTGGGCAGTAACTGCAATAGTTAAGGTATTGGCCGATACAGTTTTCTTAGGAGAGTGCTCCGACGCCACCAACTCGGTTCAAACACTGGACATTTGCATTCTATCCTCTTAATTTATTAAACAACACAGCTGTGAGATGATAGTGATTAGACCTATATTGATAGTTGCTTTATTTATGTGTTCATATGATAGCTTTTTGAGAGAAAGAGAGAGAGAGAGAGAGCGGAGTATCCACACAGTCGTAATCAACTCTTTCAAAGTGAAATACACTCACTTTTATAGGACTTTTTCGTGTATTGTCTCATACTACTTATTGTTATAATTCAGTAAACGGTTGTATTCGTAATAACTTTAAACACAATGGCTTACTTGTTTGCTTTGAATCGGTTTTTGCTTGTTAATAGATTGTTATAATGTTAAGAAACAGTTAACAGTTGTCATTGGCATTATCGTATGCTGTATGTACTCTTTATGTTACTATCGCATGAAACCGTAAATATTTCAAACTGACAGACGAGGTAACCTCTATAGATATATGACTAGTTGAGATCTGTAACTACTTTCGATTTATTATTCCATGATGAACTATGTTTTCTAGACAAATCACTGTTTTGTGAAATTCGATTTCACACGAATCTCAATTGTGTGATTAAGACACTTCGATAGATTTGAAACAAACTATCCAAACATCATCTTACATGAATATCATCACTTACACTTTTCAATTTATCAAATACATATGTAAATCTGAATTTACTCAATACTGCTATCGCTTCAAATTATCATCATCATCATCAACAGCAGCAGCAGCATTTTATCTGGGTACCTGTTCTGTCAAAGTTGCTTCCTTACGAGCACCTCTTGAGCTTCCAGGGAATTGTTTCATAAATTCCTTTTGTATCAATTGTACGTTCATACCATCGATAAAGTGATTAAGAACATCCTCCTCCTAATCTGTTCCTGAATAATTCGGATATGTTACTGTTATCATTGAAGAACCTTTGGTTGTGGAAGGTATACCAGTATAAAATCCAAACTACATTTGGGTGAAGAATAACTGTCTGGAAGTAAAGAGACTCGTGCGCCCCAATCATAGTCAGAACAAGGTGATTGGGGAAAAATGGTTCTAAATTGCATCATAAATACTAATGTACAATGTTACCTAAACAAATATTACCACTCAGTTATTCAACCAATAATTGTTCCCACAATAATCGATCTAAATTACAATAAACAGACAAATTGATAAGAAATATAAGAAACTTACCGATCGCTCCAAAAAATAAGTGTTGTTCAATCCTTTCTGGATAGATCAAGTAAAATTCCGTTTGAGAGGTTGCTTTATAACACAAAGTGTTTCAAATTCTGTGCCAGTGCTCCAATTCACAGTCAAATTAAGCAACACAATCAAAGAGGGAACAATCAATATACTACCGCCAAGATTAAATTTCAATTAAAACAACATAGATACAGTTCAGGAAGAAACATGGAAACAGAGTGAAAGCAACAGAAAAAAATGAGAAAAGTATTATGAAATGAAACATTACGATCTCAAATGGCATCAAGAAGAATAACAATAATGTACAAATAAAGGAACCATTAAGAACAAGTTGCAAATATATGCATGGAGGGATTTTCACATACGAAATCTTCATAATGGATCTTACAACCAGAACATAAGTAAACAAAATCGGTTATGAACAGACTAATTAAGTAGCCGCATTTGGGTGGTGTGCCATTGAATAGCTTAGACTCTGTAGAAGTTATCCTGATGATTGGTGAGTGTCGGACAGAGTTTGGTGGAAGAAAGCACCAGTACTCCGTGAAAATGTCGCTGATACGGACTGTTTTCCAACCTTCATCATATTCAGAATTTAGAAAGACAGTTTTAAATGGTGCTTGTGATGTACAGTTGTCAGAAGACCGGTGAGTGCAACCATTTTCATAGTTGTGCCTCACAATCTCGTTTCCAATGAAGTGGAATTGTGAGGGATAATTATCCACATGATGAATATTGATAAGATGGATGAGATACTGGTAATGGTAAATTGTGGAGTGAAATGAGTAACAGAAGTCATGGTGAAATGAATTGCTGAATTTGTGGTCTGTAGATGATGGTGGATGGGATTCTCATGTGTCAACTATGTTTTCCTTCGATCTTGAGTGGAATCCCATTAGAGTCAGTTCCAGTAATTGCTGTTTCGATTGTAGTGTTTGGTATTCAGTTCGTGAATTTTTAATGACACTGATGTGAACACACTTATTTTCTGAAGAACACTGAATCAGATGATATTGTGAAATGAATACAAAACTTCATTTCGATTAACAGGTTCGATAGGTACTTGTGGGAAATTCTTAAACGTTACATGGTTGAAAGAGAAGTTTAGAGTGAATAATGTATACCCTATATATATGATCTCATAACAATGATTTACTTATGTTCACATACATACAAAGATCACTACAGGCTGAAATGATATTTTGAATCAGTTCATGGAAACACTGGAATGGAAAACTGTTTTCTCTTTGTGCATTAATGTGATGTTTGAATGAACCAATGATTCCCATGTATTGATGACTGTTTGATTTCGAATCCCAAATGTAGTATATTTGTTCGTGTTTATCTAATACTTCTTGATTAAATTGCTTCATTGTTGGGATTACTAGTTCATAATATAATTCAAATACTTCAAATCATCACATTGGCGTCGCGATGGAGCCTGTTATGGAATTATTGGAAGTACATTCAGATCTTAATACTTTGAGGATTACATAGAGAGGTTTGAAATCTGAGCTATGACCAAGGAGGATGATGAGTTTTCTTATTTTGTGGCCTATTTCCTTACATTCATCGGAAAAGAAGCATACAGCTTAATAAATACTTTGGCATTTTTAGACAAGCTTGTTTCACTCCCTTATGCAACTCTCAATTAACTACTGCTGGATCATGTAAAGTATACAAGTTTCGAATGCGGTAAGGGAGAGACCTTTGATGAAATAACTCGCCAGAACATCAGGAATCCCACTACTTTACTACGTCGTTCCAGTCCAATACGTAATCTAGGTTATTTTGGTAACAATTCATTGATTAGTGAAACAGTTCACGAAGATAAGCATATGTTTGGTAAATGCTTGGTCTGTGACACCTATGTAATTCATGTGTATTTCGTAATTCTGAATGCTTTAAATGTGGTGAAACTGGACACAGTCAATTTGTAATAACATAATTCAATTCAATGAAACTAATTTGTGATTCTACTAAGGAGGATGTTTCTAATGGTCACATATCTTTATCCAAGAGTTGTGGTGGATCCCATCAAAAGGGTTTAGTCAAGGCATAACATACCAAATGAATTAACACTACAA
This sequence comes from Schistosoma rodhaini, assembly GCA_944470415.2. Lineage (NCBI taxonomy): Eukaryota > Metazoa > Platyhelminthes > Trematoda > Strigeidida > Schistosomatidae > Schistosoma > Schistosoma rodhaini. The sequence continues at coordinate 21,791,352 of OX104041.1, forward strand.
ATATAAGTGTATGTTTATGAGTAACGCAAAAGATAACAAATTACAGTATAAATATAAAATGGTATATTGTACAACAAAATGGTAACAGTTTTCATGAAATGAATGTCACTTGTAAGCTGCTCTCTGAGATGACAACCACAAATAAATCCACTTGATTAACAAAGGTTCCTTTGCACATGATGGTACCGACGGCAAAATGAAGATTACTATAGTATTACTATAGTATTATTTGATAATGATCCTGGCCAAAACTTCAAAGTAGTGTGGGAAGGCCTAAACGGATGCTATAATTGTATTATGATCTTCAGTCAAAAGGCCGTGGCCAATAAAGCAGAAGAATAGACGGCGGAGAGAGCGTTCACATTTTAAGAACCGCGGTAGTGTAGTGTATGTTAGACTTCTAGAAGCGGTACAAGGTCACAGAGCAGTTTAGAGTTGTAGGAAACCCAGAATCACCGTAAGACAAAAGTTTCCAATCAACCAACTCCTTATCAGATTTCTCATGTGATTGTACCAGTTATGGTTTGTCATAATGATTCACATATTTCTGATGAAATACCTTACAACTTTGAGAATGATATGATGAATGAGTCGAATCATGGTCAAAAACCAGATTCAGTTTTGGAAGATGCTGATTTTACTAATGCTCCATTATTCTCTTGTAGTGACCTGTTTTTCCCGACGAGAACGCGGTTGGTATGATGGAAACAATTATTATTATAACCAATTGCACCAGTGATTGGTTTACTGCACTCGTTGTTGTTTAACAGTATCAAAATCACTTTTCGTTCAGTCGTCCATCGTGTTCACTCGAACTTTCTTACGCTCTGCCCTTATTGCCTGTACTTGTTGGCACGTCTCGGTATTCTTTCGATACCTCAAGATCGCCAATAAATGTGCTTTATCTGGACTAATTACAGCATTCTGGTTTGTGAGTTATCGAAAGGATCAAGTCGTTTTTGGGCGCGTAATCTTATTGTAGTAGTAATCATAGTCAATCAAGACTCGACGCCATCTACACTCTAGTGAAACTCTTAATCAATTTGAGGAAAATATTTCAAAAGAATCAAATCCTGATGTCATATCATGTATTATTTATCCTCATAGTGCATATGCTTCTTATAGGAAACTTATTGAATTCAAAGCACAAGTACTAAGTGAGCTTGATTTTCATTAGAATTTGGATAACTTCATATCAACTGTTGTTTATACTTATCATGAAGTCACTTCTAATGAATACTCTAGTCAATATGTGAAATATGTTTTAAATGAAGCCAAATTATTCATAACTTGAGGATATGAAGATTCAACATTATTTCGTGGGGGAAAAAGTGTTGTAAAGTCAATCAATCATCTCCCTCTCAATCTACATTCACTTGTCAACAGAATTACATTCACAACATCTCTATTACTGCATGTTCTATTCACATGACCGTTTCTTCACTATGACTAATGTTACTAATATGACCATTCGTATTTGCATTATTATTATGACTAGTATTTGTCTCACAACAGTTGCACAACATTATCACTTTTGTAACACAACATTGTGTAATTTATTAGGATGCTCTATACTTCGATCTTTGTATCACAATCATTGTTGAGTGTGATGACACAGTTATCGAGAAGAGTTTCTACTATTACAGTATTCTTTGCTTTTGTCAATATGATATGGGGATCTGTGGTCATTTGAGTTTGTGTAAATGTGAGTTCACGGAGAAATGATTTAGATTGCTGTTGTAGACCATCAACGTTGATGATCTATGTCGAATGATTGAAGGCTTACTCGAGTAAGACGGGAACAGTGTAACGAACAAGCTTACTTCGAAGTCGCACTTCGCGGCCAGCATCTTATGTGGATTGTCCTATCGACGTATCAACGGACCATGCATGCACTGAAGATTGTACAACACAAAGGACGTTATTACAGGAATGTATTACTTAAAGTAGATACAAGCGAAAGTAGAACCACTTGCGCATCGGCCAGTCCATGACGTATGATTAACTGATGCTCGTTAATTGTCCTTGACCTTTACGAGTATCGATGATCAGTTCGATATTTAGTGAACTAACTGCCAGATGATTTGGCTGGGGTTCAGTGACATTTCACTGGTCCTACACTGTCAATGAACCTAGGTTAGAAAGCATTCTCCAGAAGTGTTTGTCAGAACACACATTATCTCGATCAACAGTATTTGTTTCGCCTAAACACAACATGTGCTTCATACGTTCTCTGAACACTGTTTAGATTGAGGAGTATAATTTGACGATTCAGAGAGCATTAGGTGGTAGATTGTTACACATAATCAACGTATCGATTTGAATTCTACTAATCAACTACACCTTTGTCAATAAACTACAATAGAGTAGATTATCTGATAGTGTGATTTGGAATATGTGTCTGTTGACCTCATTTGAATGCAAAAATAACAATGATTATACGGTGTTGTTTTCGTCCTCTGTCACCACATTCCACCTAATTGATCAATATAATATGGTATAGTCTATTGTGTAATGAGTGTAATATGAATCTTAGTTAAAATAAACAACTTAAATCACCTAAATACACACCCATACACACCCAGAGATACAGGGAGAGTGAGAGAGAACAAACATTATTAAATTTTTCACTTTACAATAGATCACTACCTTCATATTTAGAGAAATGAAGTGAAAACAATCACCTGGCTTATCGATTCATAGGAGGTCATACTTCAATTATGAATAAACAATGTAACCATTTACCATGTAATTTCAAAATGAAGTTTGTTGTGGTTTACCTACTGATTCGTGTAGTTATCACTTCCTCAATTGATCAATCTATGCATCGTCTTTTAATAATGTCGATTTTCTTAGCATCGACTAGTAATTACGTCGTATGTATATTGTGTATAAGAGTGTGATCAATCATCCTCATCACATAATCCACATCACGGTTTGTGTATTTCTGATGAGTTCAGTTAGTGTAGATGTAAGTCTACAGAAAAGTGTTTGAAATTGGTGAATTGATGTTATTCCAACTGGGAATTGACACAAATAATGTGGTGAAATATACACCTTGTCAATGCTCGAATCTATTGCACTGGGCAGTAACTGTAATCTCTATGGTATTTGCGTATATCATTAAACACCTTAAGCGGATGCTCCCTTCAAAACGAAATCGGTATTCTGATTAACCAATTACACCGTGTGATCAACCTATGAAATAAAACGGAGAAATTAGCAAACTTATTGTTCAAATGAATTTCAAGTTGATATGGATGACGAATTTCATTGACTAGCGATTCACAAATATGACACAATTTCATCATGACTAAGTTTATAACTAGTTACTCACTAAAGTAAAAATCATTTTCAAATTTTCATAACCACTCCCACTCTCAATTTGATTAGTATAACTTGATTGTATTTTGTTCAGTATGAGTAGTCAAACACCATCTAACATACCTGATGTCGTTCAATAGACTGGGTCTTTTGAAAAGTTTCAAAATCTAAACCGCCTTTCTTTACGTATTGTCGTTTCAGTTGGAATAAACGGACTTGAATATTGTCAAGTGTCCTATGCTAAACGGACTATTTGCTTGTGTTGAATGAGAGGGATGATGATGCTGATATGTAGGATAACGGTTCACATTGGATTTAATATTTTCTGAAATACTTTATGATATTTGTGTAGTTCCTGTGAACTGGACAGTTTGTTGTTTAACAAATTGTAGTTTCATTTGATAGGTCATTTCATGTGTATTGACTCCATGCATTAGATGTCTGTGATACTTTGTAGAGTAGATCTCTTATCTATAGACAGAATTTCTCTTAGAAAGAGTTGATTACAGCTGTTTGTAGGTAAATTATACAAATTTTCTTCATCGAGGAATGATGTTCATTTTCTGACTGGGTTTGTTGTTGAGAAGGATGTTATGGGTGTTGTTTACAGGCGTAGTTTTCCGATGTCCAGATAACAAGTGACTTCTTATTTACGTTGTGTCCCTATTCTGAACAGTTCACCAATTGTCCGAATTCACAACTTGACACTCTCAACGAGACGTACCAAACTTAGTGAATTAGGCAAATGTTGGCTCTCTACCATCATCTGTCAGTCTATCCACCATATTTCCGTACGGCGCTTGCACTGACTGACCATCATCAACAACCCTTAACGCGACATAGTACTCAAACTGCTGTACAAACTTTCATCACCTCATATGATGTCCATCGAATTAATCAAATTCTACCCTGGATAATTATAGACCTACGAGAAAGAGCACCCGTGGTATCACTCTGTTTTCTAATATTCCGAGTTTCTGACTTCCCTCTGAATCAGAACTAGTGTCACTATCACGAAATGTTACTCATGTTGCCGACGAGATTTCAGTAAGTTGAAGCGGTATAGAGCGTTATCAGAAATTATAAGAGGGAGACATACTGTCATTCTCAGGGCTCATCATTCTACGTCATCTGATCAGTCGACAGAATACCATTTCCCAGTACTTATTGTTAGGCTGATTACTCAAGCTGAATATGCATATGTGTTAAAGTAGAGAGACAGGCAGACGAGTATACAGATTGTCTTTACTTGTATAATAGTTAATGTATATGGTCTACTCATTGAGTTATTGTTAAAAATGCTTGTCAACTCCTGTAAGTTATTGGTAGAAGGATGTAATTTTTCGACTCTACATATTTTGATTATTGCTTGAATGGTTTCGCGAGTTTAAGGATAGTCTGTGAACTCATATCCATTGACAATACCATTCAGCAAAGTATCTAATTCTGTCAATGTTATGTTCAATGAATAAGTAGTAGAGGCATAAAGATGAACCGAATTATTTATTGACAGATCGTTATGTATTGATTGACAGATTTAAGCTTTCGCAATTGAATAGTGATACTTCAGAAAGCAAAGCATATTGATTGAATAGTAAAATACTTATAGTGTCTAGTGACTTACTCTTCATATGCTCACGTTTTCACTGGTTGCTGTGATCTGTTCCAATAACCAGTTTGGTAATTCTTTACCATCTGAAAATGCTGGTAACCAATTAAACGATAAAGTTAGATTTGTTTGCGACAAGGTTTCACCATTATTGTCATTTGAAGAACAATTCAATCCATTTGGCAGTTGATCTCACTTTCCAACATATGTATGGGCTGGAGCATTTGCATTGTGGATTTGGTTGAACTACAAATGTGTGCAGTTGACAATAAAAATGAATGCTGTGTAGGTTTAATTGGTTGAGATCTGTTGGAAACTAAGTTGGTTCGAATGAATGAGGAGTGGGAAAGACTAAGATCAACAAAACGATGAGGATACACTGATGTTTGTCTCTTCATTCAGTGGTCTTTCACGATGCTGCTACAAGTATAATTGTAAACTTAGCAAGTGTATGTAAGTTTATTAGGTAACACGTAATGATTCACATATATGTATACGGAATTATTGAATTGATTCACTGATTTCTGATATCTGTAAATATTAGATGATTGAAAGATGTGTCGGGAATACAACCATCTTAGTCCGTCTATAAGTTATGGAGGTACGACAATAAGTTGTACGAAATTAACGAAATATTACAATGGAGAACCGATAAGACTATTGAATGCTCAGTGTTGTTATTATTACTAACTAACTCACTGACTAATTAACTGGTATGAGTACAAGGAATACTAAGGAAATTGAAGAAGACCTGGAAGTCTTCTGAACATTAGTAAGTTCTTGTGATAATTTATATTAAGAAGATCATGGAAACCGACTGAATAAACGTTTTCAACATACTCGTCCTCTATTGAGAAAATGTAAGTAGTCTATTGAGCACATGAGATATTTGTGGAGATAGAACCTTAAAACCTATTTTGTAAATAATTTTTCATAGTTTTCGCATGTATTTTCATATTCTGTACATTAAGCATTTAATAATTGTACTTGTTGTTTAACTGTATTACTTTGAACGCTTGTAACACTTCTTCCTTCCGTTTTGAGTACAACATACCATGCCACTGTTAATTCTCCTCAACAAATACACTCTAATTCACACCTGCATCGTTCTGCCCTGTCTGCTAATATGTTGAATGAAATATTTATTGCATACCATCTACGTTTATAGACAATTGCGACATTCTTATTGAATTCTACGCTTGGTAAAACTACTGGATCTATATCGTCCATATTGGGATTATTAATTTTGTTATAATTGTGGAGTATCTGGACCAAACTCAGCCGAACACGCAATCGCCTGAAGACTTAAGTAACGTCCCTTATTTTGTTATTTTTGTGTGTAATTACTTATTAACTGTTAATTGTTACATAAACTATAGACATAATATTTTTGTTGCTAAATTTTTTGGTTATCAAACATTTTGGTCCACCACAATTATTTGGTGAGCCTCGATTATCTTTTTATAGACATTTACTATATATAGCTGCATAATTTAGTATTCTTATTAATTGGCACGACCCCATTTTTTGTTTTTGACACTATGGACTCCTCTAATAAACTTATCGATATTGATAGCTCATTAACCAACCCCTTTCATTCACCACCGCCAGAAGATAATGTTTTAAACTCAATCAACACTATTTCTGAACTGAGATTACCAACATATGGTGTTAATAATCCCAGAATCTGGTTTGCACAAGTTGAGGCACTATTTTTGGCTAGGGGCATACGTTCACAAGCGACTAAATATGCCCATATCGTCGGGGCACTACCTATAGATGTTGTAACGGAAGTCAGTGACCTGATAGATAACGTACCAGAAACGGACCCCTATGACAAAATAAAAGCTGCAGTGATCCACCGTACTTCGCAGTCTGATGAAAAACGCTTACAGCAACTACTCACCGCATGCGAGTTAGGGGACAAAAGACCTTCACAGTTGCTTAGACATATGAGACAACTATCAGGCCCTTACAAGTTAGACGAAGCACTACTTAAGCAGATATGGTTACAAAGGTTACCATATAACGTCAGACAAATCCTCAGCATATCAGGAGCCTCTGTCAGTCTTGATGATTTAGTAGACATGGCGGATAAGATGATAGAAATATATCCTGATAGTCACGGCGTTAGCGCGATACAATCCTCAAATACAGAAAACATGAGCGACGCACTCAACATCCAACAACAAATAACACTGTTAACGCAGCAGCTAGCATCACTTCAGGCGACTGTTTCCATCATCCATTCTCGACCTCCCAGATCTACGTCCAGGAGGAGATCAGTATCCAGACATCGTCTTAGGTCACCTAAGCGGGCAGCCGGAATGTGTTGGTATCATTCGAAGTATGGTGAAAAAGCACGTTGTTGCACAAAACCGTGCACCTTTAAGACAAACAACCCAATCTGTCAGGGAAACGAAGCGGCCAGACAGTAACGGCGGCAGCTGCTACTGGCCAACATGTTAGCTGCCTATTTCACGTCAGGGATCGCATTTCTGGCTCGGACTTTTTAGTCGATACTGGAGCAGAAATCAGCATCATCCCACTCCATCTCTCCCGCAGACAACAGACAACAAGCACTAAATTGTCCTTAATAGCGGCTAACGAATCAGTTATCAAAAATTACGGAGAACAATCTCTTATATTAGACCTCGGGCTCCGCAGAAGATTCACATGGGTATTCATAGTTGCTCAAGTCAAACGACCCATCCTCGGGGCCGATTTTCTTAGTGCGTACAACCTGTTAGTAGATATGACCAACAAGATACTAATCGACGTAAACACACGTTTACAGGTAAATGTTGCGCTCTCCAATGACAACGAGATCCATGGTGTTCGAATAATGAAACCTGTGAACAACATCTTCAACGACATTCTAACAGAATACCAGTGCATTACGAAAGCAGATTACCAAAAGGAGGGTAACTCACAGCTGGTGCAACACCATATCACTACCACCGGACCACCCACCCGCGCCAGGGCGAGAAGACTCCCTCCAAGCAAGTTGCAGTTCGCTAAGAGAGAATTCGAACACATGATGCAACTTGGAATAATCAGACAATCTAACAGTCCTTGGGCCTCGCCGCTGCATATGGTCCCCAAGAAAGATCAGGATTGGCGCCCATGTGGAGATTATCGCCGATTGAATAACCAGACTATCCCAGACCGGTATCCGATCCCTCATCTACATGATTTTTCGTTAAACCTACATGGAAAACAGATTTTTTCAAAGTTAGATCTCGTCCGAGCATACCATCAAATACCGATGGCACCTGAGGATATCGAAAAAACAGCCGTTATCACAACTTTTGGCTTGTTTGAATTCTTGAGGATGCCTTTCGGACTTAAAAACGCCGCTCAAACCTTTCAGAGATTTATGGACGAAGTAACTAGAGGTTTAGATTTTGTGTTTGTCTATATCGACGATGTTTTGATCGCTAGTTCTTCCACTGAAGAACATATTCAACACTTACACACGCTTTTTGAACGTTTCAAAAGTTATGGTATTGTAATCAACCCTTCGAAGTGTATATTTGGCGCCTCATCACTGGAATTCCTGGGACACCACATTGATTCCCAAGGAATTAAACCACTTGAAGATAAAGTTAAGGCCATAACCAGCTATCCAGAACCAACCTCAGTAAAATCACTACGTCGTTTCCTTGGAACTTGTAATTTTTATCGACGATTTCTACCAAATTGTGCCGATGTACTACAGCCATTGACTGACATACTAAAAAACGATAAATCAGGTAGCAAAAAGGAAAAGAATCAACCATTCAAGTTACCTTCCGATGCCAAAACGGCATTTGAAAAAGCCAAATCTTTGATTGCTGACGCCACCATGCTACAACATCTAAATACTGACCCCAAAACTCATCTGATCCTCTGTACGGACGCATCACAAAAAGCCGTAGGAGCAGTATTACAACAACGAGTAAACAATACGATTACACCCATTGCTTTCTTCTCTAAAAGGTTATCACCTGTACAAGAGCGTTATAGCACATTCGGTCGTGAACTCTTAGCCATGTATTTAGCCGTTAAACACTTCACCTTTTTGCTACAGGGTCGGGATTTTACCATCATGACGGATCACAAACCCCTGTGCTACTCCTTTAGTATGTCGTATGACAGACATTCACCACGCGAAGCAAGACAGCTTGATTACATCTCACAATTCACCACAGACATTCAGTTTATCAAAGGTCACTCCAACATTGTAGCAGATGCGTTGTCGAGAAAAGACATCAATGTAGTTGCATCCAACCATGACGTCAACCTAGAAATAATCGCAAAACTTCAAGCAGACGATGCAGAGTTAAAAACCTGCAAAGAAAAGTCTCGCCTGAATCTCCAACCTGTACCCATCCCATTCTCCGACGCATCCATCATCTGTGACACATCAACAGGTAACAATCGTCCCTTTGTTCCACTTGCATGTCGCCAAAAGTTATTCCAACACTTGCATGGTTTATCACATCCGGGCATCCGAGCTACTACAAAGCTGATAACTGAACGTTTTGTTTGGCCCAAAATCAATTCAGATATTAAACGATGGACACGTGGTTGCCTTCAGTGTCAACGTAGTAAGATCCAAAAGCATACTATTAGTCCGATCGGAAAATTTCCTATTCCTGATAGACGTTTTCAGCATATCCATTTAGATTTAGTAGGACCTCTACCTTCGTCAAATTCTTTTACTCACATCCTCACGGCAATAGACAGATTCACTCGATGGGCCATTGCATGCTCCATCAAAGACACATCAGCTGAGACTGTAGCATCCGTTTTTCTAGACCGATGGATATCGCACTACGGTGTACCGACAACCATCACAACTGATCGTGGTCCCCAGTTCCCGTCTATCCTGTTTCAGGAATTCACAAGACTTCTGGGCGTAAAACACATCAGAACCACAGCTTACCACCCAGCAGCAAACGGCATGGTTGAAAGATTTCACCGGCAATTAAAAAGCTCACTCATGGCTCAAACTGATTCAACAAAATGGAGTGATGCCTTGCCGCTTGTCCTCCTTGGGATTCGTGCCACGGTGAAGGAAGACATAGGTTGTACACCCGCCGAATTAGTCTATGGTACGACTCTAACGTTACCGGGCCAACTAGTCAACTGTGAACCTACAACGCAAGAAGATGCTACTCATTTCGCAAGTTGCCTATTACAAGTGATGCAGAACATTAGAGCAATACCACCGCGAGAATACAACAATCCAGTCCATCTCGACAAACATTTAAAAACGTGCAAATTTGTTTTTGTTCGAGTAGACGCGGTGAAAAAGCCACTGACACCACCATATGAAGGTCCGTATAAAGTAATAAAACGCACTTGCAAATATTTCATTATCAACAAAAACGGAAACAATGAAACCATTTCCATAGACCGAATTAAACCAGCTTTCTACGAACCCCCTCAAGCCACTGATAACAATACGGCGAACAAACAATCACTCCCATCAATTGCTAAGAAACAAGAGGAAGAGAAAAAGCTCAGCACTACACCCTCTTGTTTAACAAGATCCGGGAGACTTATTAAAAAACCCAAACGTTATGTACATTTTATGGACTGACACAATCAATCAGTTGCATGCATTACCTTGTGAAGTTACGCAATCTTCTAATAAAAGATATTTATTTTCCCTACATGTACATTTAATAACCACATTTATTTGTTATCACTGGTTTTGCCAATTTTTTTTTAATAAGAAAAATTGTCATAGTAATAAACAAGTGAATGCTAACTAACTATTTATTAAATTCATCCATTTTTTTTTATGACTCTATTAACAGCTTTCCACATTTTATTATTATTGTTAGCAAACCAAAGCTTTTTAATACTCGTTTTTCAGTTACATTTTGCGTAGCATAGCCAATATTATTAACGTGCCATTTATTCCTATTTCCAATTTTTTTTCCGTTATTACAGTAAATACTATTTTATGTACATTTATACACAATATTTCTCAATTTTTGTTGTTCATATTATAATCAGTGTTACCTCCGGACACTCTGGGGGGAGCTATGTGGAGATAGAACCTTAAAACCTATTTTGTAAATAATTTTTCATAGTTTTCGCATGTATTTTCATATTCTGTACATTAAGCATTTAATAATTGTACTTGTTGTTTAACTGTATTACTTTGAACGCTTGTAACACTTCTTCCTTCCGTTTTGAGTACAACATACCATGCCACTGTTAATTCTCCTCAACAAATACACTCTAATTCACATCTGCATCGTTCTGCCCTGTCTGCTAATATGTTGAATGAAATATTTATTGCATACCATCTACGTTTATAGACAATTGCGACATTCTTATTGAATTCTACGCTTGGTAAAACTACTGGATCTATATCGTCCATATTGGGATTATTAATTTTGTTATAATTGTGGAGTATCTGGACCAAACTCAGCCGAACACGCAATCGCCTGAAGACTTAAGTAACGTCCCTTATTTTGTTATTTTTGTGTGTAATTACTTATTAACTGTTAATTGTTACATAAACTATAGACATAATATTTTTGTTGCTAAATTTTTTGGTTATCAAACATTTTGGTCCTCCACATATTCCATGAATATTGACTATTATGTTTGTCGTAAATAATAATCGATGAACTGATTGTGTGTTGATGAAATAACTTACTTACTTACTTACTTACTCCTGTTATCCCTCATGAAGGAGCATAGGTCACCCATCGCCATTCTATATTCAACTCTGTCCTCAACAATCCTACAACCAATTTCGATTTTGCTTAATTTTGGTTAAGCCCATTTATCAAATTACTTAAATGACATTGTCATTTGAATAGTAACAATTCGCATATCTCTTTGTACACTGTTATCATCACTAGAGCACATGACAGACTGGCTAAAATGTTGATTGCTTAAATATCATTCGATGATGAATCACCCTCCTTCCAATATATGTATGCACTCAAATACTTTCATCCGCAGTTGCTTCGTCTTGATGCATCCTCATACAATTTGACTATAAATTTGTCTATGTAACTGCTCTCACTTACCTACTAACACATACCTATAGTTATTTGCTTATCCAATTGAGATTTGCTCCATGTCGTTCAATGAACTGGTTGTGTACAGATGGAATAAGATTTCAACTCTTACCAGAAAGCATTGTGAGTGTAAGTAATCCATGATGCTGGATTTATTTTGGAAGTAGGAAAACATAATCAAAATGATATTTAAGATGCTGTTGAGATTCCAGTCGGTTGAAGCTGTGAAGAGCGTTAGTTTTTCATCCCGATTTGTCCAATCAATTGATTAGTTTTAAAATGATAATTATTCACTACTGATTTGTGAAAATTAGTGTAAACTGTAAATCTTCCTTCAGTGATCACCTTATCTACAAACTATCAACGTAAATAACTTACATAGAACTAGTTGGATTATTTCGAACGTCGCCACACACATCGATTATGTGTTCTTGAGTACGTTGTGTGTGGTTACGTTCCAATCGGTTGAAGCGGTAAAGACCTTCATCAGAAATTATAAAAGGGAGATATACTGTCATTATGAGGTTCGTGATTCTCATTCCCATAAAAATCAGAATCCTTATATAAAAATTCGTATGTTGGAGAGATGAACGTAGAACATCCAATGCATACACATAGTCACCTAGTGGTTTCACACTGACTATTGAATGAAGGAGGTAGGTTACTCTGGGTCATAAACTGTCATCACAGGCCAATATTCCAAACAGGCAATGTGCTCATTAACATTGTGAATATGAGGTGATTATGCCGATGTTGACGCTCACATCACGCCACTTGAAGGATTTTGACAGTATCAAATAGATGAAGAAAATTATTTGTAGTGATTTCCTTCTCAACTGCTGATCAGGTCATTTTCACATGTCGTTGTCATGATGCTATTCCTTTTGACCGTACCTACGAAACCAATAACGAGAATTCGTTTCTATACCAGACTGTTGAGTTGAACACGAACTCCATGAGAATTCCTGTTTGTATCGCTTTTATGAGTGGTGAAGTTTTGTATCTGATGTCACGATTTCTGTAATACCTCAATCGGAATCACTGATATAACAATAGATTTGACTATGGATTTGTGTTAGTCATTATGATGAGTAATCGTTAACATGAAACATTACTAATTGTATGGAAATATATACTCTGTAAAATGAATAGAATATAAAACGACACATTCAACTGTTCATTCTATTGAAAACTTCTTCGAAATACACACTCTCAACACACCACGGTCAATGAAGATAGAATAATTGATTGACAGAATTCGATGACATCGATAACCGTGCTGTGATCAATAAAAACGAACATCTACTTTCCACAAGGAGACAGTTGTGATCCGAGTAACGTAGTAGTAATCAATTCTCACGCTGTAGAATTGAGTGCTATGAGTTTGGATCATATAAGCAGTATTAGTTTGTTCAATATTGAGAACACATCTCACTGAATTGTGCCAACTACCATAAAATCTGAGTTCACGGTTTCCAAGTGACACTCTACAAACATCGAACATTGTCTAACCGAATCAAAATATCTCCTAATCAACATCAATTAGAAATATGAGTTTGAAATTGTTGAGACAAACATATCTGACATGCTAATTGATTACTTAACAACTGATGAATAAATCAAGAAGGCTTTCTTTCATATACGTCCATTTCAATTCTTTTGAGAAATGATGATAAATTTCAATATCTGATGATCTCTGAAAATGTACTGGACCTCAAATGATGTTTGATCATCTTCACAAGATGATCACACCCAATCCTAATCAATAATCAACATATCATATATATTTGATTGAGAGTGAAGTGTACCTAGTCACAATGTTGAGTAATGGTGAGTTCACCTGTGATAGTGATTGGTATGAAATAATCCACAGACCGTGATGTGGATTATGTAATCAGGATGATTGAGTGGTGGTTTACCTACTGATTCATATAGGTTAAGGTGTTGAATATCAACGTTAGGCGAACATGATCAAACATCACAGACGGTGAAGTAAATTTTGAGAGATCAATAAATATTAATATTCACCATCATTTATCAACATAATTGAAGTGAATGTTCATGTAAGGAAGCACTGGTGAGTTGCTCATCAGTTGTTGAGTATTTAAGCAGCATGTGAACTGCTGAATAGACCAGCCCCATTGAATCCACCGAACATCGAAGCAGCCCGCATAGACCTCCCAATAGATGTCACTCCACCAACAATCGAAGAAGTCAAGATGGCCATCAGACAAATCAAAAGTGGGAAGGCGGCAGGACCTGACAATATACCAGCAGAAGCACTAAAGTCAGCCATTGAAATAACTGCAAATATGCTTCACCTTCTATTCAAGAAGATTTAGGAAGAGGAACAAGTGCCAATGGACTGGAAAGAAGGATATCTCATCAAGATACGAAAGAAAGGAGATCTGAGCCAATGTAAGAACTACAGAGGTAACAGTTTGTTATCAGTACCAGGAAAAGTTTCCAACAGAGTGCTGCTGAATCGGATGAAAGACGCAGTAGACGCCGAACTGAGGGATCATCAGGCTGGATTCCGTAAGGATCGGTCGTGCACAGACCAGATTGCGACACTACGGATCATCGTTGAACAATCAGTTGAGTGGAACCCATCACTATACGTCAACTTTATTTACTATGAGAAGGCGTTTGAGAGCGTGGACAGGAGAACATTATGGAAACTTCTTCGACACTAAGGAGTTCCTGAAAAGATTGTCAACATTATCCAAAACTCATACGATGGACTACAGTGCAAAGTGGTGCATGGAGGACAGCTGACAGATGCATTTCTAGTAAGGACCGGAGTCAGACAAGGCTGTCTACTCTCCCCATTCCTCTTCCTTCTAGTGATTGACTGAATTATGAAGAATTCGACATCTGAAGGGAAATACGGAATACAATGGACTTCTCAGAATCAATTAGATGATTTGGACTTCGCAGATGACCTAGCCCTCCTCTCTCATACACGCGAACAAATGCAGATGAAGACAGCAAATGTAGCAGCAGGCTCCGCATCGATAGGCCTCCACATTCACAAAGGGAAAAGCAAGATTCTCAAATGCAACACGGAGAACACCAATCCAATCACACTTGATGGCGAAACTCTGAGAGAGGTGGAAACATTCAAGTACCTGGGGAGCATCATTGATAAACAAGGGGGATCGGATGCAGATGTAAAGGCGAGGATTGGCAAAGCAAGGGCAGCATTTCTACAATTGCAGAACATATGGAACTCAAAACAACTCTCAAACAATTTCAAGGTCAGAATCTTTAATATGAACGTCAAGACAGTCCTACTGTATGGAGCTGAAACGTGGAGAACTACTACGGCCATCATCAGGAAGGTACAAGTATTTATAAACAGTTGTCTACGCAAAATACTCAACATCCACTGGCCGGATACTATCAGCAACAGCGTTTTATGGGAGAGGACAAACCAGCAGGTTCCAGCTGAAGAGGAAATTAGGAAAAGACGTTGGAAGTGGATCGGACATACATTGAGGAAATCACCAATGTGCATCACGACTCAATCCCTAACTTGGAATCCGGAAGGGAAGCGGAAAAGAGGAAGGCCAAAGAACACACTACGCCGGGAAATAGAAGCCGATATGAAAAGGATGAATAGCAACTGGAAAGAACTGGAAAGGAAGGCTCAGGACAGAGTTGGATGGAGAATGCTGGTGAGCGGCCTATGCTCCTCCACAAGGGGTAACAGGCGTAAGTAAGTAAGTAAGAAATATGTTTGTCTCGAATATTCTAATCCCACATTTCAAGATGTCAGCACATTCTTCCCTGAATTCATTTTACAGACAATGTCATCGTGGAAGGTATACCAGAACATCAGTAAATGAGGTCGGTAATGAACAGACTAATTAAGTGGCCGCATTTAGGTGGTAAGCCATTTGATAGCATAAACTCTATAAATGTTGTTCTGATGATTGGTTGCAACATGCCGGAAGCACATTGAGTGTTGGACATACGGTTTGGTTACCTTCTAATGGTCACTTATCTTTATCCAAATTTCGTGGTGGATCCCATCAAAAGGACTTAGTCAAGGTATAACAATACACAAAGTTACCAATAACATACCAAATGAATTAACACTACAAACCTAAGCGTATGTCTATGAGTAACGCAAAAGATAACAAATTACTGTGTAAATATAAAATGATATACTGAACAACAGTGCATCCTAATAAATTACACTCCTCTGACAGTGTGTCACCTCTTTCCTAAACAGGTGAGTATCTATCAAATTATTATCACTACTCACAGATCGCTCGCGTCAATCAGCCAAACCCAGTTTGTAATGGGAGTTAGAACGGAACTGGTTCGTCTCATGTGACTTGGATACACGTTCCGACAGAGTCAGTCATGCAAATGTGTGCATCATTTTAGGTTATTCCTGCAACAATCCAGTTGAAATATTATGATGTTGATGTCACAACATTCGAGATTCGTGGTGACGGTGTCAGACGCTGTCTCATTCAGTAGCCTTCATGTAAAATATATCGTCATTTCTATCATGTCAGACATCGAGCCTCAAATCAAATTTCGATCTATTCTAATTGGTGACTAATTTTGAATTTTCCCACTGTGTGAAAGTTGTAAATACTGAACATTCCAGATTCCAGACTGCATTCCATACTTGTTACATCAGTTCATTCATTAGAGCATTCAGAGAAGTATCTATGTGGCATATATAATGCATGACAGCACCAAACATCTGCTGCAATAACATGTGAAATGTGATCAGGATGCGACTCGTTTGGAACATATTTCTCACATTGATTACCAGTGGATGGATTGTGAGTATAAATGACGTTTGGATTTGAACCATCAGAAGTATCGATAGATTTAAACAGATTGAGAACATGTGCTTCATATTGACCAATGTTTGTTCTGCAAACATAAGCATTGTGAAAACGAGCAACATCACGTTTGGAACCACAATTTTATTCACATGAAATATTTTTCTCAAATTCACTAACGACTTCATTAGCAACTAATGAATCTCAAATATCAGTATCATAATTATCAGACATTTGATCATTTGAAACATTTATTCATAATTCAATGGAAAAACAGGATTTGGTGTGTAGGTTGAACTGACAACTGATTTCTAACTGGGACCAGACTGTCACATATTGGAAAATGGAAACTTGCAATTCGACCCTGTAGACACAAATATGTAAAATACACAGAATTATCAGAAATCACATACTGTGTGTCATGTCGAGCATAGTTCATGTTCATTCAATCCAACAATATCTTATCATGGACAACTATCACCCTCACAGAAATGGTCACATCGAATAGAATATTATCACATAGAAGAATAAAACAAATATTACACTGAGTAATCACCACATTAAATTGAAAACGGAAGTACTATGCAGTCGAAATGCCATTGTCCCATTCAATCCCATCATATCACTACAGTATTCCAAGACAACACATCATTATTAGATTCGGTTGTGATCAACTGGAATGAATGTTCAACCAGTCAATGAAATGGAATGATGTTCCATTTCTGAGTTATTTCTCATTGACTAAGATATCAGTGCAACATCTTGAGAAACTATGCACAACACGTTGCACATTATTTCACATTTCATGCCATAAACTGTTAATATAAAGATTTACCGTTATGACTGACAATAATAATTAATGTCAACCAATGATCATCAGTGATCTGTCTGATTCATTGAATCTAAGAACAAGTATCGTGTTCATGAAACGTCTCCTCTATTGCGGTGTGAATAGACTGACTAACTAAATCACTGGTTGACCGACTGATTGATTGACTGACTTTAAACTATGAACTGTTGACTGGATCGATTATATAATCATGTGGTTGATTATTTCCACTAAATCAATTCGTGTTCACTTCGAAATGGATGTTTGTCTCATTTTATATTTTCACCTCACAGTAATCAATACGTGTTCTGAACACATGTTCTCAAACCAAATCATACAGAGCAACAAAACAAAATCTTACTGAATAATGGGAGAACTCACTGTGATGGGAAGCGTGTAATTCAGAATTAGAATTGATTGAAATAAGATCGTCCATACATCCGTGTTGGTCTTCTCCATATATTTGTGTTATACCTATATTAATTGAATAGAAACATGAGATTTGATTGGTATTCTACAGTCAACGAATCAGTGAATGAATGAATGGATGAATGAGTGAGTGAGTGAGTGAATGATTGTGAAATGAAGTGTAGATTGAAATGAATTGGATAAACTGTTATTCGTTTACTGAGGGATATCAAACTATGAATAGGTTGAATATGGATAGACATCAACAGATGATTTGTATGTCAGACAAGGCATAGAGATGATGCACTGAATAAATGAAAGTAACATTCAGTTACAGAATAAGATGTGTTAACTGAGACAATACAATCAACAATCTAGTTCAAAGAAAATGCATTCACTTACCGTCACCAAGAATCTCCAATCTAGTGACATCAGCATAGTAATATTGCAACTGGATTATTGCACGAATAACTTAAAATTTTGCACACATTTGCATGACTGACTTTGTTGGAACGTGTATCCAAGTCACGTGAGACCAATCAGTTTCATTCAAGCTCGCTATACAAATTGGATATGGCCGATTGACACGAATGATCCGTGAGTAGTAATAATACTGACAACAGGTATGTGTATTAACATCTGACTGATCACTCTCATATTGATATGAATCATTTTCGAGAAATATGCTTTCTTCATTCTCCAGAACAGGTTGTTTACAAATGTCATTGCAGTTGAAGAATTCGTAGGGTCAAACGACGATCAGATATAATGATATCTGGCAATAGACTGGTCGAAAATGTATATCTCAAATGGTTGAAATGAACAAAACACAGTTATCTCATCTCATTCAATGGAATGGAAATTTGTATGATACACTGATTTGGTGAACAGTTTCACTCAACACAATGTGACTAGTGCTTGGTAGATTTATATAGATTTTGTAATTGTTTGCTTGTTTCCTTCTCCTCCAATGATTCCAAATTACTATAGCCAAGGTTAATATGTGAATAATGAACAAGATCAAAATATGACTCATGACAGGCGAATTGGCTTGGCCAGTAGCTAGGATAAAATTTATGGGCTTAAGAAATAAACTGATACTACATAGCCCACTTCTAGAAAATAGCACATTTATAAAAATATTTGTTTTCGAAAAATAACACTGAAGCGGTATGTGAATAGTGTTAACATGTAGGGAAAAATTGTACAATACCTGATAAATTACAGTGTCATTTGAGGGGTGAGCGTATCATACGAAATTGTCATACTTATGTAAAATTGTACATGAATATTCTCAAAATGAGGACAGAAATGGAAATGTTACCATGTGATTGTGAGTAAATTAGTAAGCGTACAAAAAAAGTTAACATGCAATTATGTCGTGACTGTGTGGACGATAAAGTAACAGGTTTGTATGAGCAATTCGAAATATCGTGAAAATAGAGTATAGCAGTAATTGCTCTGTAGTGCTGACTGAGTATGAGGATAAAGAACAGTAAAATATGAATATGTCCCGATAAGCCGCAGGAGAGTAAATAGAGTCGATTGGCGATTAGTGGTTTAAAATTTACATGCCGGGAGTTCATGTGGGATAGAAAATAATCCAGCCGTACGATGATGACTGTATCAACGGTTGATATTCGTTGCTGTACTGCTATTGATAATAAAATGCGAAGTCAGTGTACGTTGTCGTTCGCGTTGAGTTTTCGCTAAATATGTATTAATAGAATGACCAGAGGAACAGGATAGTGACTACTGAGACGAGATATGCGAAGTCGTATTCTTTTTTGGTCATGAAGCCTAGCGTGGTTGGTGTAGTTAGAGGGATATGCGCTCAACTTCGTTTGTTACGAAACCGTATTAAGGCATGATAAAAATACTAATACATATGATTATCGATGACGGCGAGTGAGACTGACTTGAATGTGACCAGTAGATAGGATAAAGTATATGGGCTTAACAAATAAACTGATACTACATGACCATTGAGAAGGTGAAATTTAATAAACGCGTTTATTCATTGTTAACCAATGATTTGGGTTTATGAATACATAGTTAGTCAACATTGTTTTGACTATTGATTATAGGACATGGTTATTGTGATTCCTGACCCCTTTCGATGAACATGTTGTGTGTATGAATGAGAATACTTGAATTGATGTGATTGGTTAGTCTGTGTTGAAAGTGCGTGCTCATGTGTTAATGAACATAGATTATTTTCACAGTAGTGATTAGTTACGTGGTTGTCAATAGTGCTTACTTGTAATATGATTTGTTAAAGTCAGTGTACCATAAACTGTTTTGATTGGATGTCGAACTGAGCATTTTCACATTTGAGTTTTATTCTTTGAAAGAAATTCTGTCAGACTGTTCCATCCAAGTGTTCACATAAAATTGTTACTTCTCACAATCAGGAACATAAATTCTGTTCGACCGTCATACGACACTCCTGACTGTGAGTAGATATCGAGATTCAGAGTGGAATTGAATTTCTTTTCAATCAGGTACAAATCAAACTGATCTAGTCAGTTTTGATGACATGAGAAATACTCCACTTGTCATGAAATGTATACTGTGAAGCTCTGATCACTTCTGATCGAATATGATCCACACTTGTAATTAGAATAATGACCACTGATCCTGAAATTTAAGTAAATGTTTAATTGTGATGTTCAAGAATATTTGAATTGTAGTATGAACTAGTAATCTCAGCAATAACGCAATCTATTCAAGAAGTATTAGATTAGCACGAACGACCGTACTGTATTTAGAATCCGAAATCAAACAGTCATCAATACAAACGAATCACTGGTTCATTCATACACCACATACGCAACAACTTAAATTGGACTGTAAGTGTCTGTAATGAATTGTAAGTGTTCTTAAGTTCATCTTACGTATGTTCGACAGTGTGTTGGATGTAGACTGTGTATTATCCAGAATGTACTCGTTAGTATTAGAATTAACAACCGAATTTGGAACAAACTCAACTGAATACTGGAATTGTATACAATCGTCATGTCAATTGTGTAGTGAAATCACTGTTATCTAGAATTGGCACTATAGACTTTTATGATGATCAGAAGTATTTGAATTGTAGTATAAACTAGTAATCCCAGGAATAACGCAATTTAATCAAGAAGTATCAGATGAACTCGAACGAATGTATTGTATTTGGAATTCAAAATTACAACAGTCATCAATACGAAGAAGTCATTGATTTATTTAAACATCACATCCGCCACAGCTCGAATTGGAGTGTAAGTGTCTGTAATCGATTGTTCGTCCTCTTCTTAAGTTCATCTTACATCTGTCCGACGGTGTATTGGATGTAGACTGTGTATTATCTAGAATGTACTCATTAGTATTAGAATTAACAACCGAAATTGGAACAGACTCACCTGGATTCTGGTATTGTATTTGATCAACGTGTCGGTTATGTATGGTCAAGTCATTGATATCCAGAATTCGCACCATAGTTTTTCCAACACTCTTCACCACGATCCCCGTGGCTGGTCGAATATCATTACCACGATAATACGTAACTTCTGCAGACTCCAAACACCTCATATTCGAACGGAGAATTCTTCCTTTTAATAGCTTTGATGGAGTCTCTTTCGTCACAGAATGCTTAGCATTTCTATATTGAAGTAGAAATGTATCTACTCCCCTCTCCAGTTCATTGAATGTCGAAGCAGCAATAGAATCAATAGCAATTTTCAATGTTCTTACGAAATTTTCTGCCTGACCATTGGAACAAGGGTGCCTGGGAGCCGTAAACAGATATCTGCACCCTATACCATTTAACCAATTAGTGACTGCATCTGCAGCAAAATGAGAGCCATTATCAGTCACCAACACCATGGGAACTCCTTCTCGACTAAACACCTTCCTTAATGCTTGAATTGTGAAGTCAGAATTCGGTGAAGTTGTGAAAATAACTTCAGGCCACTTAGAAAAAGAATCATTAATTACAAGTGCATAGTATTTGCCAAGAAATGGACCACAGTAGTCTGCATGAATTCTCTGCCAGGCCTCAGACGATACTGGCCATGGAGTCCACTTCGAAGGCAGACTTTTTAGCTTATGACATTTCTCACAATTGTTTGCTGTACGACATATATCTGCATTTATCTCTGGCCACCAACATGTGAGTCTTGCTAAGGACTTCATTTTCTCAACACCAAGATGTCCACTATGAAGATCATCAAGGACAGGTTTGCGTAATGAAGGAGGAATAACAACACGATCATTTAAACACAAAATACCGTCAGGAGTAGTAGATAACTCGTCCCGCTTTGAATAATAGACAGGAAATCTACGTTTCAGATTAGCATTCCAACCCTTCCGTATAGCACTGAGTATACATCCAAAGTATCTACGAGTTTCTCTAATGAGATCTGGACGTCTCACCGGTAAAGATTGCACTAACAAGCAGTCTGAAGTATTAACAGGTCTATCTTGTAATGGTTGTCGAGAAATGTAGTCAACGTGTTGAATTTGTTTTGCACTCCTGTGCTGAATCGTATAGTCATAAGCACTCAAAGCAATACTCCATCGTTGAACCATAGCAGCTGAGGAACGTGCTAAGGATTTGTCAGGATGATAAATGAACTTTAAAGCTTCATGATCAGTAACAATGGTAAACTTCTTTCCAAATAAATATTTATGAAGTCTTTTAACAGCCCAAAACACAGCTAACGCTTCTCGCTGCGTTTGTGAATAACCTTGTTCAGCAACAGAAAGTTTGCGTGAAACACATATAACTGGCCTACCTTCCTGTTCCAAAACTGCACCAATACCTACAGGTGACGCATCAGTAATAAGAACAGAATGTACACTGGGTGAGTAAGTTCAAAGAACAGCATCACTTTGAAGAAACTTTAGCAGACTTCGTAGGCATGACTCTTGTTCTTCACCCCATTTGAATAAATTGGATGTCAAAATATTAAATAAACAATTGGCACGACAAGAAAAATTAGGAATAAAACGAGAATAGTACTGAAGAGCACCCACTAGTGAACGTAATTCTGTGATGTTTTTTGGAGACGGTGCATTTGTCAGTGGAGCTAGTCGTTTCATATCTGGTCTAAAACCATTGCCATCAACTAGGTATCCAAGGCATTCAAAACTAGATACACTAAATGAACATTTATTTGGATTCACTGTAATATTCTTCTCAATTAAACGACGCAATAAAGCAATAAGTCTCTGGTCATGGACTACTTTATCAGCACCATGAACAATGAGATCATCTTGATAAACTTCAACACCTTCAATATCGCTGACTATCTTATTCATGACCTCTTGAAATATGGCTGGAGAACAACTAAGACCAAATGGAAGGAAGTTGTATTTGAACAGACCAAAAGGAGTGTTAATTGTTGTCAAGATCGATGAAGATTGATCTAAAGGGATTTGAAGATAAGCATCTTTCAAGTCAACTTTCGAGAACACTTTAGAACCATGAAGCCGATTTAGAATATCTTCAGCCTCCATCGTCGTGCATGTTTGCTTCAACAAACGGGAGTTCAGTGTCAATCTGTAATCACCGCATATTCTAGGGGTCTTGCCATCCGACTTCAATGGCGTAACAATAGGAGTACCCCATGCTGAGGACTGAACTGGTTCAATTATACCTTTCGCACACAAATCATTCAGTGACTTATGTACTGCTTCTCGAAGACCATAAGGAATTATTCGTCTTTTAAGAAAGACCGGATCACCCTGTACTTGAAGTTTTATGGGCTGAATTTTCATACCTCCACTACACTTAGCACACACAGCTATCAAATCCTTGAGTAAAGCATCAGAATTCTCTGTAGAAACTAGTAGAGACAATTCCACTTTAAGCCTTTTCAGATTTTTTAAACCCAGTATGGACAGTCCTGTTTCACTAACTAAAAATTCACAAGGTACGTATGAAGAATTATCATCTCTTATTAGCAATTTACAACATCCTCGTATAGGTAGTCTGTGTCCAGTAATCCCCAGTATTGAGACCTCAGTGGGTTTTACCACAACATTAGGATCTAAAGATTTCAAGTTCTTGAATGAAATAATGGACTCTATACTACCTGTGTCCACAATAAAGTCATGAAATGAACCAAGGGGTGTATATAATCGCTTTTGAATATGAACATTCTCTTTTGAAGTGGTGGATAAAGATAAATGATCATCAAGAACAGCCGAATTATTGGGATCTAAGTTACCAGACTTAGTAATACTTAAAGCAAAATGAACAGTAGTTTTGCACACTGACTGGATGTGTCCTATAATAATAATAATAATAATAATATATATTCTGAAAATAATATTTACAGAATTCACACCAGTTTACAGGCATGATCAGATTGTTATCAACATTTAATGTAGAGAACAAATATGAATTATAAGAAGGTTTTATGTTTGCTGGTTTAGTAATTGATAAACAGTTTAAGTATGGCATATGTCACGGCAAGCCAATGCAACACCAGGGAACTTGTCATTTTTTCATCAAGTGGATAGCCTGATGATTGACCAACATTATTCTGTAAGGTTATTACCAGTGCCAGAGCGAGTTATTATTAATTATCTACAACTAGAGAAGGTAAGATTAAAGCAAAGAGCACGGAACAACAAAACAATGATAGCAAGTAAGAAGTTAAACATTTAAAGTTCCTATAATCTCACTTGTGGAGTAAGATACACTTGCAGGCGCTAGAGCATTTAATGCATTTTCAGAGGAGCAAAAAGCATTAATTGAGCGAACAAACAATGGGAAAGAGTTTAACATACGGATAGTTTGGGGTAAATTATTCCAGAGTCTAGAAAACTTACAGGTAAAGTAATTCATATAGAGAGAAGACCTAGAATATGTTTGTTTCGCTAAAGACAAGGAGTTACGAATGTCGTAATGTGAAGCCTTAGCATATTGAATCGCCTGACTGGATGTGAAGGAGAGTTTGTTAAGTATTTTGAAAAAGAAGATAAGGTTAAGTTTCAGTCTCCTCATCCATAAAGGGTCAAGCCCAAGTTTACTACACCTCGAATTATATGTCAAGACACTATCAGGTCCAAGAGTACGAAATGTAAATCGTCTCTGTACTGATTCCAGTCTTAATTTATCCTTTATGCGCGTGCTACTAAGGAGAAACGCGCAGTATTCGAGGAGTGGTCGAACACAGACTTTGTACATTAAAATACGAGATTCGCTGTTATGAAGGTTTCGAGTTATGAAACCTATAAGGCGTTGAGACTTGGACGTTTGTTTCATTACCTGTTCAGTAAACGACAAGTCATCGGAGTACCTAAGCCCTAGATCTACTACTGTGTGTAACCTAGATAACATTTCACCATTTATGGTAAGATTAAGGTTGAGTGATGTATCACCGAAGCATAGCCAACCACATTTAGCTGTATTGAGCTCCAGCTGCCATTTTGAGCACCACTGTGCTACCTTGTTAAGCTCCATGCTGATGCAATTTCGAATATTGCTCAGCTCATGTGGAGAAAATGAGTACACCACCTTAAGATCGTCTGCAAACAAAAGGGACTTACCCACACTAAAACACTCACAAATATCATTAATGAAAACTAAAAAGAGCAAAGGACCTAAGACACTACCCTGAATTACCCCACTTCTAACAGGGACTGCGTTCGACAATGAAGAGTTGATTTTAACTATTTGATGTCGATTGCCGAGGAAGGAATCAAGCCAGGCTAGTAACGGGTTTTCGACCCCATAAGATGCGAGTTTACCTATGAGAAGTTGGTGGTTGACCATGTCGAAGGCCTTAGAAATGTCCAGGTATAGCACTAATACTAGATACTAATACTAGCATGATCATTAGCATGTCTTGCCACATTTAAAACATTTAGCATTACGAAATGCACATGAATTACGCAAATGAAATTTGCCACAAGATAAGCATTTACCAAACTTCTTCTCACCTTTGTTGTTTGCTTTGCAGTTCCTTGTTAAACCACCTTTCATATTTCCACGGGAATAGCAATCACGATTAAACGAACGCAAATTTGATCGACCCTGAGATTGTAATTCATCATGACGACTAAGCAAAGTATTAGAAATTTTCATCGATTGAATATCAAGTTCATTCACTGCTTCGTAGTTAATACATGCAGTTCTAGCATCTTGAAAAGAACAGTTCGGCATTCTTAACAGCTCCTTTTCCAGACCTGGTATGTTAATTCCAGCAATTAACCGATCTCTCAACTGTACATGAAGTTGATCATCAAAATTGCATTTGGCAGCTTGTCTTTGCAATTCAAGGATGAAGTCTTTAACCTTCTGGTTATCCTGACGAATCATCTTATGAAATTTTGCTCTCTCACGACACTCAAAACTGGTGCACTTCACATGATTTAATAGTAATTCCTTGAGAGTTGTATATGGGAGTGAAATCGGCTTATCTGGATAGGCCAAGGTTTTTAATAAACTGTAGGCTTCTTGACCGATGAATGTAAGAAAATGTGCCACAATTTTGTCACCCTTCATATCTTTCTTGGTCATGCTCCATATCTCAAACCTTTCAAGATAATCCTCAAAAGCTTCAGAAGTTGAATGAATGTCCAACTGTTGTATCGCAGGCTCCATCGCGACGCCAATATGATGATCAGAAGTATTTGAATTGTAGTATAAACTAGTAATCCCAGGAATAACGCAATTTAATCAAGAAGTATCAGATGAACTCGAACGAATGTATTGTATTTGGAATTCAAAATTACAACAGTCATCAATACGAAGAAGTCATTGATTTATTTAAACATCACAACTTTACAACACTTTTTCTCCCACGAAATAATGTTGAATCTTCATATCCTCAAGTTATGAATAATTTGGCTTCATTTAAAACATATTTCACATATTAACTAGAGTATTCATTAGAAGTGACTTCATGATAAGTATAAACAACAGTTGATATGAAGTTATCCAAATTCTAATGAAAATCAAGCTCACTTAGTACTCGTGCTTCGCATTCAATAAGTTTCCTATAAGAAGCATATGCACTATGAGGATAAATAATACATGATATGACATCAGGATTTGATTCTTTTGAAATATTTTCCTCAAATTGATTAAGAGTTTCATTAGAGTGTAGATGGCGTCGAGTCTTGATTGACTATGATTACCACTACAATAAGATTACGCGCCCAAAAACGACTTGATCCTTTCGATAACTCACAAACCAGAATGCTGTAATTAGTCCAGATAAAGCACATTTATTGGCGAACTTGAGGTATCGAAAGAATACCGAGACGTGCCAACAAGTACAGGCAATAAGGGCAGAGCGTAAGAAAGTTCGAGTGAACACGATGGACGACTGAACGAAAAGTGATTTTGATACTGTTAAACAACAACGAGTGCAGTAAACCAATCACTGGTGCAATTGGTTATAATAATAATTGTTTCCATTATACCAATCGCCTTCATGTCGGGAAAAACAGGTCACTACAAGAGAATAATAGGTCATTAGTAAAATCAGCATCTTCCAAAACTGAATCTGGTTTTTGACCATGATTCGACTCATTCATCATATCATTCTCAAAGTTGTAAGGTATTTCATCAGAAATATGTGAATCATTATGACAAACCATAACTGGTACAATCACATGAGAAATCTGATAAGGAGTTGGTTGATTGGAAACTTTTGTCTTACGGTGATTCTGGGTTTCCTACAACTCTAAACTGCTCTGTGACCTTGTACTGCTTCTAGAAGTCTAACATACACTACACTACCGCGGTTCCTAAAATGTGAACGCTCTCTCCGCCATCTATTCTTCCGCTTTATTGGCCACGGCCTTTGACTGAAGATCATAATACAATTATAGCATCCGTTTAGGCCTTCCCACACTACTTTGAAGTTTTGGCCAGGATCATTATTAAATAATAATACTGGATTTAATATTCATTTTGCCTTCGGTAAAATCTTCTTCACAGGTGTTGTTGTTGTCGTCCTCTATCACCACATTCCACTTATTTAATCAATATAATAGGTTATAGTCTATTGTGGAATGAGTGTAATATGAATCTTAGTTAAAATAATCAATGTGAATTGATGTTGTTCCAACTTGGAATGGACGCCGACATAAGGTACATAAATGAGAAAGGGAATACTGTCGGTAGGTGAAAAGTATGTTCAAGATACACGGATGAGAAATCCAATATCTCATTCAATGTGACTTTAATTGAACGTTGACATAGTCTGTAAAATGAATTCAGGGGAGAATATGTTGACATCTAGAAATGTGGGATTAGAATATTCGAGATAAACATATTTCACATGCTGCTTAAATACTCAACAACTGATGAGCAACTCACCAGTGCTTCCTTACATGAACATTCACTTCAATTATGTTGATAAATGATGGTGAATATTAATATTTATTGATCTCTCAAAATTTACTTCACCGTCTGTGATGTTTGATCATGTTCGCCTAACGTTGATATTCAACACCTTAACCTATATGAATCAGTAGGTAAACCACCACTCAATCATCCTGATTACATAATCCACATCACGGTCTGTGGATTATTTCATACCAATCACTATCACAGATGAACTCACCATTACTCAACATTGTGACTAGGTACACTTCACTCTCAATCAAATATATATGATATGTTGATTATTGATTAGGATTGGGTGTGATCATCTTGTGAAGATGATCAAACATCATTTGAGGTCCAGTACATTTTCAGAGATCATCAGATATTGAAATTTATCATCATTTCTCAAAAGAATTGAAATGGACGTATATGAAAGAAAGCCTTCTTGATTTATTCATCAGTTGTTAAGTAATCAATTAGCATGTCAGATATGTTTGTCTCAACAATTTCAAACTCATATTTCTAATTGATGTTGATTAGGAGATATTTTGATTCGGTTAGACAATGTTCGATGTTTGTAGACTGTCACTTGGAAACCGTGAACTCAGATTTTATGGTAGTTGGCACAATTCAGTGAGATGTGTTCTCAATATTGAACAAACTAATACTGCTTATATGATCCAAACTCATAGCACTCAATTCTACAGCGTGAGAATTGATTACTACTACGTTACTCGGATCACAACTGTCTCCTTGTGGAAAGTAGATGTTCGTTTTTATTGATCACAGCACGGTTATCGATGTCATCGAATTCTGTCAATCAATTATTCTATCTTCATTGACCGTGGTGTGTTGAGAGTGTGTATTTCGAAGAAGTTTTCAATAGAATGAACAGTTGAATGTGTCGTTTTATATTCTATTCATTTTACAGAGTATATATTTCCATACTATAAGAAATGTTTTATGTTGAATTGTTCTTCAAGTGACAATAATGGTGAAACATTGTCGCAAACAAATCTAACTTCATCGTTTAATTGGTTACCAGCATTTTCAGATGGTAAAGAATTACCAAACTGGTTATTGGAACAGATCACAGCAACCAGTGAAAACGTGAGCATATGAAGAGTAAGTCACTAGACACTATAAGTATTTTACTATTCAATCAATATGCTTTGCTTTCTGAAGTATCACTATTCAATTGCGAAAGCTTAAATCTGTCAATCAAGTCATAACGATCTGTCAATAAATAATTCGGTTCATCTTTATGCCTCTACTACTTATTCATTGAACATAACATTGACAGAATTAGATACTTTGCTGAATGGTATTGTCAATGGATATGAGTTCACAGACTATCCTTACACTCGCGAAGCCATTCAAGCAATAATCAAAATATGTAGAGTCGAAAAATTACATCCTTCTACCAATAACTTACAGGAGTTGACAAGCATTTTTAACAATAACTCAATGAGTAGACCATATACATTAACTATTATACAAGTAAAGACAATCTGTATACTCGTCTGCCTGTCTCTCTACTTTAACACATATGCATATTCAGCTTGAGTAATCAGCCTAACAATAAGTACTGGAAAATGGTATTCTGTCGACTGATCGGATGATGTTGAAGCATCACCTCAAACATTAGTTTATAGTAAGTGTATTAACCAATCAACTATTCGTTGAACTTGATCTTGTATAATCAATGATCCAATGTAATTAAATTAGTGGAATAGATCTTGACCATTTGTTTCTAATTTACTCTAAACTAACTTGTCTTGTATTCAACATGACTTCTATCTTTCTTTGTCTATCCATTAGATTAGACCTTACATCAATACAAATCCAGTGTCACAATAGTATGATATGAGAGCAGAACCAAATATTAAATTAGTTTACGTTTTCTTATGCGACACTTCCAACTGATCAACATTCATTTCATTCTTCTCAACAACAAATTCAGTTACAAAATGGGCTTCATCATCTATTGACATTGCAATGAATGGATCAATACTTAATAATCACCATAATAATACCTGTTAAATCTGTTTGTTTACATTCTCTGTGCTCATGAACTTCCATTCGACTCTTTCGTGTATTGTCTCATACTACTTATTATTATAATTCAGTAGACAGTTGCATTCGTAATAATCAGTGAGCGCAACGGCTTCCATATTGTTTGCTTTTGAATCGCCTTTTGTTTGTTGACATACTGTTGTGAAGTTTAGACACAGCGAAAAGTTGTCATTTGCATTATCGCATGTTGTATGTACACTTGATGTTATTATCGCTTCGATAGATTTGACAATGACAATAATCCACTGTCATTGTTCACTGTTTCTCTTCCTTCTTCAATGTAGTTCCTGCTCAAAATTTCATCGTCTATGTAATATCAACATCAATACGAGGCTGATACTGATATGAATCATTCTCTTTGATTAGAACAGTTTCTCATCATTCAATAGGGTTTTCCCACTATATTCTATTGTAGCAGTAATGATGGTATTAAGTTCAACACTGACTTAGGTAATGATAATAATAAACCATGAGGTATCATCATTTTATGATAAGTTGAATTTGATTGAACAGAATGATTCAATAGTAAATAAGAATAATTGTATCATGGAATATATTATAATCAGCCAATATATTTTACAACCATACCATCTTTACTACTAACAATTATAATGTTAGTAGTACTCATAATAATGATGATAATATTAGTATTTTCATAGTTGAAATCATGAGTCAATTGAAGCTAGACCACCATGGAAAACCTGGAAGCTCTGGATGGCCGTCTCGTCCTATTGTGGGACTGCTCAACAGTCCGTATCTACTATCCCGCACTCGTGAGATTCGAACCCAGGACCTATAAGTCTGGCGTCAGAGCACTTAATCGATAGACCTGTTGTTAATGTCTAACTTCAACCAATCCACGACGTTTGAGCAGGCGTTCACCAATTGTCTTCAGTGAGTTGATATCTCTACAACAGACTTGGTTGAACTCCACTGGTCAATGCTTCCTACTAGAAACCAAGGAAGCATCCCCGAGGAGTCGCATAATAGAACGAAACGACCGTCAAGTAGGGCTTCCAGATTTTCCATGGTGGTCTAGCTTCAATTAACTCATGATTTCAACTATGAAAATACTGAAAACTCCACAAAACGCCTTCTGATCAATAATATTAATGATAAAATGCAGTTTACCGATGTGAATCAAAAGTGTGATGTTGATCCAGAAGTCAAACAATATATCCAAGCATCATCTTACATCATTATCAATACTGCTATCGCTTCAAATCATCATCGAATCATTATAATCATCATCATCATCATCCTAGAAAATGATGACACTTCTGACAAATTATCTACATCCATTACTCATCATGATTTCAACTGTCAAGTTGGAACATAGATTGTTAAGCATTCAACAGATAACCGTTATCCTACATATCAGAATCATCATCATCATTCCTCTCATTCAAAACAAAGTGTCTACCTAATCAAATTATTCGTATTTATATTGATTGTGTGATAAATGGACAGGTTACAAATGGTTGTTTGAATTCCTCAGTATTGATTCGATCAATTCACTCAAGTAATTGAGACAAACCTCATCTACACTTGAGTCTGTATAAGTGTAAGTTTGTCAAGCCATTCTTCCATGAACTCACTTTACAGAGTGTGTCATTCGAATAGTGATAACGACTCATGAAAATAATCGTTCAACTAAAATCACATTGAATGAGGTAGTGGATTTCTAATCTGAATATCATGAACACAGATTTTAACTACCGACAGTATTCCCCTTCTCTTTTATGTAACCTGATATCGGTGTCCATTTCCGGTTGGAACGACATCAATGAACAAATTTCAAACACTTTTCTGTATACTTATATCTGCACTAACTGAAGTGAACAGAAATACACAAATCGTGATGTGAATTATGTGATCAGGATGATTGATCACACTCTCATAGACAATATACATATGACGTAATTACTAGTCGATCATAAGACAATCGGCATTATTGACCGATTTTGTGTAGATTGATCAAGTAAGAAAGTGATAACTACAAGAATCAGTAGGTAAACTACAACTAAACTCACTTTGAAATTAGATGGTAATTGGTTACATTGTTTATTCATAGTTGAAGTATGACCTTATATGAATCGATATGCGAGATGATTGTTTTCACTTCATTTCTCTAAATATGAAGGTAGTGATCTATTGTACAGTAAAAATTTCATTCACGTTTGTTCTCACTCTCTATGTGTATATGGATGTGTGTATGTATGTTTATTGTCAGTCACATAAACATGTGGTGATAGAAGACGATAACAACCATAACTACAACAACACCGTATAATCATTGTTATTTCTGCATTCAACAGAGGACAACTAACAGAGATTCCAAATCACACCATCAGATAATGTACTCTATTGTTGTTTATTGATAAAGGTGTAGTTGACTAGTAGAATTCGAATCAATACGTTGATTATGAGTAGCATTCTACCACCTGATACTCACTGATTTGTCAAATTATACTACTCAATCTAAACGGTGTTCAGAGAACGTAAGAGGCACATGTTGTGTTTAGGCGAAACAAACACAGTTCATCGAGATAATGTGTGTTCCGACGAACACTTCCGGAGAATGTTATAATGCCACAGGTTGACAAAGTTGACGCAAAATTACGGACCACAATGAAGGTAAACAAATGAGTAACGAATCAATGTCCGATCGTTCTCCATGAGATGCTTAGCTCACTCGATATTCCGGTGTCGTCACATGTTCGTTTACTGCTCTAATGATTAGCATTTCACATATCATAAACGTTTGCGTTGTCATTATGAAATGACATGGAACAATTAACCAACTGATTTCGTCTTACTGCCTACTTACAACACATTTTCCAATAACCATATGCAAACTACATATGTAAGTACGAATCATACACTGCCCAATCACAATAACTGATTTGCACTATTCCGTACACAGTTCCATCACTTTGATTATCAAAATGATATACTGGTCAATGGCATAGAATGGACAATGTATGATTGGAAACCATTTCGTTGTTGATGAATTGGGGAGATAAAGCAACCATTATTCGTTCGACTACAGACTACGATGATCGAGTAAACAATATTTAGTTTATTGTCGACACCTAATTAGGGGAAACAAAACATAGATGTTCCTGGGTTGTCTTGTTGGAATTGTTATTGATTTACGAATGTGTAGACTGTCATTCATCCACCGAACTTTGAAGTTTAGCGTGAATAATATATACCCTATATATGATCTCATATCGATGATTTATTCATATGTTCACACACACACACACACCAAGTTCATTACAGGCTCAAATGATGGATTTGCGGGGAGTAGTGTAACGTCGTGTACTATATTACACCTACATAGCTTATTCTAGTTTCTGGACAAGCCAACTCACCTATAACGCTATGAGTCATATTTTGATCTTGTTAATTATTCGCTTATTGACCTTGACTATTTTTTTTATATGAGCGCATGTATATGCACCCTTCTTATCCTACCTATCACATGTCTGTCATTCATTTTAGCCTGACTATAAATGTTGATTAATGCTTGCTTATAACGAGTTGGCTTCCCAGCCATCTCCACTCTGCGTCATCTTTCCTTCGCTTGCTTACATTTGCTAATGTGCTCACTGCCTTCTAGCCCATGTTATTTATCAATAAAAATGTAGTTGCTGCTTCCCTTTGTCTTCTGATATTATACACCGTTCAGATTGTTATAATAACGGTTATCAAGACGATCGATTAACGAAGCACTACACTACAGATTAAACGGAGTCATGGAAACACTCGAATGGGAATCAGTTTTCTCTTCGTGCATTAAACATTTAATGACATTTCAGGTTGAGTAATCACTATTTCAATTACAAGTGTGGATCATATTCGATCAGAAGTGATCAGAGTTTCACAGTTTACATTTAATGACAAGTGGAGTCTTTCTCATGTCACGATAACTGACAAGATCAGTTCGATTTGTACCTGAGCAAAAAGAAATTCAATTTCACTCTGGATCTCGATATCTACTAACAGTCAGGAGTGTCGTATGACGGTCGAATAGAATTTATGTTCCTGATTGTCAGAAGTAGCAATTTTATGTGAACACTTGGATGGAGCAGTCTGACAGAATTTCTTTCAAAGAATAAAATTCAAATGTGAAAATACTCAGTTCGACATTCAATCAAAACATTTTAAGCTGCAGTGACTTTAACAAATCGTATTACAAGCAACCACCATTGACGACTACGTAACAAATCACTACTGTGTAAATAATCTATGTTCATTAACACATGAGCACACATTTTCAACACAGGCTAACCAACCACATCAATTCAATTAATCTTTTTCATACACAAAACATGTTCATCGAAAGGGGTCAGAAATCACAATAACGATTCCAATGAGTGTCAGCTAATATATTCAAACTTAATCAACAGACACATGTACTCAATAGCTAGAATAATGTTGAGTAATTATGAATTCATAAACCCAAATCATTAGTTAACAATGAATAAACACGTTTATCAAATTTCACCATCTCAACGATCATTTGAAATCATTGGAGAAGAAGGTAACAAGCAAACAATTACAAAATCTATATAAATCTACCAAGCACTAGTCACATTGTGTTGAGTGAAACTGTTCACCAAATCAGTGTATCATGCAAATTTCCATTCCATTGAATGAGATGAGATAACTGTGTTTTGTTCATTTCAACCATTTCAGATATACATTTTTGACTAGTCTATCGCTGGATACCAATTTATCTGATCGTCGTTTGATCCTACGAATTCTTCAACTGCAATGACATTTGTAAACAACCTGATGTGGAGAATGAAGAAAGCATATTTCTCGAAAATGATTCATATCAATATGAGGGTGATCAGTCAGATGTTAATACACATACCTGTTGTCAGTATTATTACTACTCACGGATCATTCGTGTCAATCGGCCATATCCAATTTGTATAGCGAGCTTGAATGAAACTGATTGGTCTCACGTGACTTGGATACACGTTCCAACAAAGTCAGTCATGCAAATGTGTGCAAAATTTTAAGTTATTCGTGCAATAATCCAGTTGCAATATTACTATGC
This sequence comes from Schistosoma rodhaini, assembly GCA_944470415.2. Lineage (NCBI taxonomy): Eukaryota > Metazoa > Platyhelminthes > Trematoda > Strigeidida > Schistosomatidae > Schistosoma > Schistosoma rodhaini. The sequence continues at coordinate 21,826,850 of OX104041.1, forward strand.
TGATGTCACTAGATTGGAGATTCTTGGTGACGGTAAGTGAATGCATTTTCTTTGAACTAGATTGTTGATTGTATTGTCTCAGTTAACACATCTTATTCTGTAACTGAATGTTACTTTCATTTATTCAGTGCATCATCTCTATGCCTTGTCTGACATACAAATCATCTGTTGATGTCTATCCATATTCAACCTATTCATAGTTTGATATCCCTCAGTAAACGAATAACAGTTTATCCAATTCATTTCAATCTACACTTCATTTCACAATCATTCACTCACTCACTCACTCATTCATCCATTCATTCATTCACTGATTCGTTGACTGTAGAATACCAATCAAATCTCATGTTTCTATTCAATTAATATAGGTATAACACAAATATATGGAGAAGACCAACACGGATGTATGGACGATCTTATTTCAATCAATTCTAATTCTGAATTACACGCTTCCCATCACAGTGAGTTCTCCCATTATTCAGTAAGATTTTGTTTTGTTGCTCTGTATGATTTGGTTTGAGAACATGTGTTCAGAACACGTATTGATTACTGTGAGGTGAAAATATAAAATGAGACAAACATCCATTTCGAAGTAAATACGAATTGATTGAATGGAAATAATCAACGACATGATGATATTATTGATCAAGTCAACAGTACATATTTTCTAGTCAATCAATCAACCAACCAGGTGGTCGGACGTTGAGTCATTCAGAAGTCAATGAGCATTGACTGGTTGAAAATTGATCCCAGTCGATCATAACCGAATCTAATAATGATGTGTTGTCTTGGAATACTGTAGTGATATGATGGGATTGAATGCGACAATAGAATTTCAACTGATTGTGATTTCAGCTGAATTATACATCCGTTTTCAATTCAATTTTGTGATTACTCAGTGTAATATTTGTTTTATTCTTCTATGTGATAATATTCTATTCGATGTGACCATTTCTGTGAGGGTGATAGTTGTCCATGATAAGATATTGTTGGATTGAATGAACATGAACTATGCTCGACATGACACACAGTATGTGATTTCTGATAATTCTGTGTATTTTACATATTTGTGTCTACAGGGTCGAATTGCAAGTTTCCATTTTCCAATATGTGACAGTCTGGTCCCAGTTAGAAATCAGTTGTCAGTTCAACCTACACACCAAATCCTGTTACCGCATTGATATATAAATACACTTCTGCTTTTCATATCAAGTGGCTGTTACAATGAACGACCAGGTTACTATTGTGAGAACATGTGAATTTGAATTAAGGAAGCGAAATCAACACTTCAGTTTGATGAAGATTTCTTCATTCAATCTCGTTCAATGCTCAACGGTACATTGAAGGAACACATGCTCAAACAATTAAATTCGTAATCGCACTCACCAATTATAAATAGATTTAGCGAGGTAACTGGTACTGCAATCAGGAAGGGTTTTGTGGGATAAATGTTTCTAATGAATCGATTTCTGATCAAATGTCTCATGATGGAGATGGTGATGATGATGATGATGATATTTGAGATTCATTAGTTGCTAATGGAGTCCTCAGTGAATTTGGGAAAAATATTTCATGTGAATGAAATTGTGGTTGCAAACGTGATGTTGCTCGTTTTCAAAATGCATTCGTTTGCACAGCGAACCCTGATCAATATGAATCACAAGCTCTTAATGGGTTCAAATCTGATGATAGTTCTGATGGTTCCAATTGAAACATTATTGTTACTCACCATCCATTCAGTGTTAATCAATGTGAGAAACATATTTCGTAGTATTGCAGCTAGATTGTTGCACATTTGCATCACTGACTCTGTTGGAACGTGTATCTAAGTCACGTGAGACCAATCAGTTTCATTCAAACTTGCTATACAAAGTGAATATGGCCGATTCACGCGAATGATCCGTGAGTAGTAATAATACTGACAATGGTTATGTGTATTAGCATCTGACTGATCACTTTCATATTTGAATGAATCACTTTCGAGAAACATTCGTTCTTTATTCTGTAAATCAGGTAGTTCGCAAAAGTCATTGCAGTTGAAGAACTTGTAGGTGAAAATGATGGTCAGATAAATTGATATCCAGCGATAGAGAAGGCGAAATGGTGTATTTCAAATGGTTGAAATGAGCAAAACACAGTTATCTCATCTCATTCAATGGAAATGGAAATTTGTATGATACACTGATTCGGTGAATGCCTTCATCAGGCATCCATCTAAGGAAGAAAGATGCGACACACTGTCAGAATAAAGTCTGGGTCTCTTCTATTTGAATTTGAAATTGAACAATTGTGAGGAATCTGCACGTGAATTTGTTATCATGTGGTGAAGTTGTATTGACGTGCTGACTTCCATTGATTGTCGTTCATTTTCCATGATAAATCTTGCCACACAGTTTCCTGATCAAACTCATAACAATCCACACCGGTTCACTTCAACTCACATGAAATATTCCACGCTACATGTGGATTCCAATATTTGAACAGCTACTGTATTCCGTATGTGTGAAATGACAAACACTAACATTCACATTACCATACACAATCTGTGGTCGTCAACATTTTCATCATCGAATTACTATGCTAAATTCTACTGTAAACATCTGAACAATTGATGTTCAACAATGAAATGATTCGTGTTACTTCATTATTCAAATCAACAATGTTCTATTGTTTTGTCTATTTCGGTATACAATAGGGCTACGCTATTGATAAACTGTTGATTTCCAGCAATGTCGCACCACATTCGATCTGTGTAATTAACTCCACCACCGATTCTTAGTTTACATATTCATCTCCCTCTCAATCCACATGCACTTGCCAACAGAATTACATTCACAACATCTCTGTTACTGCATGTTCTATTCACATGACCGTTTCTTCACTATGACCAATGTTTCTTTGAATACTATTCGTATTTGCATTATTATTATGACTATTATTTGTCTCACAACAGTTGCACAACATTATCACTTTTGTAACGCAACATTGTGTAATTTATTAGTATGCTCTATACTTTGATCTTTGTGACACAATCATTATGAACTTGTCGTTGTAGAGTATGATGACGAAGTTATCGAGAAGAGTTTCTACTAATACAATATTCTTTGGTTTTATCAATATGATATGGGTGTAGGAAGCAATTTCCTACAGGGGTGATTTTTTTCACTTCATTTCTCTAAATATGAAGGTAGTGATCTATTGTAAAGTGAAAAATTTAATAATGTTTGTTCTCTCTCACTCTCCCTGTATCTCTGAGTGTGTATGGATGTGTATTTAGGTGATTTAAGTTGTTTATTTTAACTAAGATTCATATTACACTCATTCCACAATAGACTATACCATATTATATTGATCAATTAGGTGGAATGTGGTGATAGAGGACGAAAACAACACCGTATAATCATTGTTATTTCTGCATTCAAATGAGGTCAACAGATACATATTCCAAATCACACTATCAGATAATCTACTCTATTGTAGTTTATTGACAAAGGTGTAGTTGATTAGTAGAATTCAAATCGATACGTTGATTATGTGTAACAATCTACCACCTAATGCTCTCTGAATCGTCAAATCATACTCCTCAATCTAAACAGTGTTCAGAGAACGTATGAAGCACATGTTGTGTTTAGGCGAAACAAATACTGTTGATCGAGATAATGTGTGTTCTGACAAACACTTCTGGAGAATGCTTTCTAACCTAGGTTCATTGACAGTGTAGGACCAGTGAAATGTCACTGAACCCCAGCCAAATCATCTGGCAGTTAGTTCACTAAATATCGAACTGATCATCGATACTCGTAAAGGTCAAGGACAATTAACGAGCATCAGTTAATCATACGTCATGGACTGGCCGATGCGCAAGTGGTTCTACTTTCGCTTGTATCTACTTTAAGCAATACATTCCTGTAATAACGTCCTTTGTGTTGTACAATCTTCAGTGCATGCATGGTCCCTTGATACGTCGATAGGACAATCCACATAAGATGCTGGCCGCGAAGTGCGACTTCGAAGTAAGCTTGTTCGTTACACTGTTCCCGTCTTACTCGAGTAAGCCTTCAATCATTCGACATAGATCATCAACATTGATGGTCTACAACAGCAATCTAAACAACTTCTCCATGAACTCACATTTACGCAAACTGAACGGACTACAGATCCCTATTGTAAAGTTTGATGGATAAGTGAACACACCAATGATAGGTGAAACGCACACCACCGCACTAAATTCTTTGACCTTGTATGACTGTCTTTGTTTTATCCACCAATCACAATTTTATGTTCATTCTGAAACAATATTCTCCCTTTGTGACTCACTTTTCCTATTCCCCAGTTACTGTTCGGTGTGTCATTTATATTTCTCCCTTTCACTATGTAATAGACTACTGTTTATTCACATACTAATGTTGTTAATTTACGTTTTAGAAACAGATAAAGTTTATTAGGCCAAATAGCTTACTTGTTTTGACTTTGGCGAAAACAAGATTTTGTATTCGACAGTCTAGAGAATAGCTTAAAGTTAGGAAATTGCTTCCTACAAAGTTTCGAACAGTAAACCTCGACACACTTACAAAAATGACTTCTAATAAATACTACGATTCCGATGAGATTCCAGAGTTATCACCACATCATATGGAGTTTATGATGAGGACCAACTTGAAAACGACAAACCCAAAACTAATAGCATGATAGAATTAGAGTTAGCTAGATTACGTATAACTCAGTTGGAAAAGGAAATTGAGCTAGAAAAGTTACGCCGCCAGAAGAGTGAGGGTTTCGGTCGATCAATAAACAACAGCGAGGATGTAATATTAAAAAATCTGTATTTACCAAAAAGGGAAATCTTAAGATTCGATGGTACCCCAATTAATTACTGGGATTTTACTAGGAATTTTGAGGAATGCATCGGATGCGAGAATATTGGATTTAGAGCTAAACTAAATTACTTGATTCAATATTGTGACGGCGAAGCGAAAGCCGCCATTCTTCATTGTGCTATACTAGACCCAGAGATAGGCTATCATCAAGCCCTAAAGCTTTTACAAGAAACCTTTGGTCAAAAGCACGTAATAGCACGCACGTTCATCGACAACTTGCTAACTTTTCCCAATATAAAAAAGAACCAACCAGATGGTTTAAGAAAATTGTCCCGGGAAATGCAAGCATGCTGTTTGACTCTCGAACAAATGAATTACGTTTCTGATCTGAACTCTACCAGAACTATTGAAGCTATGGTTCTGAAATTACCGACGCATGTTCAACAAAAGTGGCTAAAGACAGCTTATTAGATTATCAGAGGAGATCATGAGCCTCTATTCGCCGACCTTACTGTCTTTGTAAAGGAACAAGCCGATATGGCTAATACTCGATATGGATTACTCGTCAACCGCGGTAGTAATAGTGACAATAGGGATATCGGGGTTCTAAAGGGGAGATGTAATGCAGATTACAATGCAGCAAGGATATCTTATATGAGTAGTAATGATGACAATGTCCACTTACGTAGTTCATCCTGTTTAGAGTGCTCAGGTGATCATTCCTTAGATCAATATCAGAAGTTTCAAGACAAGAATGTTAGAGAAAGGAAAGAATTCGTTCTTAGACACAAGTTATGTAATGTTTGTCTGAAGGCCAACCATGTTGAAGGATGCGGTTGGAGACATCATACCCTGTTACACGAGAAGCACGGAGAACAGAGAGATAGCAATAGTGATGTTTACATTAATACTCAGTTCTGTACGGAGGGAAGTGTTAAGCGTATGCAGAGACCAGTAGCATTTGCAGTGGTGCCTGTATAGTTAAAAAATGGTGAGAAGATTATTCAGACTTGAGCTTTGCTGGATAGTGGGTCAGATACGTCCCTCATTGTTGATGATCTGGCTAAGGAGTTAAGCCTCGAGGGAATACAAAAAACGGTGTCTTTAAAAACTCTTAGTAATGAATCGTCGTTGATATCCAAGGAGGTCGATGTAGAATTGCACACCATAGATTTTTCGTCGTCTGTTAAAGTGCGAAAGGTGTTGACAGTCAAAAAACTACCAACGGTTCACAGGACTGTGCCAACGGCAAATCAAATGGCATCTTGGTCTCATTTAAATGACATAAGGTTTCCGAGAGTAGAAGACGAAAATGTCAAACTGTTGATTGGGTGTAACGCACCAAGCGTGCACGAGATGAAAGAGGTAAGAACTGGGAAGACGAACGAACCGTCTGCTGTGAGAACTCTATTAGGTTGGACGTTGTTCGGTCCCTACGGAGAACTCCATGGAAGCAAACGTGTATTTAATCACCTCTCAAATAAAGAGGAATTAGAGGATAAGTTTGAACAATTTTTCTCAACGGGATTCAAAGATCCATTTAGTTGTACTACGTTGATGTCTGTAGAAGATCGTATAGCACTCAGTGCTATATCGAATTCAGTGCAAAGGTTAAATGGGCACTATCAAATAGCTCTACATTGGAGGCACGAACACAAGTTGCCTAATAATAAGAAATTAGCAGAACGTAGACTTAGCTGTTTAAAAGGTCCACTTATTCGTAATACGAAGTTGCTCCAAGACTATACGAGCGCTGTGACTCAGTATATAGAACGAGATTATGCCGAAAGGGTAAACGATAACCACGTTGATGGACGAATTTGGTATCTTCCTCATCACCCTGTCTTTCATCCCAAATTAAGAATAGTTTTTGATTGTGCAGCTCAGTATGCTGTAACGTCTTTAAACAAGAATCTGTATTCTGGACCTGATTTAGTTACTAACGTAGTAGACGTATTTACCAGGTTTCGACAACGACCGATAGGTCTTACGGCGGACATAGAAGCAATGTTCCATCAAGTATTAGTTCCGGCACGTGATCGAGATGCTCTTAGATTTTTGTGGTGGCCAGGTGGAGACTTAGAAAGAGAGCCAGAAGTCTATAGAATGAAAGTCCATCTGTTCGGAGCAACCTCATAGCCTTGTTGTGCCACGTTTGCCTTGCAGAAAGCAATTTCTGATAATCTAGATAAATTTCCCAGAGTTGTTACGCAATTAGCTAAGGAACAGTTCTATGTGGACGATTTATTGATAAGTGTGGATACAACAGAAGAAGCCAAACTGATACATTCACACTTCAAAGGACTTCTGAGTTTGGGAGGATTTAACTTAACTAAATGGAGTAGCAATAATGTTGAAGTGTTGGAGTTCGACCCAGAGGAAGACCGTACTGAAAGAAACGTTACCGTCTGCGAGTCTAATGAGACGAGTAAGCGAACTCTGGGAATCGAGTGGAACATCCGAACAAAAATATCATGTCTCAAAGTTCGTGAGTATCATGTAAACCTAACCATAAGAAATATTTTGTCATATGTAGCATCTATTCGTGATCCAGTAGGGCTTATTGCCTCAATAATACTACCAGTCAAAATGACCTTACATGATACTTGTAGGCAGAAATTAGACGGGGATGCAGAGTTATACATAAATTGTCAAGCGAAGTGGAATATTTGGCGTAGACACTTAAAAGAGTCGAACTACTTAAGAATACCGAGATGTTTGAAATCAGAGTTTGAACCATCATCTCAGATTAATTGTTTTACCGTTGTTTCTGAGCTTGCGTATGAAACTGTTACGTATATTCGTTATGGAAGTGTTTTTCGTCAGATTCATTGCTCCTTTCTGGTAGCTAATTTTAGAGTTGCTCCTCTAAAACTAGTCACTATGCCCAGAATGGAATTAACAGTATGTGCTCTCTGTAATAAAGTCGGCAAGTATGCAAAAGAACAGTTAAATATTCCCATTTCATCGGTCATCTATTGGACTATTCTAAGAGCGCTTTTATTTCAAAGTGTGCCGATCGATGAAGCTTAAAGCGTATTAAATAACAGACCACTAGTTAAAATGACGGATGATCCTGGTACCCTAGAGGCTCTTATACCGGATAAATCGTTGTTGACATACAAAGGATTATCATCCGGCGATGTTTCTGTGGACAAGACTTTATTATACAATAAAAGATGGAAAGAAGCTCATAGGTTAACCACCGCATTTTGGTATAGGTGGATAAGAGAATATCTAACGACTCTCCGAACAAAAGATAAATGGTTGAACATATGCAAGAATTTACAACCGGGCGACCAAGTTCTCGTTAGTAGCTTTGAAACGAGCAGAAGTCTATGGCCTAAAGCCACTGTCGAACAGGTAAGCTATGGCCCAGATGGACGAGTTCGTACAGCAAGGTTGAGAATGGCAAACGAAGAAATCTTCGGGATGTGCGAAGCCTGTGTCTATTGGAAGAAGCCGGTTACCTGACGGCGACATACGACGACGGACGTGGTTGGCGTTTCGGGGGGAGTGTAAAGTGTGATGGATAAGTGAACACACCAATGATAGGTGAAACGCACACCACCGCACTAAATTCTTTGACCTTGTATGACTGTCTTTGTTTTATCCACCAATCACAATTTTATGTTCATTCTGAAACAATATTCTCCCTTTGTGACTCACTTTTCCTATTCCCCAGTTACTGTTCGGTGTGTCATTTATATTTCTCCCTTTCACTATGTAATAGACTACTGTTTATTCACATACTAATGTTGTTAATTTACGTTTTAGAAACAGATAAAGTTTATTAGGCCAAATAGCTTACTTGATTTGACTTTGGCGAAAACAAGATTTTGTATTCGACAGTCTAGAGAATAGCTTAAAGTTACCCCTGTAGGAAATTGCTTCCTACACCCATATCATATTGATAAAACCAAAGAATATTGTATTAGTAGAAACTCTTCTCGATAACTTCGTCATCATACTCTACAACGACAAGTTCATAATGATTGTGTCACAAAGATCAAAGTATAGAGCATACTAATAAATTACACAATGTTGCGTTACAAAAGTGATAATGTTGTGCAACTGTTGTGAGACAAATAATAGTCATAATAATAATGCAAATACGAATAGTATTCAAAGAAACATTGGTCATAGTGAAGAAACGGTCATGTGAATAGAACATGCAGTAACAGAGATGTTGTGAATGTAATTCTGTTGGCAAGTGCATGTGGATTGAGAGGGAGATGAATATGTAAACTAAGAATCGGTGGTGGAGTTAATTACACAGATCGAATGTGGTGCGACATTGCTGGAAATCAACAGTTTATCAATAGCGTAGCCCTATTGTATACCGAAATAGACAAAACAATAGAACATTGTTGATTTGAATAATGAAGTAACACGAATCATTTCATTGTTGAACATCAATTGTTCAGATGTTTACAGTAGAATTTAGCATAGTAATTCGATGATGAAAATGTTGACGACCACAGATTGTGTATGGTAATGTGAATGTTAGTGTTTGTCATTTCACACATACGGAATACAGTAGCTGTTCAAATATTGGAATCCACATGTAGCGTGGAATATTTCATGTGAGTTGAAGTGAACCGGTGTGGATTGTTATGAGTTTGATCAGGAAACTGTGTGGCAAGATTTATCATGGAAAATGAACGACAATCAATGGAAGTCAGCACGTCAATACAACTACACCAAATGATCAATATCACATTAAGAAAGAACAAACGTCGACACACCTTTGACAGTGTGTCTCCTCTTTCCTTAACACATGAGAATCTAGTAACACTATACATTAAATAAATGTATCATACAAATTTCCATTTCCATTGAATGAGATGAGATAACTGTGTTTTGTTCATTTCAACCATTTGAGATATACATTTTTGACTAGTCTATCGCTGGATACTAATTTATCTGATCGTCGTTTGACCTTACAAATTCTTCAACGCTGAAGACATTTGTAAACAACCTGATTTGGAGAAAGAAGAAAGAGTATTTGCAAATGATACATATCGTTATGAGAGTGATCAGTCAGATGTTAATACACATATTCACTCCCATTATTACCACTATTCACAGATCATTCGCATTAATCAGTCATACACGATTTGTATTGGGAGTTTGAGTGAGACTCATTCGTCTCATGTGACTTGGATACATGTTCCGACAGAGTCAGTCATGCAAATGTGTGCATCATTTTAGATTATTGGTGCAACAATCCAATTGAAATAATACTATGCTGATGTCACTATATTCGAGATTCTTGATGACGGTGTCAGACGCTGTCTCATTCAGTAGCCTTCATGTAAAATAAACCGTCATTTCTATCATGTCAGACATCGAGCCTCAAATAATAATTCGATCTATTCTACTTGGTGACTAATTTTGAATTTTCCCACTGTATGAACGTTGTCAATCCTGAATATTCCACATTCCCGACTGCATTCCATACTTGTTACATCAGTTCATTCATTAGAGCATTCAGAGAAGTATCTATGTGGCATATATAATGCATGACAGCACCAAACATCTGCTGCAATAACATGTGAAATGTGATCAGGATGCGACTCGTTTGGAACATATTTCTCACATTGATTACCAGTGGATGGATTGTGAGTATAAATGACGTTTGAATTGGAACCATCAGAAGTATCGATAGATTTAAACAGATTGAGAACTTGTGCTTCATATTGACCAATGTTTGTTCTGCAAACATAAGCATTGTGAAAACGAGCAACATCACGTTTGGAACCACAATTTTATTCACATGAAATATTTTTCTCAAATTCATTAACGACTTCATTAGCAACCAATGAATCTCAAATATCAGTATCATCATTATCAGACATTTGATCATTTGAAACATTTATCCTACAAAACTCTTCCTGATTACAGTAGGAAACGAACCAGTTACCTCGTTAAATCTATTTATAATTGGTGAGTGCGATTACGGATGTGATTGTTTGAGCATGTGATCCTTCAGTACACCGTTGAGCATTGAACGAGATTGAATGAAGAAATCTTCATCAAACTGAAGTGTTGATTTCGCTTCCTCAATTCAAATTCACATGTTCTCACAATAGTAACCTGGTCGTTCATTGTAACAGCCACTTGATATGAAAAGCAGAAGTGCATTTATAATTCAATGAAGTAACAGGATTTGGTGTGTAGGTTGAACTGACAACTGATTTCTAACTGGGACCAGACTGTCACATATTGGAAAATGGAAACTTGCAATTCGACCCTGTAGACACAAATATGTAAAATACACAGAATTATCAGAAATCACATACTGTGTGTCATGTCGAGCATAGTTCATGTTCATTCAATCAAACAATACCTTATCATGGACAACTATCACCCTCACAGAAATGGTCACACCGAATAGAACATTATCACATAGGAGAATAAAACAAATATTACACTGAGTAATCACCACATTGAATTGAAAACGGAAGTACTATGCAGTCGAAATGCCATTGTCCCATTCAATCCCATCATATCATTACAGTATTCCAAGACAACACATCATTATTAGATTCGGTTGTGATCAACTGGAATGAATGTTCAACCAGTCAATGAAATCGAATGATGCTCCATTTGTGATTAATTTCTGATTGACTAAGATATCAGTGCAACATCTTGAGAAACTATGCACAACTCGTTGCACATTATTTCTCATTTCATGATACAAATTGTCTGGTATATAAACCGATTATGCTTGAAATAAATGATTCATACCGAAGTGTATGTTCTGGATACAACTGGTTTGGCTAGTCAGAAGCCGGACCTATGAGTACTTCAGACTGCTCATACGGTTTCCGTGTGTCACTGTTCCAATCGAAAAATCGCTGCCCTCTAATTGGCGGTCTTATCGCGTTCTACGTTAACAGGGCATCCACTCGGTCAAAAGTTATAACATCTACCAATGATCATTTAACACTCGAACAAATTTTCAGTGTACTTTCTCACATTCAATCATCAAACACTGTATCATATCTGAATACATCCGCTGAATGATTGAGTACCTTCAAACTCAGATTCATCATTCAACAACACCTGATCATCTGACTACAACGTGATAATTGAGTGTTGTAAAAGAGAGCTGTCAACATACAACCACCTATATCAGAAGCACCTCATCATTGAAGTAATGTTCAAACGATTAGAGGATTTCACGAATGACTCTCTCCCACTACATTTTCCTGCACATTTACACCTTACTGTTGTCAATTTCTAGGTATAATTGAATGACATGAAGTGAACAGGGAAATTGTCATTGATTGCAATTAATGAAAGTATATGCGTTAACATATCATATATGATTAAACAATTATTTCATGTTTACTTACGTGTAGCACCAACGTCTAGCTGAACAGACCACTTAACAGAGATTGATTTCTCTGAAACGATGAAAATAAAATTCAATGGATATCTATCTCATTCAATAAACATACGTTTTAACACAGAATGAGTTTGCACAACAGTTATCATGTTCCCTTCGAGATTCCAGTTGAACCGACACAATAAAATGAGTAACCATCATTACGAGGGATTTTCGACGATTGTCAGTGTTTCATCGTTACGACGGACGACTGACTACAATCAAGTGAGAATAGAAATTTATTTCATTAACATTCGTTCTAGTGTAGTGAAGGAGAACACAAGTGTGGACAATCGAATATGATTAAACACAAAATCACAGAATGTCTTACTAGAATCTAAAAAACACACAGTAAATACTTCAATTGAAAATGTCAATCAATCGTTTCACATTTCATTGTTCCTTCGTTTTCGAACCAATCATTCTCTGTTCTCACTCTCTTTTCTTCAATCTTCTTAGCCTTCTGCCTCCAGGCATTTCATTTGATTATATATATTATATATATCTGTCTACATCAGTAACACACACCACGCTAGGAGCTTAAGATTGACTGAGAGATGTTTAGTATCTCTCTGACAATATTCATACAAAATCATTTTTTGAAATTCTATCACTCCAACGGAACTGTGTTCTCTCAATTGGAGTAATTATTATGCCGAAATGTTACTCCACTGTCAACGATTCTGATGACTGATCGACATTAATGTTAACTAATGACCAGCCTCAATATCAGATCGAATCATGAATTCAACTGTTAAAATATAGAAAGCGTTAGATATCACTTGACCAAAAGACAAACTCCCTCGAAGAAAGCTCAAGGCAAGTGTTGGAGGACATCAAGTATAATGTAACAGTTCATAACTTCCAATGATACAAATTGAATGCTCACACAGATTCACATGTTCTTGACCTTGTGATCAGTCTGATTCATTGAATCTACCAACAAGTATCGTGTTGGTGACATGTCTCCTCTCTTGCAGTGTGAATAGATTGACTTGCTCATTGACTTCTGAATGACTCAACGTCCGACTAACTGGTTGGTTGACTGATTGACTAGAAAATATGTACTGTTGACTTGATCAATCATATCAGCATGTCGTTGATTATTTCCATTCAATCAATTCGTGTTTACTTCGAAGTGGATGTTTGTCTCACTTTATATTTTCACATCACAGTAATCAATACGTGTTCTGAACACATATTCTCAAACCAAATCATACAAACAAATCAATCGGCATGTTTCGGTGGTCAGTTCCTGTGTGATAATCAAGTGAAATACTGATCCATTTATACAGAATGAATGTGAGGAAGGAACAAAACAAAATCTTACTGAATAATGGAAGAACTCACTGTGATGGGAAGCGTGTAATTCAGAATGAGGATTGACTGGAATAGGATCGTCCATACATCCGTATTGGTCTTCTCCATATATTTGTGTTATACCTATATTAATTGAATAGAAACATGAGATTTGATTGGTATTCTACAGTCAACGAATCAGTGAATGAATGAATGGATGAATGAGTGAGTGAGTGAGTGAATGATTGTGAAATGAAGTGTAGATTGAAATGAATTGGATATACTGTCATTAGTTTACTGATGGATATCAAACTATAGTATAGAGATGATTCACTGAATAAATGAAAGTGACATTGAGTTAATGATTAAAATGTGTTAAATAAGACTATTCAATAAACACTGTAGTTCAAAGAAATGCATTCACTTACCGTTATCACGGATCTCGAATCTAGTGACATCAGCATAGTATTTTTTTCAACTGGATTGTTGCACGAATAACCTAAAATGATGCACACATTTGCATGACTGACTCTGTTGGAATATGTTTCGAAGTCATGTGAGACAAATCAGTTTCATTCAAACTCCCAATACAAACTAGGTTTGGCTGATTGACGCGAACGATCAGTGAGTAGTGATAATAATGGTAGTGCGTATGTGTATTAACATCTGATTGATCACTCTCATATCGATATGTATCATTTGCAAATACTCTTTCTTCATTCTCCTCATCAGGTTGTTTACAAATGTCTTCAGCGTTGAAGAATTTGTAAGGTCAAACGACGATCAGATAAATTAGTATCCAGCGATAGACTAGTCAAAAATGTATATCTCAAATGGTTGAAATGAACAAAACACAGTTATCTCATCTCATTCAATGGAATGGAAATTTGTATGATACACTGATTTGGTGAACAGTTTCACTCAACACAATGTGACTAGTGCTTGGTAGGTTTACATAGATTTTGTAATTGTTTGCTTGTTTCCTACTCCTCCAATGATTCCAAATGACCATTGAGAAGGTGAAATTTGATAAACGTGTTTATTCATTGTTAACCAATGATTTGGGTTTATGAATACATAGTTAATCAACATTGTTTTGACTATTGATTATAGGACATGGTTATTGTGATTCCTGACCCCTTTCGATGAACATGTTGTGTGTATGAAACAGAATACTTGAATTGATGTGATTGGTTAATCTGTGTTGAAAGTGCGTGCTCATGTGCTAATGAACAAAAATTGTTTTCACAGTAGTAATTTGTTACGTGGTTGTCAATAGTGCTTACTTGTAATATGATTTGTTAAAGTCACTGCAGCTTAAAATGTTTTGATTGGATGTCGAACTGAGCATTTTCACATTAGAATTTTATTCTTTGAAAGAAATTCTGTAAAACTGTTCCATCCAAGTGTTCACATAAAATTGTTACTTCTCACAATCAGGAACATCAATTCTGTTCGACCGTCATACGACACTCCTGACTGTGAGTAGATATCGAGATTCAGAGTGGAATTGAATTTCTTTTCGATCAGGTACAAATCAAACTGATCTAGTCAGTTTTGATGACATGAGAAATACTCCACTTGTCATGAAATGTAAACTGTGAAACTCTGATCACTTCTGATCGAATATGATCCACACTTGTAATTAGAATAGTGACCACTGATCCTGAAGTTTAAGTAAATGTTTAATTGTGATGTTCAAGAATATTTGAATTGTAGTATGAACAAGTAATCTCAGCAATAACGCAATCTATTCAAGAAGTATTAGATTAGCACGAACGACCGTACTGTATTTGGAATCCAAAATCAAACAGTCATCAATACAAAGGAATCACTGGTTCATTCATACACCACATACGCAACAACTTAAATTGGACTGTAAGTGTCTGTAATGAATTGTAAGTGTTCTTAAGTTCATCTTACGTATGTTCGACAGTGTGTTGGATGTAGACTGTGTATTATCCAGAATGTACTCGTTAGTATTAGAATTAACAACCGAATTTGGAACAAACTCAACTGAATACTGGAATTGTATACAATCGTTATGTCAATTGTGTAGTGAAACCACTGTTATCTAGAATTGGCACTATAGTCTTTACAACACTTTTTCCCCACGAAATAATGTTGAATCTTCATATCCTCAAGTTATGAATAATTTGGCTTCATTTAAAACATATTTCACATATTAACTAGAGTATTCATTAGAAGTGACTTCATGATAAGTATAAACAACAGTTGATATGAAGTTATCCAAATTCTAATGAAAATCAAGCTCACTTAGTACTCGTACTTCGCATTCAATAAGTTTCCTATAAGAAGCACATGCACTATGAGGATAAATAATACATGATATGACATCAGGATTTGATTCTTTTGAAATATTTTCCTCAAATTGATTAAGAGTTTCATTAGAGTGTAGATGGCGTCGAGTCTTGATTGACTACGATTACCACTACAATAAGATTACGCGCCCAAAAACGACTTGATCCTTTCGATAACTCACAAACCAGAATGCTGTAATTAGTCCGGATAAAGCACATTTATTGACGATCTTGAGGTATCGAAAGAATACCGAGACGTGCCAACAAGTACAGGCAATAAGGGCAGAGCGTAAGAAAGTTCGAGTGAACACGATGGACGACTGAACGAAAAGTGATTTTGATACTGTTAAACAACAACGAGTGCAGTAAACCAATCACTGGTGCAATTGGTTATAATAATAATTGTTTCCATTATACCAATCGCCTTCATGTCGGGAAAAACAGGTCACTACAAGAGAATAATAGGTCATTAGTAAAATCAGCATCTTCCAAAACTGAATCTGGTTTTTGACCATGATTCGACTCATTCATCATATCATTCTCAAAGTTGTAAGGTATTTCATCAGAAATATGTGAATCATTATGACAAACCATAACTGGTACAATCACATGAGAAATCTGATAAGGAGTTGGTTGATTGGAAACTTTTGTCTTTTAGTGATTCTAGGTTTCGTTCAACTCTGGACTGCTATGTGACTCTATACCGCTTCTAAAAGTCTATTGTGACATGCATAGTTGGGGACGATTTTTAACAACCAAATAAAAATCACATAATTTTCCTGTTTGTCACACTTTATATGTAGCCACACTTATATTCAATATCTTTTGTTTCTCTGTATCAATGGTAGAGAAACATTTATATTTGTTTGGTTATATCTAACATACACTACACTGCCGCGGTTCTTAATATGTGAACGCTCTCTCCGCCGTCCATTCTTCTGCTTTATTGGTCACGGCCCTTGATTGAAGATTATAGCGTCATTTTAGGCCTTCCCACACTACTTTGAAGCTTGGGCCAGGATCATTATTAAATAATACTACAGGATTTAATCTTCATTTTGCCGCCGGTACCATCATGTGCAAAGGAACATTTGTTAATCAAGTGGATTTATTTGTGTTTGTCATCTCAGAGAGCAGCTTACATGTGACATTCATTTCATAAAAACTGTCACCATTTGGTTGTTCAATATACCATTTTATATTCACACAGTAATTTGTTATATTTTGCGTTACTCATAGACATATGTTTAGATTTGTAGTGTTAATTCTTTTGGTGCATTATTGGCAACTTAGCGTATTGTTGTATCTTAACTAAGCCCTTTTGATGGGATCCATCACGAATCTTAGAAAAAGACAATTGATCATTAGAAACAATCACCTTAGTAGAATCACAAATTTTAGCATTAGTTTCAGCGAAATGAATTATGGTATTACACACTGACTGAATGTGTCCAGTTTTACCACATTTAAAGCATTTAGAATTACGAAATACACATGAATTCATAGGTGAAACTTGCCACAGACAAAGCATTTACCAAACATGTGCTCATCTTCGTGAAATGTTTCACTAATCAATGAATTGTTCCCTCAATAAACTTGATTATGTATTGGACTTGGACGACGTAATAAAGTAGTGAAATTCCTGATGTTCTGGCGAGTTATTTAATCAAAAGTCTCTCCCTTACCGCATTCGGAATTTGTATAATTTACATGGTCCAGCGGTAGTTGTTTGAGAGTTGCATAAGGGATTGAAACCGGCTTGTCTAGAAATGCCAAAGTATTTATTAAGCTGTATGCTTCTTTTCCGATGAATGTAAGGAAATGGGCCACAAAATAAGAATTCTCATCATCTTCCTTGGTCATAGCTCAGATTTCGAATCTCTCCATGTAATCCTCAAAAGTATTAAAATCTGAATGTACTTCCAACCATTCCATAACAGGCTCCATCGCGACGCCAATGTGATGATTTGAAGTATTTGAATTATATTATGAACTAGCAATCCCAGCAACAACGAAATTACTCAAGAAGTATTAGATTAACACGAACGAATGTACTATATTTGGAGTTTATAATCAACAGTCATGAATACAAGGGAATTATTGGTTCATTCAAACACCACATTAATGCACAAAGAGAAGACAATTTTCCATCCGAGTGTTTCCACGAATTGATTTAACATATCATTTGAGCCCGTAATGGTCTTTGTATTTTTGTGAACATATGAATGAATCATTGTTATGAGATCATATATAGGCTATATATTATTCACGCTAAACTACTCTTTCAACCAAGTAACGTTTAAGCGTCTTCCACAAGTACCTATCGAACCTGTTAATCGAAATGAAGTTTTGCATTCATTTCACAATATCATCTGATTCAGTGTTCTTCAGAAAATAAGTGTGTTCACATCAGTGTCATTAAAAATTCACGAATTGAATACCAAACTCTACAATCGAAACAGCAATTACTGGAACTGACTCTAATGGGATTCCACTCAAGATCGAAGGAAAACATAGTTGACACATGAGAATCCCATCCACCATCATCTACAGACCACAAATTCAGCAATTCATTTCACCATGACTTCTGTTACTCATTTCACTCCACAATTTACCATTACCAGTATCTCATCCATCTTATCAATATTCATCTTGTCGACAATTATCCCTCACAACTCCACTTCATTGGAAACGAGATTGTGAGGCACAACTATGAAAACGGTTCCACTCACTGGTGTTCTGACTGCTGTGCTTCCCAAGCACCATTTAAAACTGTCTTTCTAAATTCCAGATATGATGAAGGTTGGAAAACAGTCCGTATCAGCGACATTTTCACGGAGTATTGGTGCTTTCTTCCACCAAACCGTCTGCACGGCACTCAATGTGCTTCCGGCATGTCGCAACCAGTCACCAGAACAACTTTTACAGAGTTTAAGGTATCAAATGGCACACAACCCAAATCCGGCCAATTAAATAGTCTGTTCATTACCGACTTCGTTTACTTATGTTCTGGTATACTTTCCACAACCAAAGGTTCTTCGATTTCAACCTGGTCAGTTCGGTCTAGGAACACAACTGTTAAGGTGCATTCCTAACGTTCGTTGTTCTGTTATCACCCAATTTCTGGTTCACGACTGATACGTGATATTTCTTTGAGTCCAGCAATTCCAAACAGTCCGACTTCATCAATGTTGAGTGAGAACCCTCATCCAAAATAGTGTAGCCAACAACTTCAGTGTTTCCACATCTTAGTTGTATGGAATCATTCCCAAACACAGCTGACTGTTTAGAGACTTGGTAATTCCACAACAACTCTCCATACCAGGTTTATCATTCGAGCTGTTGACTGATGAATCACTTTATGATGTTTCTTCGCTTATCACACAACGTTACAACACCTCATCAGTTCAAAGTCACTAGCATTATATCCTTGCCTAATACAGACAAAGCAGATACCTTTGCTTTTAGAGTGAGGCCATCGGTCTTTGACGGTAAACGATGAAAATGGTGGGCATTTATAAATGGTGTGGTCATCAGAACACATACTGCATACAATGTTTCAAACCATAGTATTCCGATGTCAGATCACAAGTGACAATTCATATTTACACTGTCCCTATTTTGGACGGTTCACCAACTGCCTGAATTTACTACTCAACACTCAACGAGACGTACGAAACTTAGTGAGTTAGTCAAATGTTGGCTCTCTACCATCATCTGTCAGTCTATCCACCAGATTTCCCAACTGCACTTGCATTCGTGTAGTTATCACTTCCTCAGTTGATTTAAGTTAGGTGTCAGAAACGATAGAACTGAACATCTTCAGAAAGAATGCATGAAATAACATAAATATTTTTTTAGAAATGTAGGCTGCAAACTGAGTTTAGAATGAAGAATTACTGTCTAGATTAGGTTAGATACTCACCGTTTCCCAGTTGAAAGTAAAACAAGTTACTGTGTAAATAAATCTTACAAACAAATATTACCAGCCAGTTATTCTACCAATACTTTTTCAATCAGTGGTCAAATCAATCGCAACAAATAAATGTTATTCTGTAATATTTGGATAGATCACGTACTGATTGGTCCGGAAGAGAATATCTAATTGTGTTATAACGCGGTGTGCTTCCAATTGTGTGAGAGAGCTTCAATTCAGTATCAAAAATACACAATTCCAATCAAAGCAAGTAACAACATCCAAAGGGACAGCGAAAAAATATAGCTGCAACCATGACTAAGCATCAACTAAAACAATATAAATGTGAATCAGGAAAGACATGGGAATCCAGTGAAGCGGCAGGAAAAACTGTTATAACATATGATCTCGCAATATATATGGACGTGCGATTGGAAAGGTAGTGGATTTTACTGATCGGAGGCAAATGATACTTGAAATCGTACGAGCAGTCTTGGGTGCTATTCGGTCCTTCCTATCTGCCTAGCCCAGCCAGTTGAGTCCAGAACACAAATAACAACCTCGGCAATATGAATCATTATTTACAAACACACTGGGTTTTTATACAAACCAAAGTAATCAATAAACTGATTATAACTCAAGAATCGTATGATAATAAGTCAAGGTCAAAATAAAGCTAATGATAAGAGAAATACGAATATGAATAGTTCAGTTACGTAATAATTGTACAATAGGAAATAGGCATATTACATTGATCCATAAATAGACCTAAAGTTACCATTCGTAATTCACCGGGGGATAAAACACCTCCCCTTTTTGAGAAATCCGGAGTTGATATCCGGATTTTAAATTTCTCGAATTCCTCCTCCCCCACGAAAGACTGCTGGATCCTCATATAAGCAAGTTACTAATAATTTGACAATATATAGAACATGCTTGTCATATTTAACAGCGAAACCATTAAAACTGACTGGATCATGAGGATCGACGACAATTGATTTGAGGTCACCAGCGTTTGATTCTTGTGAAACAGTTTGCTTGAATTTTGCGGAACCTCATTGGCAGATAATGAATCATAATCAGTGTCTATGAAAGTCGTATTGGATTCTTGATTATTATTTAATGCATACGATATTTTTCTCCCATTTTTATAAGAGATTTGAACAGGAACATATGAATCAGCAAAATAATCGGGATCTGGCAGAACAATTAGAGAATGTTGATGACTAGATTCATCGGAAACATTTTTTTGCATCGTGACTGGTTTGATTTGGCGCCACTGTATTCGCTATACTGCTCGGTTTATTCCCCATTTCTTCGTGGGCGGGTACTGCAGCAATTTTATGGGCGCCTAATAAGATATTGTCTTTCTGTGAACTGGACGATTTATTGTTCGCGCGTTTTGTTTCAGGGATAGTGGGATTTGAGCCACGTATAGGGCATGCCTCTCAAAGAGACAATACTGGACTACTGGGCTGATCATATGTGACTATTGTTTCGCTTAAATTACTGCTTTTCACGGATTCATAGAGGCTTTCCCCGGTATATTCATTCGTTCTGCAATCGTTTTCCAGCTCTCTACGCAATTTTGAAATTAACGCGTCAACTTCCGTTGCACCCCCAAAGCATGGGTGATTCAGCAGCTTTGCATGTAGCTTGTCAATGAATTCCAATCGACTCTTTCTAAAGCGCTGCTCTTGTCGCTGTATTAGCAAATGAAATTGATCGGAAGTTAGAGCCATTTTTTTACCCCGTGTCCAGTTGTTATAACATATGATTTCGCAATATATATGGACGTGCGATTGGAAAGGTAGTGGATTTTACTGATCGGAGGCAAATGATACTTGAAATCGTACGAGCAGTCTTGGGTGCTATTCGGTCCTTCCTATCTGCCTAGCCCAGCCAGTTGAGTCCAGAACACAAATAACAACCTCGGCAATATGAATCATTATTTACAAACACACTGGGTTTTTATACAAACCAAAGTAATCAATAAACTGATTATAACTCAAGAATCGTATGATAATAAGTCAAGGTCAAAATAAAGCTAATGATAAGAGAAATACGAATATGAATAGTTCAGTTACGTAATAATTGTACAATAGGAAATAGGCATATTACATTGATCCATAAATAGACCTAAAGTTACCATTCGTAATTCTCCGGGGGATATAACAAAAACAAAATCTTTATCTAAATGCAAATTATGCAATTCCACATGGACTCCAAAATCAACCGTACTTTCATCTGAAGGAATCAAGAGGACTGATTTATAGGTGCATACGTTGAAAGATTTTCATACATAAAACCTTGAAAATGGATCTTACATAGAAGGGCGAAATACCTCCTTTCAACACGAGGACTTCTTGATACAATAAGTCATGGCTCATCCTACAATATAATCTGCACTAGATAAGTGAGTAGGGCTCACAACAATAGACTTACCCATCCTACCTGCATTAATATAACAAGGAACTACTCAAACCCTCCATGGAGATATATCGTACGTATATCTCTTCTAACTAACGAACAGTTACTGTCCCAATATTCCCGTAGTTATTTTTTATAACACACTACCACCCTTAAGAACTACCTTCATCGAAATGAAAAGTCTAAAGCCACAGTAACGACATATCGCTTCTGAGAATCGTGATGTTCGAATAACCATTTTTGACGTATTTGTAGGGACGATAAATATGTTCTTAACCACGCTTTCCTAAACACACTAGCTAGATAACCAACATGATCTGCATCTAAATATCTTATCTATTTCAATTCTACTAATCAACTACACGTTTCTCATCAACATTATTTCTCAATAAACAACAATAGAGTACATTATCGGACAGTGTGATTTGTAATCTTTGTCTGTTGACCTCAGATGAATGTAGAAATAACATTGATTATACAGGGTTTTTGTTATCGTCTAACACTACATTCCACCTAATTAATCAATATAATATGGTATAGTCTATTGTGGAATGGGTGCAATATGAATCTTAGTTACAATAAACAAGATCACTCACCAATTATATGTGTGTGTTTATGTGACTGACAATCACCTACATACACACACCCATTCACACACAGACAGACAGAGAGAGAACAAACATGAATGGAATTTTCACTTTACAATAGATCACTACCTTCATATTTAGAGGAATGAAGTGAAAACAATCATCTTGCTTATCGATTCATAGAAGGTCATACTTCAATTATGAATAAACAATGTCACTATTCACCATCTAATTTCAAAATGAGTTTAGTTGTGATTTACCTACTGGTTCGTGTAGTTATCACTTCCTCAATTGATCAATGTGTGCAACGTTGGTTAATAATGTCGATCGTTTTAGACTGGACTAGTAATTACATAATTTACATTGTCTTTGAGAGTGTGGCCAATCATTCTGGTGACGTCATACACATCACGGTCTGTTCATGGCTTCAAATCAATTAGTATCACTTGTAAATTCATGGTTACCCAATATTCTTAATATGTGCTCTTCACCGTTGACCAAATATATATGTTGTGTTGAATATTGATTATTGTTAGATATGATCTTCTATCAAAGCCTATAATAGGAGGAACATGAATATACATAGTGTAGTTATACCGTAAGAATACGTGTACCGTGTTGGTCCATAAATACATCTCAAAAGTCACCATTCACAGTTCTCGTCGGGATATGACAGGACATCGTATATCTCTTGTTTCATATTGCTATTTTCTGTGATTCACAGACGTTTGGTTGCATTCTCTCCTTTTAATCGTTTCTTCTAGTATGTTTATATATGTATGCATATCTCCTTTTAAAAAATTAAAAACAATTTTTTAGTGCTAAACCTTTTTACACCACCTCATGCTATTTATATATATGCATATATACCACAAAATTTTTCGCACGTTTTCATCCGCACTCAAGTATGACTGTATTTCTACTCGTATTTAAACTTTCGTTTTACTTTTATCTAGGAAAGCTGAAAGGGATAGGAAACCGACGAAGAACACAATGAAACAAGATTTCCATTATACTTTTTTCCTTGTCATATTGTACCACGTGACCCCTTTATATTAGAGAAAGACGACCAGATGCTGCTAAATATAGCAGTCCATAGGAAGAATGTTTACCAACGGCAATCTCATTGGATTAAAACTTCTGGTTGGCCAAGCTTCAAGGTCACCACTGCCCCACTAGGATTCCAGTGGGCTGTGGCGGTATAAAAGTCCCCAAAATTAATAGCTCTGTAAATCTTACACATTTCATGCTGACCGCACTAGTTATACTGATTTCACCTGGCTGAATGCGTTCGATCACTTATCCTCACCAGATCACCAGTAGTGCACCGTGCTACACATCTTTTACAACCACTAACCAGCTTAGATTAATTATTTCCTGCTACGTCGATGCCCTGCCAAATATAATTTCCAACTCCGCGTGTTACGTACAAACGCTTTATCAAACCCTGAATATCTTTGGCGATTTTGGTTTCGAGCACGACGATAAATATCATTTCAAATCCCCAATATTTTAATACTTTTGTATCGCCGAATTTTTTGTTCACTCTCCATATTTTAGCATCGTGATGATGGAACAGACACAGCCTGTTAGGGATTAAAACGAAAATGTTCCCACATTTCATCTCAATCTCTCTGACCAGACTTTCGCGAGCATTGAGTGTCAGACTAACATGCAGACTTCCTCCCAGTAGTGGAAACACGACTGCTCGATTATGACACGTACACTGCACCTAATATGTTTACTAGTGATGCTTCCTAGCCCTACATTTACGCTATTCTTAAACGAAGAGACCCTATCGATCGACGAAAGTTAAACCACCTATTTCACAATGAAAAATGGCAACACGACTCAACGACAGAAATGTCGTTACACACGCTGCGTGCCACGGATCAATGAGCTTTCGACGTGAGCTTCTCAATATAACATTTCTTGTCTAATATTGTCCAACAGGTGCTAACGGTCCTCGTTCCATTCCGAAATGACACTGTGGACATACCGGCTGCAACTGCAATTTGGGTTCTGACCATCATCAGACCCCCAGCATTGAGGTTTATTATACCGAAGAAAAGTCTCAAATGTCACAAGATGACATTGAAGATCTTTGTAATGGACTCATCCGTTATATTCGTATTCAACCACAAACTCTCCAAAACTCTACTAAGAAACCCATTACAAAGACAATTTATCTGAAGATCACGAAAGGGAGATAGCGGGGGTTCTTTCAGAAACAGTAGAGAACCCTGGGGTTTTCTGAACTCAAAATCATCCCTCACGATGATAATCTTAGCTGATGGACATAACCGTATGTGATGACGAAAGTCCGCTTTCTTGTCGTCACTGGTGAGGAAGTAAGCGATCTTTCCACGAATATTAATGGCCATCTTCCAGAACCGCATTTCAGCTTACAGGTGGAAAAGGAAAAAGTGAACTCCACATATGGTCGGATATATGATTATCTCGACATATGCTCACGCAAACTCCTTCACTGTATTTACATTGTTCCATCTGCTTCTATGCCAATCTTCAGTGTAGACCCCTTACAACGGCATAATCTGCATGAAATAACGTTCTATAGGTGAAATTCTTGACTATACTCAGGCTGATGAGCTCAGAGTCTCAGCTTGGTCAAGGTCAGAACCAGTAATTTTTTTGTCATGACAAACTTTACCTATTTCTAAAACAAACTAAAACTATTAGTATGCAAAAGGACAATTAATACAGTCTTTTTAAACAGGGAAAATTGAGACGAAAAAATACTGAAAAGTAACTGTAGGATAGAGATAATGACTCAGAATACCTAATATCTTTCATTACAAACTGTGACCAGTTAACTAACAAGGTGTATTCACACAGCGGCAAGGAGAGTTAATAAGGCAGTAGGCGTTTAATGTTGCCACTGGTTGTTTCGTCTATTGATCAAACTTTACAAATCTATTCATCAAACTGAGCGAGCGGAGGTTAGAAGATGCAAGTAATAAATTATCTGCTTGTTAAACCTCATTTAAGGTTGTGGGTTGTGCCTAGTAACTGTTAAGCATTTAATAGATGCATACTATCAACCGATATTCAACAAGTACTATGAACTGTACCGAACGCGATCAAAATTACCGTGTGCGTAACCAGAAATACTGCACACCATATTACGACCGCGAACCACTTGCATTATCGAAATTGCCTAGCCAAGCTCTAAAAAAGCCAAGATTTGCCAAATATGAATTCGAATACATGATATAATTGGCCATCGAACAGCTAATAGGCATCCCTCTTGCACATGGTTCCTATAAAGGACAGAAGCGACTGACATCCAATAAATGATAATCGGCAAATTAATACGTACACCAATTCAGATAGTTAACATTCGCCAAACATCCTCTACCTGACAATCCCTTCAAAAAACATAATCCCTTTCTTGAAAACCGATATCGTTAAATCGTGTAATCAGATTCATATGGCTGAAGACGGCATTACTGAGACGGCTATAAACAATCCGTTTGAACTCTATGAATTTTCGCTCATGCCTTTCATTTTGAGAAATAATGTTTTTGACGGAGCAAGTATGCACCATTTTGACAGGCATAATCAATAACTTACACTGAATAACAAATGAGATGCTTCTGAAGAAGGATTGTTAAGTAGATAAAATCATTGAAAATACATGGTAGTATTTTCTTGCATGTGTAACGGCGAGTTAATACTTAGGTTTGTATGTTGGTACTGTATGTTGGTACAGTGTAGAGGCAGGGAAATATCACCGAACCTTGGCCAAATCATCCGGCAGTTGTGTCACTGAATATCGAACAGATCATCAATCCCTGTCAAAGTCGAGGACAACGAACTTCCATCAGTTAATCGTGAACTATGGACTGGCGCATGCGGTGATGGTCTCGCTATCTACTCTGTTCTCATCCTTACCAATATATTTTCATAATAACTTCCTTTGTGTTACATGGTTGTAGTGACCTACTTTTATGAATAGAACACGATTGATATATGGAGAAATTATTACTAAAACCAGTTGTTTGAATGTACCTGTTTGTTTAAGTGTGTCAAAATACACTCTTCCGTTGTTTTGTGACTTTGCATGAACTCTTGTGCACTCAATAGTCTCGCTTATAAACCTTGTCACGATCTTGGTATTGTTTCGGTAACACGAGATCGTCAACAGTTATATTTTACTACAACCTTCAATTGGCTTCCGATATTCGGCCTACGGAAGGATCTAACCTAGTAAGTGGCACATAGTTTCACTGTAGTGGTGATCATAATCAACCGCGACTTCACGCCTACTCCACAGTCTTCAAAGAAACATAGTAATTTAATACGACAAAAAGTAATCCACGTTAGATGGCGACCGCGAGATGTGACTTCGGAGTTAGTTAAGATTCGTCACACCGCTCCTGCCTAGCTCGAGTAGGCCTCTAATCACTCCACAGAGATCATCAATGTTGATAGTCTACAACAGTTTTTATGACACACACACGATCTGCAGTTTGTGGAATTTGTCATCAGAAATGGACTGCCTAAAGAGGTTTCAGGGGCACACATCACGGAAGTAATAAAACTACATAAATGGGTTGGAGGCGAGACCCAACAGTGAAGGATCTTGAAGTTAATACTCGGGAATTTCGAGGGAAGAGACGTTATATTGAATAACACACACAAAACTCATGATTCAAATATTCGTATTTGACCAGATTGGCCGTTTGAGGATCGAATCAAGTGGAAGAATGCTCTCACGGAGTTAAGAACTCGAAAGCTAAATGGCGAAACGAACCTTGCGATTAAGGGTTTTTGGGTGGTCAGGTCTTGGAAGCCAATGCTCCTGAGACCTGTATGAGTAGGACATATGGTTCCCAGAACGCCTTAAATGTGTGCTACACGTATGCCCGTAGTCTTCGAAACAAAATATGTGAGCTAAATTTTCGGTGGATAAAGTAAGTCTCGATATAATTTTAGTCACATAAACTTGGCTCACCGTAGATATAGACAGTTGTCCCATCATTACAAGCTACACCTATATCAGAAATGATAGAGTTATAAGTCGCATGGGAGGATGCATAATGTTATGTGTTGAGGATAACTTTTGCATACAATCGATCATGTCGGAGGCGCATGTTAGTGGTACATGTGAGGTAGCATGTTCTACGATTAGGTCTAGAAACGTGATAGTGACTATAGGAGGAATATATCGTAGTCCGTGTTGTCTAGCTGACGACTTTATCCTAAGATACATTTGTTCTTGGAGTAAGGTAGAATGCTGTCTCATCATTTTGGAGTTCAACGCACCACATATGAACTGGGTAGAGCTCACAGCTTCAAGGGGGGTTTTCGATAGCGACCTCTATCAACAGTGATTCAGTGCGCACTTGTACAATGTATCGTAAAACCGACACATATTGACTTGGAACATAATCCGTCATTGATAGACCTTGTCCTCACACACCACTGTGAAGAGGTTGTCGACATTCAACACCTTTCCTTACTGATGAATAGTGACCACGTCGTACTTTCCTTTAAGTTCCAGAGACATGGTATAGAATTTGCATCTTCTCCACCCCGTCCTAATATCTGGAGAACTAATGTTCCAGCAATCAGATACTGTGCTATCTCGATTGGCTGGTCGGTCGATGCTGACGGATCGATCGAAGACAAGTGGAATAAGTTTAAAGCTACATTCGAGTCCGTAACACAACCGTTTATCCCATGGTCAACACGTAAGCCATCACATTACCCTCTATGTATTAATAAAGAAACACAGAACGTGTCGTAGCGTAAACAATACTTCTGGGACTTATTCAAGCTAATAGGACAGGCATCATTTAAGTGCTGAAATTTATGTAAAATGACCATGGTTAAATCCTCTACCACTTACGAATAACAGTTGGCATATGATAACCGTACTTGTCCGAAACAATTGTTTTCGTACGTTAAACGGCGAACAAAACGTAGTGATAATATTTCCCCACTACTGTTACGCGAAAATTCAGATTTACTATCTGAATTCGATCTATTGAAA
The DNA here is from genome assembly GCA_944470415.2 of Schistosoma rodhaini. Taxonomy (NCBI): domain Eukaryota; kingdom Metazoa; phylum Platyhelminthes; class Trematoda; order Strigeidida; family Schistosomatidae; genus Schistosoma; species Schistosoma rodhaini. Next base: position 21,855,635 of record OX104041.1, read on the forward strand.
GCGGAGACATTTGCAAACTATTTTAGTGAGGTCTACTCTACATGTAGTGTTATAACTATTTGTCCCATAAACAACGAGATACCAACTAGGATCTGTACACGTGACTGAGGAAATTTTTCTTCCATTGATAACTAATCTCAAACCTTGTAAGATACCGGGCCCCGATGGGTTACATTCACGTTTGCTTTCATCGCTTGCGGACATTATTTCAAGACCGCTCGCGACGCTCTTCAACATGTCCCTTTCATTTGCTCAACTAACTAGAGAGTGGAAGGACGCTATATTTAGTCCTATATTTAAGGATAGTCAGAGACGGATCGTATCCAACTACTGGCCTGTCAGCCTGGCCAACATAGTCGTTAAGTTACTTGGAAGGATAATTCTGGCTAAGCTTCTGAGTCACATAGATTCGTATAATCTGTTAACTCCCAAGCAACATGTGTTTTGAAACAAGCGTTCATACTTAACTAACTTACTTACTACGAGAGAGGATTGGACAGCAGCCCGAGATAACGGCCTGTCTGTGGACGTGATATTCATAGATTTTAGCAAAGCGTTCGATAAAGTTTCACACTTAGGTCTGATGCAGAAGCTCTCGAGCTTTGGAATAACAGGTGCTATACAGGAATGGATAGGAAGCTTCTTATGTGACCGCAGACAGATAGTGTGGGTCGATGTAACGTTATATGGATGGTAGCCTGTTAAAAGTGGTGTACCCGAAGGCACCATTTTAGGCCCTTTACTTTTCCTTCTCTATGTCAATGAATTACCTCTATTACTTAAGTCGTCGACATTGTTTGCGGATGATGTCAAAATCTGGAGAGCAATAAGAAGCGAGATTGATCGTTGTCATCTCCAAGCTGATATAAAAAAATTAATTAGATGGGCTCATGATTCGCGCTGGGATGTTAATTCCAGGAAGAACGTGCTCATGCAAATTTATGGACGAATCAATCAAATTTTGGCGCGAGATTCATCCATTCATTTGGATAAATATCATTCTGGCATTATATCTGATGTCAGTTCGTGATGAAAACAATAAACATAATTTCTAACCCTAGAGTTTAATTATAAATCTTAATCCTAGTTCCTTGCACTAATTTATAACCTTCAGTTAACCCTAGTAAGTAGATGACATTTTGAAGGTTATTTCAGCGTTGCTCAAAGGTCGTGCATAAATTGTGGTCTCACTGCTGGACCTTCACTGGAAGGCGATCTGTCAGGATTAACACAGGTTCATCAATCTTCTATCCTTATTACTAAAGATGGCTGAAGTCAAATCAATCTTGAAATTGTCTTGATTTGACCGCTTCTGGAAAACTTACAAATTTCAGAGGTGACGCACCAATCCTTTTACGCCACTTCGACCTTCAAGTGCTCAGCAGCCTTCTTCATTGGACGATGCCACTGAATTGTTGCCTGACAAAGTCTGTAAGTTTTTCGTGGTGATGAACTATGGCTCTTTGGTGCTATAAAAATGTCAATAATACATTTATAGGTAGATATTACAAGGACTAGCCATGTCATTGTGTTTAATATAAATTGTTATGTATTATTACATAAGAGCTAGATGTTCCCAATCACATTATTATGTGGAAAATTTTTATCAGTTTTGAGGAAATGCGGCAGAAACCCTCGGAATTCTCCCTGGTCAGGGGTTTTTCCTCACAATTTCAAGTTATCCGGGGGAAATCCCTAAAATATTTGGGGAAATTTCGGGTTTTTCCCAATATTTCACCAGACTGGGGAAACTACGAACTGTCATGACTGGGGAAATCCCCAAAATAAGGAGATTGGATCATACACTAGTTTGGAGTAACTTGATTTGAAAATCTGCAATATAAGTTGATAGTGCGAAAACATAGACTACTTTCGTTGATAAAAATGGGGATATTGTATTCTCAAGTTTACCCTCCTACAGTAATAGGTTTAATTTAAATTAAATCTAATTGTCAATCGGCAGTTTGGTAATTCACAAAACTAGTAGTTTCGCATGTTTTTTCTGCAGTTTAACCTATTTAGCCACTCATTTTAAGTTGTGATTATTATTCTGCTTATAGGGATTCTCTTCTTACTGACCTACGAATGTATCTTGCTGCTGTACAAAACTCTTCAGTCTCTTTTTGGTCTGTACTATATGATAAGAATGCGTTTGGACCGTCATTGTCAAATACAGACATCCGTAACTTGGAGATTCCTGATTTTCCTTCCTTGACTTACAAGCCTCAAATGACAGTGACGTGTTCGCTACGATCGATTCAGTGGGATCCACGGTCATGTAAGCTAGCTGTTATTGACCACTCTGGTTCTGCTATTTTTTTTCGACGTCTGTATGCTGGCAAAAATCTTGTGTACGATCAAAACACATCAGATATAACTACTTTCAGTTTGCTATCACATAATTTCACAGCCACTTGCATAGCTTTTCCGCAAAGATCAGGAAGATATATAGCCGTTGGAACTAGTGCTGGCCCAATAAATTTATACAAATGCCAAAAACAAATCTCGTTTCGTTCGCAGTTACGCGTCAGTAATATCAGTCCTGAAAGTTCATCTTCCAACGAAATGCAGCCTAGGTGTGTCAGCTGGATTTTAAATGACCGTGTTGTTGCTTCTGGATATAGTAATGGATCTATTGTCTTATTCTTAGCTGCGTCTAGTACGCCTACAGGTGAATGTGAGAATTTCATATTACCATTTCCCTCATATACCAATAACAGTAGTCTTTCTACGCCTGCATGTAATACTCTTAAAACTTCTAGACTAGACAATACTTTATTATGTTGTGGTTATTCTGATGGTTCTATTATTTTATGGAATTTACATTGGCCTATTATTGGGGATACACACGAGTTAATTTTGAATCACTGGGACCCTAAATCTTTTCTATCCACTTCGATAAAAATGAATAGCTGTGAATACTGCATGGATATAGCTTTTTCATCTGATCAACTACTTTTTAGTGCAGGAGCACCGGATATGAATTTACGTATGTGGAATACGTCTCCGTCTTGCTTAAAACCAATGAAGACGTTATCACCGGTTGATGAGCAACATGGATATTTAAGTGTTGATGTCGCCTCGAACACAAACATCCTTGCAACTGGCTTAGCAAATGGTAATATTTGGTTTTATAATATACTTGATTTTACTTCACCTATCCGATGTATTTCCTCAGGATCGGATGTTCCAATATGTTTGCTTTCATTCTCTTTTACTTATCAGAATAGTGACGAAGTTAGGTTTAGTTCCCCAAAATCGAATTGGCCTGAAAGTTTACAAGACGAGAATCTTGATGCGAGACCGCATGGGAATTCAACTTCCGTTCAAAGCACTGTAACAGACACACTATTGATTTCTTCAAGACAACCACTTCATGAAGTAAATAATGTTATAACTAAATGTCAGCCTGATACATGGGCATCATTATTTCGTGAGTTTTCCGTACCAGACATTTCACTGCATTCAAATTCCAGTATGTTTCCATCATCTGACCAATGTTCTGTAAAATCAAGCTGGTCAGAAGTGAATATAGATAATGTAGAGAAAACTGTGTCATTAAGACCAGAATCTAACGTAGATATTAATTTAAACAAAAATCAACAATTAAAATCAGATTATCACAGTATTAAAGATACTTTAAACATCAACTCAGTTAATGTAACAAATGAGTGGTTAGACCAATATTTCAATGTTCGACTCCGATCTATGATGTCTGAATTGAACTGGTCTCATAACGAATTATTATTTAAATTTACTAAACTAGAATGGAAAGTTGACCAAATGTGTGAAGAGTTTCGTAATGTTATTACGCAAATGAAACATGAAAATAACTTGCTTCGATTTGCGTTGAATCAACGTTCACAATTTTAAAAATACCTTAACTTTCTACTGTCCATTCTTTTGTTTAATCTTGTAATTATCCTGTATGCTTATAGGATTTCGTTTGTTAACCATATAATAATGTTGATAAGTGGGTTTATTCTTGTAGTCTTTTCATCGTACATATAATCTTAACTGGTTATAGTGTGGGCTACAAAAGTAAATGTGTTGGCTTTGGAGTTTGATACATAATGTACCAAATGGACCACATTTCGTTAATTCTCGTGTTATCAATTATTGGTTAAAAATATGGAACGGAAAGTGAATTATCGAACTCTTTATCTGTATCAGCTCTTCTTTTTACAATTACTTCATTTTCATAATAACAAATATAAGTTTCTGTAAAGCATTACTCATATCACTTTATAACAATGGACAGAGTAGGCGTCAGATTTCTCTAAAAAGAATATATTGTATCTCAGTACTTGCTGTCTTTTAAATTGTATTATTTACAGTTTAAAAGTTACTGAAGAGCTTCTATCATCATTCCTAGGCTGTACTGCTACAGTATAATCCGGAAGTAACGAAGTTTCCAATATGTGGCGGGCGTGGCTAACTATTCTTCTTCTGGTTGTTGTTCTATGTCTTCGTTTCTCTCAAATAAGCATTTGATTTCTGGATTGTGGTGAATGCACTATAAATTTGCAAATATGCAACGGAGCTGACACGTCGAGAACCTCCCACATAAAGGCCGTGCTGCTTCCCGTGGTCTCACTTGCGTATGCATAGCATTGAGCCCTAGGGCAAAACTAGCTCTGTTGGACTGGATCCCAGTAGACAATCGTCTGTGCGCTGTCCGACTAAACGGAGCAGTAAGGACTTGGAAAGATAGGGACACTCTTCGTCGTCTCTGCCTACTCTCCCACTGACTGCAGCTCAGATGACGTAAAAGATGAGTTCTACAGAAAGCTTTCCGACCTTCTCCGAAAAGCTAGGCGCTCTGATGTAGTAATAGTGGCTGGTGACTTCGATACTCAAGTAGGTAAACTAAGCGAAAGATACCTGGGTGGATCTTATGGTGTCGTGGCTCAAAGAACAGGTAATGGCGATCGTCTGTTGCAACTATGCTCAGATAACCGTCTGTTTCTTGCAAATACTAACTCTAAGCACAAAGAAAAATATCTTTTGACATGGCGACCCCCGAGTTCGTCCCAACGTTGAACCCAACTAGATCACATCGCTATCAGCCACCGATGGAGGGGCTCGATAGAAGACTGTCGCTCATTGTGAAGCACAAGTTTAGATTCAGATCATGCTGTAGTGCGAGCACGTATTGTCTGCGTCTTACTGGACATAGGAAAGACACTGCAAAGAAACCTCTTAGGGTTCTACTTAATGTCAGCCATGCTAAGAATATATTTCAGCAACAACTAAAAAAAAACAGTAGGGGAGCCACGTAAGTTGTGCGTGGAAGAACATCCGAAATGCTGTGGAAACAGCAGTGACATCTGCTAGTATGGCAAACCACAGGGTTAGGAGAAAAACTGGATCTCAGCAGCATCTACCGAACTAATGGATGCTCGAAAACTCATCCCATCTGGCACTGAACATAACGAAGAGCGGAGTCAGCTTAAGCGCAGGCTAATAAGAAGCCTACGCAATGATCGCGAACAATAGTGGGTAGCGAAAGCAAGAGAGATGGAAAAGGCAGCGGTAATAGGTAAAAGCAGACAACTATTCAGACTTGTTAAGGAAACTGGTATTAGGAACCCAACTGTCAGCGAAACTATCTCGGAAAGTGATGGACATATCATTCATTCCCAATCCAAGAGATTGGATCGATGGGCAGACCACATTAGGAATCAGTTCAACTGGCTTTTAGCCACATTTCGGTTTCCCACGATCCCCAGTCGACCTGAATGGCAAGTTAATGTTAGTCCACCAACTCTTTATGAAGTTGAAAAAGCTATAGGAAATCTGAAGTGTGGGAAAGCAGCAGGCTCTGACAGGTTTACCCCTGAGATTTTTAAGGATGGTGGTCCAGTATTAGCAGCGAGATTGACTGTCTTAGGTAGAATTTATAAGAAAGGACAAAAGTCCTCTTGTGACAATCACAGAGGAGTCAGTTTGACTTATATAGTGTCTAAAATATTACCTTCATTAATAATTTGACGCCTAACCAAAACTCGTGAAGAGCAGACTAGAGAAAACCAGGCTGGTTTTCGATCTGGACGTGGTTGTATAGACCAGATATTCTTTCTATGACGGGTCCTAGAACCTAGATACACATTCAGACGTCCCACAATAGTAGTATTTCTCGACATTAAGGCGGCATTTGACTTCGTTGATCGTGAGGTTCTGTGACAGTGTTTGTCACTGAAAGGAGTACCAAAGAAGTACATTAACCTTATAAGGGCTCTCTACTCGAACACAACTGGTCGAATTAGAGCCTATAGCAAACTGTCATCAGAATTGATTACCTCAAGTAGTGCTCGTCAGGGCTGTTCACTCTTGTTTAACTTAGTCGTTGACATGTTTTTAGAGATAACACTTTCATCATCTAAATCTCCAGGAGTTGAACTTTTACCGTGAGACTCACTTGTTGACTTAGAATACGCCGATGACATAGTTCTATTTGGTGAAGCCGCTGACAAAACGCAGTCTTCTGACCATTATAAACAACAATGCAGGCATGTTCGGGACGCGATTCTCCCCCTCGAAATGCAAAATGTTACTTCAGGCTTGGGTTGCATCGGCACCTGAACTAATGATAGGGAGTGAAGTAGTTGAGAGTGTTGACCGCTTCACTTATCTTGTGAGTCTCGTCAGCCCTTGTGGTCTGGTGTGTAACGAAATCTCAGCACGGATATAGAAGGCTCGTCTAGATTTCTCCAAATTGCATCATTTATGGCGTAGGCGAGACATCCGTCTACCAACCAAAGGATGGGTTTACTGTGCAGCAGTCCGTTCCGTCCTACTTTATGGCTGTGAAATATGGCCGGTAAGAGTAGATGATATTCGATCATAGGTGTCTTCGAAGCATTGCTTGTATATCCTGGGACCACCAGGTAAGTAATGCGGTTGTTAGGAAACGGGTACTAGGTAAGGATGGCCAATCGATTAATGAGGTAGTGAAACTTCATCAGTTGAGATGGCTGGGACACGTGTTACGTATGCCCAACCACCGACTGCCCCGATATGCAATGTTTCATGGTGTAGGAGCAGGTTGGAAGAAAGCTATGGGAGGCCAGACCAAAACGTGACACAAATCCATGAAGTCACTGACAAGTGAACTGAGCCATGCTGGTAGGTGTAGATTATTTGGCTGGGATCCGCAAAATGATTACAACCGATTGTTAGAGACCTTGAATGACATGGCTCAAAATCGTTTGCAATGGTGAAGGTGCATCCACTCTTTGTGTTCTGCCGAATTCTAATCTTCTGAATTTTTAATGTGCCTTTCTTTTTTCTCTTTCCAAATTTATTGTATTGGATTATACTCCTTAAATGACATCTTCAAACCCTAATCTTTCGGTTTACTGCTTATACTCTCACTAATTCCACCACTATGGTATTTAAATGGACAACTGCATCTCTGCTAATGTGGTATGGCAACTCGAACTGATGTACGTACGTACGAAGTTCTACGTTGTGACTGTGTTTTACTTCGGTTTGAGCGACCGGGAAATACTCCATCTTGAAAAGTTCTCACATGGCCTTGCGTATATAGCCTCTGTCAGGGAAGTCCTACTCACTGCCTTCTCGCACCACGAGTGTTGCTTACGAAATTGAGACGACGAAAAGCGAATGTCCGGCGCTTTAACCGGGTTGGTGAACACTCTTCATGTCGACCTAGGGGAGTTAGAAAACCCTGATTCTAAACCAATAGTGCACATGGGCTCCAGTATCCTGAGAGAACAAATGGCGTATGAACCAACCGTTAGTCACCACCTGTTTCGGTTTAGGCACCCGGGCAGTATCACAGCCCTCACACAAATCAAATGAGATTTGTGTGGCGCATATGTATCTGCTGCCCCTTTGTACCAATATTTATGTGTTTAAATAAATAATTAAACTGGTTTAATGTGCCACCTTTCAATCTTGACAAATCGGAATGAGTTCTCAGATTTAGCTGATATTCAGATGAGAACATATCCTCCTCATCCTGTTGATTTATTACCAAGTATATTTTTCTTAAAAAGATGATTGAATTCGTTTAAACACACCACTTTATTGATGTATACAAATGGTTAATATACAGTATCAATGAAAATTTAAATGGGAAGTGATATGCTTTTAGAAAAATAATCTTAATAACAACAACAAAAAGAAGTAGGCATGAAATATTACATTATGTTGTAGTCAGATTCAGGAAGACAGATGCGCTTTTTTATACTTTGCCAAATCCATGATGCAGACAGTTGAAAACAATTCTGAAAGTAAGGTAGTAAATGACAACTTAGTAGGTTGTTTTTTCATAGTTGAAATCATGAGTCAATTGAAGCTAGACCACCATGGAAAACCTGGAAGCACTGGACGGCCGTTTCGTCCTATTGTGGGACTCTTCAGCAGTGCGCATCCACGACCTCGCCTCGCGAGATCCAAACTCAGTACCTATCAGTCACGCGCAAGAGCACTTAACCGATGCTGATGTTAAAAACTGAATAGTCACTAATGTTCTATTCTGGTTGAATGTTAGTCACATGGACTCCAGATTTATAGAATAATGTGAGGTAACGAACATAAAATAAAATCTGGTCATTTAGACATAGCGCTTTTAAATAATCTACACCAACATATTTATGAATCAAACACGTTATTTGCTCATACATTAAATAGGTATGAGTCTAAGCACAGCATGCGTAACCTGTCTGGTAAATATGCGTACGGAGATCTGGAAGGATTTCTATTACGAAATTTGATATATGTGAACCGTATCTCTTCTCAACGTACTGTCTATTTGTGGCAAAACATTGCATCTCCGGTTTCGTCATAAACATCCCTCAAAGTCGCCAGAAGTCTGGCGAGATATCATACTAGCAGAACCGAGGAATGAAGGAGGACTTTTTTTTATTCCGTACAGCGTGTCTTTTTCAACTTTTGGTCAAAAGTCGACAACGTTGGATGACGTTTGTGTACACATCTTCCTTAATTTTAAATGTTTTTCTAGAAAATCATATGTGCAAATAACTCCTGAATTCAGTTTATTAATAATCATAGGAACAGTAAATTGTACAATAGATTAGAAAGCCCAAGCGACCACATGTCTGACAGTTGGTCATAACTAGTACCTTTAATTATGAAGTTGACGAATTTATTGGACAGACTATCTATGTAAAACTCTCGGTCCTAAATGAACTGCCTAATAAATAACAAATGTAACTGTAGTATAAAAAGCACTCACATCTTTCGATAATGTACTAAGAAGAAGAAGATTATCAGAACTCACCTCTTTATCGATCGGTTTCAACTTCGGATTTAATTTACCTGTGTAAATAATATGTGTGACAGATGAGTCTAGATTAGATGCTACAACACCATCATAAGTGAACTAGATTAATCAACAATGATAATAATATTGAGTTAAGGGAGGCCGACAGCTCTCTTCATCGATAAAAATTAGATTGACATTGTATCACTTGTTCATTTTAAAAAATAGGCTAATATTTGGTTTATTTCCTATCATCAATGGTATTCAATAATGAATTTCAACTATTCTCTGTTGGGATAAACAGAGACTTAGCCAATACCTCAAAACTATCTACAGTTACAAGCTTGATTTTATTTTTGAATTATGTATACAATTAAGATACGGGGTGCATTTCATTCTAACTGAGACTTATTAAAAAGGAACGAATCGAGCGAAGAAATTTCTTTTCAATTAGTTTTTCATCATGGCTCTATACTAATATATATATGATTTACAATAATTAAATAACACTCATGGAGTAGATACGTTACGTAATGATTATATAATGACATCGATTATAAACTAACACTAATTGGAAGAGAAGGATTAATACTAATCAAAGTAGTTATTCGAAAATCAAGCTGTTGCTACGTTGCATAATATATAAAAAGAGAAGAAAGAACTAACAAAATATTTTGATGAATGGTCAGTAATATAGTAGTTATGTAAGAATCAAGAGACGAATGAAGAGAATAAGTAAAATACAAAAAAATGGAAGGAATAAGATAATTGTTTACCGAAATTATGCTACAAACTCCGCTATACCGATGGCCAAGGTAGCGAAAGTGGTTGTACAAACTTCTTTTGGATACATAGGTTCGGTTTGTGGATATGAATTGCGATGGCTTCAGCTATGTGCAATAGACGAGCTCGTAAACCATGTGGCAAATTTGATGGAATATGGTAGATAACCTTAAAAGCTTTATTCAGTTCAACATGATGACCTGTGTCCACCAAGTGAGCGAGAATAGAACTCTTAATCCCCTTTACCTGTCCTTTAGTCAACCATGACGGATGGTGTTCTGTTATTCGTTGACGAACTTATTAGTTGAATGTTCTTGATGTTTATACTGAAACTGGAAATCAGTACCTATCGCTTAAAGGGCATCCTAAACTTCATTGCTAACCACAATTAAGAAATATAATCTGGAATTTTCATGGAAAGACGACAGTTGAATCGTATAAGCATTTTAATTTAGATTAGTAGTTCTAATCGAATCCGATATCACCTAAGGAAAGTCATATAGGCAGACAGTATTTATGGATAGAGTGTGAGTTAACAGCGTAGTTATGTAAATAATCAACTGTTTCCCATTAAAAGTACACATCTATTTACAAAATATTACTATGAAGGAATTTGTACAAGTTTTAGGATTTTAATCGTTTAAATCGCGAATTGATTTAATCTAGACCATCACTGAGAATCAAAAAGCATCGGAGAGTTGTTTCATCCTAATGTGAAGCTCCTCATCAGTGCACACCCACAATTCCTTAAGAGATTGAATTCAGGTGTTTCGGTATCGTGTGCGAAATCCCAACTTGTAGGCTAATTGTGTAAGTGTCTAACTCCAATCAATTCACAATGTTGCATAACCCTCATTTATTACCTTCAATGGATAACTGTCTCACACTCGAGATAGTTGAACTCTACTGGGTTTGATTTTCGGATATAGGGTTGTAAAGGCGATCTGTCAAGGAGTGCTATACTAAGACAAAACAATCATTCATAGCTTGCTAGTACATGAAATAATCTAATTAACATTTAAATAATGAACAAATAAAAGGATATGCAATAATCATTCGTTTTAATTTCTTCACATCATCATTACTATTATCATTGTTATCAACTGGAAAACTGTCAATATAGAATGATTTGCCGGTAAATAAATTATACAAATAGTTAGCTGGTTGCATAGTTTCTGTAAAACAAAATAGACAATGATCAAATTATATGTATCTAGATTAATAGATTTTTTTTTTAATCCACTGGATTCACTACTTTTATGGAGTGTGCTACTGATGTTCACAGATATAAGTAGTATGTGGCACTATACGAAAGTAAGATGCATGGCAGAAGATGGAAGAGAAGACAACGAAAACAGAGGATGATTAGTGTGGAAATGAAGAAACGATCAAGTCTAAGACAATTAATTGACATTTTGTAAATGAAGTATTTACTGTATGGTTTTTAGACTTTACCAAGATATTTTGTAATGTCATGTTGAAATACATTCGGTTGTGATGGAGTTTTGTTCTTTGAACTGGATGGTTTGGTCGTGGAGCTTTCATCGTTTATCTGAAAGACATTGTCAGAACAAACTTCATCCAGCGCAGAAAACAAAACTCCATAAAAATTATCCACCTGAGCTACTGTCGGGGATGTCAGATCCCCAGAACTCACTTGATAAATGTGTTATTTTTGTAATTTTATTTTAAAAATTTGAATTTCTTGTTTTCGCACCAAAAGCGCTCGTTTTCACCATCATGTCGTATTTCCCACTTGGGAGGATCTTCAACGCTATTGATTTGTTGTATCTTTTAGTATGCTATTCTCTAACACTTCCCAAGGACAATTTTATGCTCTATGTATACGTTGGATTTGTACCTATTGTGACTGATTGTGCATCTTGAGGAATATATTAACCCACTTCGGAATTGGACTTCTCACTCTAGTAAGTGGGGCTGGGACGAGTCAGAATAGCTAGCTTATTGGTCTTTGGTCACAGAGTCTTTGTTCGTTCTCAGATTAGGGAACTCGTAATCGCTTCAAACATAACAGCGACAAATCTTCTACACATTCGGTTGTCCCCACTGATGTTCCCATTTACTGCATTTGGTGTTGCTGCCAACCAGGAGGCGGAGATTTTGTTCTGCAGACGCCGTTACGTTGATCAAGAAAATAAAGACTTAGGATTTATATGAAAACAAAAAATGAATGCACTAACGCCATCACGAACGATTGTGAGCCTTCTCATAGTTTCGAAGCATGGAATTGCAAAAATCACACGGATCCTAACCAGGTATTCTGCGTTAATCTAAGTGGCTAAGTCTAATAGTCAATAACTTCGCGAACTGATGCCATATATTGGTTTGGATGCTTCCAGATCTCTTCCAACCTATTCTTGTGTTACATCTAGAGCTTTGATTCTTGTTATGCCGCGTACTACTAGACTATTTGAACGATCGAACCCGCAACGTCGCAAGAGAGAAGACTAGTAAGTAGGAATTTTATTCCTTTAAACACTGTCAAATATAGTACAAAAATCTCATGTATTTATAGTTTTTCGGCTGAAAGTAAATCATCATTTCGGACAGTTAATAGGCACATAGGGGGTCCTTATTATTCATCCAATAGGGAAGCTACACGTCGACACTCTAGAGAGTTCCCCTAGCAGTGATTGGATGGAATGTCTTCGGCTCTTTCTGGGCTTCTTGAATTTGCCAACGAGCCATCCTTACACTTGCCCTAGTCTTCGTTACATGTCAAGACAATCAACGGATGAGGATATTATATACATGTCCCAACCACATCGATTGATAAAGATTCGGTCCCTCGATAACTGACTTGCTATATTTACATAGTACTCTGCATCTAACCTTAGGATTGTTAACTTGATGGTACAAAAATATACAAATAGGAAACCCCAGTTGATCCCGTAATCTGAGGTTAACTGGACAGTAAAGAAAACTTGACGAGAATAAAGAAGTTACACAAAAAACAAAAAAAAATTTTGACTAACCCAGATTTTGGTTAGAATTAATTATATTTTGTGATGAGGAGATTTTTCGTTTCATAGACCTCAAAGGTTCTATTTTAAAAACCGAAAAGAAAAGAGAAAACTACACAGTAAATGATGCTAACCAGTATATAATATAATTAGCAATATGAAAAGTGAAAGGGAAAAAATCTACTATCTAGTTAAAAATAATATAGTGACCGTGGAGATTATAATCTATTACTGATAGAAAAGTTCATACGTTACCGACCCAATCTCACTGGATGGAAAAGTCCTGGAAGAGGTGGAATTTTTCATATACCTGGGAAGCATCATTGATAAACAAGGAAGATTTGATACAGATGTAAAGGCGAAGATTGGCAAAGCAAGGGCGGCATTCCTATAGTTGGAGAACATACTTATGCCTGTTACTCCCAATGGAGCATAGGCCGCCAACCAGCATTCTCCAACACACTCTGCCCTGGGCCTTCCTTTCTAGTTCTATCCAGTTTTTCTCCATTCTTCTCATGTCTGTCTCCATTTCTCGGCGTAATGTGTTCTTTGGTCTTCCTTTTCTCTTTTGGCCTTCAGGATTCCATGTGTGGGCTTGTGACGCAGTTGGGTGATTTCCTTAATATGTGCCCTATCCACTTCCAGCGCCTCTTCCTGATTTCTTCCGCTGGAATCTGGTTTGTTGTCTCCCACAGTAGCTTGTTGCTGATAGTGTCTGGCCAGTTGAAGAGCATATGGAACTCAAAACAACTGTCGACCAATATCAAAGTCATAATCCCCAACATGAACGTCAAGACAGTTCTACTGTATGGGGCTGAAATGTGAAGAACTACTACAACCACCATTAACAAGATGTAAGTATTTATAAACAGTTGTCTACACAAGATACTCCATATCCGTTGGTCGGATACCATCAGCAACAGCCTACTATGAGAGAGAACAAACCAAATTTCAGATTAAAAGGAAATTACGTCAGTCAGTCAGAGACAACGTAGGAACAGGCACATACATGCATCGGTCCAAGTTGCCATACCTCGTTAGCACAACAAGATGAACACCGGATTCGTAGAAATAATTAATTTAGAAAGGTTGTATATAAGGATATAGTGTGGGAAGGAAAAAAGTTATGAAATAATTTTAATCTCAAGGTTTAAGGGAAGATAAAGAGTGCATACACCTACGCCATTGTGATCGATTCTGAGCCATGTCACCCAGAGTCTCCAACCATTGGTTACGATAGTCACGCGGACCCCAACCAGGTAGTCTGCATCTGCCAACATGGCTCAGACTAGAAGTTAGTGACTTCAAGCACTGATGCCATGTTTTGGTTTGGCCGCCCCTCACTCTTTTACAACCATCCCCTACACTGGTCAACATTGCGCGTCGTGGTAATTGGTGTTTAGGCATACGTAACACGTGGATCAACCATCTCAGTCGATCTGATTTTGAGAAACTGTGATCATTCAGTTAATAATACATATAAGCTGTAACTTCCTCATGAGGAAATGATCTGATAATCAGCTTTTTCACATAAGGTAATAATCGTCAGCAAGTTTCTGACATGTATTGAAGTCATTTCGTACTAGAAATTACCCTACTCCCTAATTCACTAAACATGGACCTCCTCTAATTCATTGTTTTCTTTGTATCCATGTGATCATCAAATATAAAACACTTAAAATTATAAAATATATTAACCTTTGGATGATGTAGTAGACATTGTACAGGAATCCAACGAATGATGATTATCCGCATTAACTGGACGATAATAATATCTTTAATTATATGTGTAGTACATATAAATAGTGCATAAAAACTAGTTAAGAAATATAGATTACAACACATTTGTTAACATTAATAGAACTTTTCTAACGAACTAATCGATTTTGATACGTTACTAAGTGTCTGTGTCAAAGTAACTTGATAGTATAATGGATAACGTGATGGCGTTTGAAGCGAAAGGTACTGGGTTCGAGTCGCAGAGTGAACATCAACACTGAGATGCAGTTACATCAAGCTGACGAGTCCCAAATAGAACAAAACGCGCGTCAAACTGGAATCCACTACTAGCCACTATCCATCTTTGCTTACAATGCTTGTGAATTAAGGAAATATCAAGGCAATACGCACAGTATGCACATATGCTAATTAGAGACTGACCAGTTGCAGTCCTAAAACATCGATGGGAAGATCTAAACAAACAATACTAAATGAATTGATAGTATATTTTTTTTTTAAAATCCTCACAGATAGTGGGATCACTTACAGCTGTCATTAGTTTATACATACTTAATTGAGTCATATGACTGTGAATAAAACAAATGAACTATTACTCATGTAACTTACACTCATCAAGTACAAGTTTATGTGCTTAGTTTTGAAAACTATATTTTTTATGTAAAGGTTGATGTTGCTATACAGTTGTGAAAACTAAAGTAGGTGAAGTGAGATTAGAACCAGTGATCCAACAATGGTTGAAGCTGAATGTTTTATTTAATGATCAATTATGTATTTCAGCACAACTATGAATGTATATTAACTCCTGATTCCTGACTAATAGAAAAAAGATATGAGAAGATGAGATGGGTAGAGAATCTTACTTACTGAATAACCCTACAGACAAGGATAGAGAAAGTTAGCTCTCCCTCCGGAAATGCCGATTTCCGGCGTTATAACCCGGGTTGGAGGAGATGAAAGATTCACTTAGGGGAGTTGAAAAACCCTTATTTTAAATCTATAGTGCACATAGGCTCCAGGATCCTGAAGCAACAAATGACATATGAATCTATTGTTGGTCATGAGCTACCATGAGAATACATCTCTTAACGTTGCTTGACTGCCGTGTGGATTAAATCTCTAAGTCAAATGCTCGGAGAATGATTTACTAATAAAACCATCTGCTTCGATTTGAGCACCTTGTCAGTATCTCAGCTCTCACAGAAATTGTATTTTATTTCATTTTATTTAAACACATAAATACTGGTACATAGGGACATCAGATATATATGCGCCATAAAAATCTCATTTGATTTGTGTGAGGGCTGTGATACTGCCCACGTGCCCAAACCGAAACAGGTGGTTTTCTTAGGGGGCCACACCTGGAGCCTTTGACCTAAAGATCTGATCCACAAAGCAGTGGAGCATCGTGAGGAGATGCAGTCCCATGGTAGCTGGTGATCAACAATTGATTCATACGCCATTTTTTCCCTCAGGATACTGGAGCCAATGTGCACTATTAGTTTGAAATGAAGGTTTTCCAACTCCTCTAGGCGGACTTTCTGTGTCCACCGACCCGGTCAAAGCGCCGGACATTCGCTTTTCGTCCTCTCGATTTCGTAAACAACACCCGTGGTGCGAGAAGGCAGTGAGTATGACTTCCCTGTCAGAGGCTATATACGCGTGGCAATATGAGAGCATTTGGAGAGGGAGAGCGAACTCTCTCTCCCCACTCTCGGCCGTACCAGGGCATTTGGGGGCTCACAGAAATTGAATGATTTATTGTATGGCACACATGTATTTTGGTAGCCCTTTGTACCAATATTTATGTGTTTAAATAAATAAATAAACATTCAATGACAATGTAAGCAGATAATTACAATAATAAAGAAAAAAAGGATACACATATACTGAAATATGATGATGATCAACAAGATGTTTTCTTAATAATCTTTCAATTTGATACCATGTAAATGCTTGAGTTCCATGTCCTAATCGAGGAATATGAATAGAACCTATAAAATGAAGAAAGGCAAATTCAAAATCTAAAATATTATTAAATGTATCATTTATATTTAAGGTATTTTCAAGTACATGTCAGATTAGTGAACACTTAGTTAAACAGATAAACACATTGACAAAAAAGAGCCACCAAAATACATATATGCCACACAATAGATCATTCAATTTATGTGTGAACTGCAATATTGATAAAGTGATCAAATCGAAGCATATTGCTTTTATTAGGCGACCACTCACTGAACTTTTCATCAAGAAGTCTAATCCACAAGGCAGTCGAGTAACGTTAGGGGATACAGTCTCACAGTTGATAGCTCGTGATCAAACATAGGTTCATACATGATCTTTTCTTTCAGGATTCTGGGTTTGGAATTAGAGTTTTACAACTCCCCTACATTGATCATCCGTACCGACCACCAATCTGGTTTGAGTTGTCGTTGGAGACTCGCTTTGAGTCCTCTCGATTTCGTAAACAACACCCTTGCTTCCAGAAGGAATTGAGTACGATTTGCCTGTCAGTGGTTATATATTTGTGGTCATATGAGAGTATTTTGAGAGAGTGAACAGACACTCCCTACCCTCGACCGTGCTAGGGCATTTGAGAGCTATTAGATTAGTACAGGGGTTTTGTGGAGTGTTAAGTTTTCGTAGTTTTAAATCATGAACCGATCTTAGCTAGACCACTACTGAAAGCCAAAAAGCATTGTACAGATATTTCATCCTTAGATAAGACGCTTGAGAAGTGCACATACCAAGACCCCACCACCAGAGATCGGAGCCCAGGCCTGTAGGTGTCAAGAGCAAACGCCTAACTAATAGACCACAGTGCCTGTATTCAATGTCGTACATATTTAAATTCACCATTAAACTAATAACCCGAAGAAGTGTATGTTGATTTTTCAAAATTAATTTTGAAAATAATTTAGCGGGGATAAATACAAGTTAGAAAGCTTAAAATAAAGAATGATAAATTGAAGATGGGATTAAATTTTATGGGGAGACGAAATAGGTATATGGTAGATCACTCAAAATGATTTGGTTTTATCAACTATATGACTAATGTTAATCAGATGTGCTAAGATAGAGTCACGTATCGTTTTCATCCGGCCCTTTCTAAATCATTCAGGGAGATGTTCACTCAATCGAAAGCAATACATAACTCTGCCTTGGGCACACCTGCTTAACAGTAGTCATTTCGAGTGGTTTGTCGTACGTCATCGTCGTTTCCCAATGGGATTCCCACATATAGCATAAGCTGTAGGGACTCGAGACTGAAACCCTAGTTCATCTGTTTAAAAGGAACAATAAATACTGATAAATCACATGATGCATTACTCAGTAATTATTGGAAAAACATTATCCACCAGTTTACATAGAATAGATGAAATATGACTAGCAGTGGAATCTAGGAAGCGTGTTTCGTCCTAATTGGGACCCATCACATTCCGTTTATTCTATATAAACTTGGGAAGTAATGGTTATTATCGAGGCAATCCGCACAAGATGCACACATGCCAAATAAGACTGATCGAATTTCAGTCAAAATAACAAAAACGAGATAATCAAAATTATTACCAATTAAATTATGTATCGAGTAATGGTATACAAAAGAAAGCACAAAATTAAAAACTCAATCATTGAATATCTTCATTCTGTTATAGGGGGGAATGAACAGTAAACACAATAGTGTAACTCATTTTTGTATTGGTTGTTTGAATCTTCCCATTGATGCTTGAAGTCACAAGCAAACTAAACAAATATGGATGGTGATTAGCAGTGGAATCCAGGACGCGCGATCCCTCCTATTTGGGATCCGCCAACTGCTTATAATGTTTGTGACTTAAGACAATATCACGACAATATGCGCAGGATGTATATATGCCAATAAGAGACTGATCAATTGTAGTCCTAAACATCAATGGGAAGATCCAAACAAACAATACAAAAACGAATTAAAACTTCACCCCATTGCACAAGCTAGTGGCTATCAGAACTCGGCAGCTATGTGGATAAAGTGATGGTGTTTGAAGCAAATGTTACTGGGCTTGAGTCCCAGAGTGAATATCAACTCTAGGATGCAGGTACGTTCAGTTGATGAGTCATAATGAGGACAAAAAGCGAGTCCCAGATTCCACTGCTAGAAACCATACATCTTCGCTAAAAATAGTGTAATGTTATAACGTTAATAATCTATAAATTCAATTCTTCATTATTACTTACACGATTTCAAACGGGCACAAGCCATTCCAAGAGCACATAAACTTTTTTCTAATGAGTTTAGTTGTAAATCTGGAGCTTCACCAGTTGAATGAGTTCTCTTGGAATGTTTTTGAGCAACTAACAGGCCACAAAAATTATTTAACCAGTGATCATGGACAACCGGTTTAGTGCTATCAACATCATCATTATTATTGTCATGATGGTTGGTTAAATAATCATGAAAAGTCTACAAATGTCGTTATGTAATGAAAAGAAACAAGATTATAGAAAATTATACAACTAAATTAGAACAACACTATATTTTCGACAGATACTTGATCAGTCTAACCACAATAAGATTCAATAGACACACAGACTAAAGGTTAGAAAACGTTATTTTATCAAATTTGGATAGTATTTTTGCCATCTCTCAGAAAGTCCCTGTAAGTTTTCAGAATGCCAACTTCATGACCAATTCTACCACACTTCATTTTTTATGGTCCATACATTGTCCTATCATCGTTTTGCATTTTCGGAGCAAGAAAAAGAACATTGCAAGGGCCTCCAATTTAGTGAGTAGGATGGATGACATACGGAAACGATAGAATGACGTGCTAGAAACTCGTGAACAATCACTGATGAATGTACAGACCTGTTGTTGAGATATAGGATTACACAAACTTGGTCCTACACAAATGCTTAAGAGCTCAGAAGAAAGAGCATTTACAGTACATTTATTTATCCATACATAAATAAATATAACAACTTCGATAGCTCAAGATATTTACTTATAACTGTGTAGTTTGAGATGCATGATATTGTAACTCAAATATGCAAATTTCTGATGGGATTGAGGTGTATGTAGGTAATGAGAGAGAAACAGATAAGAATATAGATCTCTAATAGTATCATATTCAATAACATAACAAATCGATCCGCATAATTCATTGCAGCAAGTATATATAGTAGATGATAACGATTAAATCACAGTTCTACTTTCCACTAAACTTCGTCATATTTGTACAACTGCCAGTTAGTTTATCACTAAAATTTATTTTGTACAGCCTATTTCCATCATAGCTGTTTCGAGAATGTTATTATTAGTGGAGTTAGAGAGGAATGGTGAGATAAGACAACCCTGCTTAGTCCTACAAGTAGAGGGGGCTGTATGCCTTTATTCTGCCTGAAGTCTTTATGCACAGAGACTTCAATATATTAATAAGCTTCTCAGACATCCTCTTCTTTAACAGACAGTTCAAGAGCACAATTTTATTGAATGGATCGATTGCAGCCTCGATGTCAGATGAATCATAACAACTGTTGGCTTGCAACAAGTGTGGTGGTGATCCGCTAATCGGTAAAGGTTGAAGAGATGATCAATACATACCCAAGAACTGAACGAAAGCCGACCTAGTAGTTGAGAATTAGCGCTTCATGGCTTTTGAACAATCTGAAGAGTATGACAGAAGCTGGTAATTTGACCACAAATAGAAGTAGATTTGACCCTCAATAGTTATTGCATAAGTTATCCTAGATATTTTAAAAGGTAGAGATAATAATCATTTCATTCTAAGATTAAGCCAACAAGTTGACATCCAACAGTTTATATTTCAAAATTTTGTTAACAAGACAGTGGATCCCAACTGCTGAGAAGTTACACGCTAAAAATAAAGTTTTTTAAAGCTTCTTGACTTTGATGACTGTCTAGTTTACGTCAGAATGTAGTGTACAATTACAAATCAGATTGATAAACACATAATCTTACTTTAATCTCCTTTTCTGTTGATGATGAGGGTGATGAATTTTCAGAATTCCCAATTGGAACAATTAAACAATCGCCTAAATTTAAGTCATCCATGTGACCAGCTAATTCGTATACATCTTTAATTTGATTATTACTACGTCTACTAAGAGCTCCAAATATTCCACCATGACTCCAATGCCCACTATCATCTGTAGAAATGTATAAATTGAAGGAAATTTCATAGGTGAGATTGGAAGATTACTATACATGGAATGATATAACCTGTGAAGTGATATATTCAACAAATAAGCAAATTAATGTTATGAAAAAGCAACGTAACAAAATAAGGGATATAATAATCTTGTTCACTGCCAACTAATCCTCATTTGTGGCAACAAACTTGGCCTATCTCTATTTCTCCTCCTTAAATCATCTCTAGAGATACTTAAAAGTCGGACAATTCAGCTGTCTCGTTATTTTACGCTTTGTCGCCTTATATCATACATATAAAACAGTGGTTTGATACTGTGGTGTGAGCTACTTATATCGACATAAGTAGTATATATGGTGAGTAAGGAATAGAATATCTGACAGCAGAAGATTGAGAAGATCAAGAAGAGAAGAACAGAAGTAAAAAGCAATTTGTGTGGAAATCCAGGAACAAGGAAGCCTGAGGCAATTGAAGAACATTTTGCAAATAGTGTATCATAGCATGGTTTTTGTATTTTACCAAGTACCGTTGTAATTTGTGCTAAATACATAGTTGGTTGTCTTCACCTGTGTTCTCATTCACAACAATACTACCGACTTTTCGGGCAATTTTTCAGACCTAGATTATTAACACCGATGTTGGTAGTATGCCAGTGGTTGGAAAAAAGAAGTGACTACTTACATTCGATTTTCTTTTCACAACACAAGAAGTTTATGGTCTCACACAAACAACAATCCTAGTAATTCAATCCGTCAAGTAAAGGTTTATAAAAACATCATTGGCTGATGATATTCGAGCCGATCTGCAATCGATAAAAATATCAACATGAACCTTATTTTCATAGTTGAAATCATGAGTCAATTGAAGCTAGACCACCATGGAAAACCTGAAAGCCCTGGATGGCCGTTTCGTCCTATTATGGGACTCCTCAGCAGTGCGCATCCACGACCCCACACTCGCGAGATTCGAACCCAGGACCTACCAGCCTCGCGCCAAAGAGCTTAACCGAGGAGTCCCATAATAGAACGAAACGGCCGTCCAGTGCCTCCAGGTTTCTCATGGTGGTCTAGCTTCAATTGACTCATGATTTCAACTATGAAAATACTGGAATCTCCACAAAACCCCTTATGATTTATACACCTTATTATCTAATCTATACATAAAAAGCTGATCAATAACATAGGAAAAGGTGAACTGAGAATGTCAGTGAATGGAGATACAAAGAAAAATATAATTAATAAAACCTACGAAAATAACCAACATCGAACATCTGAAAAGATATTAAGCTTACCAATAGTAGTACATACAAAATATGGTGGTGTACCGTCAATTTTATTTTGAGCTTTCATTAATGAGAAAATACTAAGTGGCTCTGAAGCATCGCCAATTTTATAATAGATTCCAGCACCAGTTCCATATGGAGACTCTTCGCTTGCCATCTCATTTGTTATTTCATCCTTGAAGTCATCATCATTAACAAGTACATTCTCTAGTTGATCCCTATGATTAGGATATGGATAATGATTTGATTCAGCTATAATCGATTCATCACGGAATACACTGAATGTTTTATAATCAACAGAATGCCATAAGGAAAGTCTAAAATATCAATTAGATAAATGACAGTTAAATTTCAATATAAATTGAATAAACTGTCTTATTGTGGTGTATGCTACTTATGCCTTTCAAGACAAGTAGTATGTAACACAAATCAGAAGTAGGATGCATGGCAACAGAAGGCGAAGAAGATCGAGTTGAAGAAAACAAAAAGGGAATAAACAAGAAATAGTGAACTGAAAGAATCATACAAAATGTGAAGAACAGTCGATGGAAGATTTGCAAATAAATGGTTCTCTCCAAATGCTCTCATATGGCCACGCGTATACAGCCTCTGTCAGGGAAGTCATACTCACTGCCTTCTCGTGGCATTACTGTTGTTTACGAAATTGAGAGAACGAAAAGCGAATGCTCGGCTCTTTAACCGGGTTGGTAGATACTGAAAGTCCACCTAGAGGAGTTGGAGAACCTTCATTCAAAACCAACAGTGCACATGGACTCCAGTATCCTGAGGGAACAAATGGTGTATAAATTAATCGTTGATCATCAGCTACCATGGGACTGCATCTCTTCACGATGCTCCACTGCTTTGTGGATCAGATCTTTAGGTCAAAGGCTCCAGGTGTGATCCCCTAAGCAAACTACCTGCTTCGGTTTGGGTACCCGGGCAGTATCATAGCTCTCACACAAACCAAATGAGATTTGTGTGGCGCATATGTATCTGGTGCTTCTTTGTACCAATATTTATGTGTTTAAATAATAAATAATAAACCGATGAAGTATTTGGAATTATAGAATATACACATTATAAACTATGAACAAACAATGGATAAAGTATCCTTTATACTGCAATAAAGAGCTTACTTTTGTTTTAAATGTTCAGCGCTTCGTTTTGCTTCATTTTCTTTTCGTTTATATTCACGTTTAGCTTTAGTCTCAACAGCCTAATTGTAAGTTTGAAAATACAACGAGTACATAAGTTATGTCTAGATTAATAAATGTGCATAATATATCCAATAAATATGTGTAACGAACTACTAAGGATGTTAGTTTACAGATATAAGTAAACACTATGGAAATTCACTAACTATTGAAGGTGGTTTTTTGGAGATAACTTGATCATTTATTTTGTCCAGATGATTGCTGATCATGGATGTACTGGGCTTGATTTGTTTTCTGGACAACAATTTTGGTAATTATGAAGAAATATAGCTGAATTTGAATGAAAATCAGAGCAGATGTTGGATGCCCCCCAAATGCCTTGGGCGCCATCTTTGGTGCCTTCGTGATGTTAGTCTGGCTGTAAAAGGTCGGATCTACAACGCGTCGGTGAGAGCAGTTTTGCTCTATGCTTGTGAAACCTGGCCTCTCCGAGTTGAGGATGTTAGACGATTCTCTGTGTTCGATCATCGTTGTCTCCGAAGGATTGATGACATCCAGTGGTAACACCATGTTAGTAATGCAGAGGTTCGGCATCGTGTGTTCGGGCTCAGAGACGATAATTCGATTGGTGTCACCATCTTGAAACACCGACTTCGGTGGCTTGGACATGTTTTACGAATGTCGTCCCAGAGACTTCCACGTCGTGCATTATTTGCCGACTCTGGGACTGCTTGGAAAATGCGGAGAGGTGGTCAGTGTATGATATGGTGTCGTGGTATGAAAGAAATCTGCAAAGAGCTGGTTTCTGTTGGTCCTTCACGACTCCCTGACTGGGGTCCAAGAGATAGTGCAACACAGTGACTAAAGACTGTGGTGGACGTTATCAGATATGGTTCAGAATAGAAGCCAATGGCGATCCTGCTGTAACCTTCTTTTACTTGCTTCATGAAGAATGGTCATAACCTCCTTAACTGAAAGAGTTCTTTTGGTTGTACATTTCAGGTTTCCCCACCATTACTCTTATATTTTTTACATATGCATCTTACCCCTTTTCTCTTCCCATTCTCATTGTTTTGTGCGGCGCATAAATATCTGGTGCCCCTTTGTACCAATATTTATGTGTTTAAATACATAAATAAATAAATAGATGTTGGATTCAAACAAACAACCTCTGAGTTACTAGCACGAGTTATCTTACAACCTTAATTATCAATATCAACTCCAAGTTGAAGCCTGTGAAACAATGTTGTCTTAGATATTTTCAAGTAATAATAACGATAAAATAACAAAACTAATAAATGATACCTTTTTATTGCGAGCTTCAATTTCTATTGATGTTAACTTTTTGCGATAGTTATTCAACTTGGTGAAAGCGGAATTCGATACACTGAATCCTGTAATATTTTCTGATGTAAGCAATTCATCATCTTCATTCTCATTTATTATACCTTCAACTTTTAATTTAGATTTGGTTAATTCATAGTCTGAAATGATAACAATAAACAGTAATAATGAAATTGTTGTATCCAATACAGGTATCTTCCATATAGTTAGCTTTGAACTACACTCTATGTGGTTTAAATCACAAAGTGATTTTAGTTAAACCACCATTGAAAACTAGAAAGCATTGTACAGCTGTTTTTTTTTATAGAATGAGACTCCTTATCAATGATCCACCATGGTCCTACCACGGGGGCTGGAACGCAGGATGTCCAATATTGCATCTAAACACCTGGCTTTAGAATGCTGAGTTGGTATTCAATGGTGTAAATGAACACTCATGAGAGGTCTTGGGCTCAACTCCTTGTAATGGAGTCGTGGATAGGCATTGCTGAAGAGTTTCCTACTAAGACGAATCAACTGTTCAGTGTTTCCTTGTTCCTAATGGCGGTCTAACTAAAATCTCCACAAAACTCACTACAGTAACCACATTTTATTGTGAAGAAAGGATACTCATGCGGTGACTTCAAGCAAAATATATGAAACAAGGTACGAATTGATGTCATCATAATAGTTGTACGCTAAATGCTTTAACGACTAAGTTACTATAACAATGCAGATCAAAGTTAAAGAAATATACCTTCACTTGTTAAACAATATGAAAACAAATAATAACAACATATTGTCCAACTGTATATTTATCTAGTTCGATAGATAGTGAGTCAATGTTTAGTGCAACAGTGTTGAGTTGATATCTTAATTGGAGCACCAACACGATTTTATACATAGAGCACTAATGAGCTCTTAAACAGAACAACACATTTCATTACTAAATATAAAGAGTGTTGTAATTTGAAATGAACAACTGGACTGATGACATATTTGCTTCAATATAAATAGAATGTACCAAATAAGAACAAATATGTATTTTGGAAAACTAATTTAAAACAGATTGTTGAACTCATAGAGAACTCTGTTATTCACTCAGTCAGTCAGAACGTAGGATCAAGCACATTTATGCATCGGTCCAAGTTACCATACCTCGTTAGCACAACAAGATGAACATCAGATTCATTGAAGTGGTTCATTTAGTGGTGGTAATATATAAAAGATAGGTTGTACATAAGGATATAGTATAGGAAGAAAGTTATGAAATAATTTTAATCTCAAGATTTAAGGGAAGATAAAGGGTGTGTACACCTACGCCATTGTGATCGATTCTGAGCCATGTCACACAGAGTCTCCAACCATTGGTTACGATAGTCACGCGGACCCCAACCAAGTAGTCTGCATCTGACAACATGGCTGAGACTACAAGTTAGTGACTTCAAGGACTAGCGCCATGTTTTGATTTGACCACCCCTAACTCTCAACCATCCCGAATACTAGCAATCATTGAGCGTCGTGGTAATTGGTGTTCAGGCATACGTAAAACGTGGCCCAACCATCTCAGTCGATGAAGATTCATCACCTCATCAGCTGATTTACCATCATTCCCTAATACCCTGTGTCTAACCTCACTGTTACTTACCCGGTGATCCCAGCAGATGCAAGCAATATTTCTAAGGCATCTGTGGTCAAATACTAGTAACCTACAAGTATCTTCTACTCTTAATGGCCATGTTTCACAGCCATAAAGTAGAACAGAGCGAACTGCCGCGCAGTATATTCGTCCCTTAATTGATAGACGGATATCTCGTCTTCGCCATAGATGACATAAGTTGGCAAAAGCCAAACGAGCTTTTTGAATCCGTGCTGAGAATTCATCAGACACCAACCCATTAGGGCTGATCAGACTTCCAAGATAAGTGAAGTTGTCCATGCGTTCGACTACTTCACTCCCTATCCTCAGTCCAGTTGTTGACGCAGGCCAGTCCTGGAGTAACAATTTACATTTAGATGGGGAGAAATGCATCCCAAACATCCTGGCATTATTACTCAGTTTTAACAGAAGACTTTGCATTTTCTCAGCGTCTTCACCAAACAGGACTATGTCATCTGCGTATTCTAAGTCGATATGTGGACCTCCTGGAAGGAGACCAATGCCTGAAAATTCAGTCGACGAGAGTGTGATTTCCAGCAATAGATCTATAACGAAATTATTCACTATTTAGAATGAATAGAATGTGGTTAGTAGTAAGATTTAAGATGTTCGTTTTATTCTACTTATGATTCATCAGCTAAATGAACATGCATCCAAGAGTAAGACTGATCGAATTTCAGTCAATGGAATAATCCAAACCATGGCAAATTAACATCCGCTATTTTTTCGTCATTATAAGAGACGTGATTAAGTAATAACATCAATTCACTACCTTGTTGCAACTTTTTGACTGCTTCTTGATCAGCTTCACTAGGTTCACAGTGAAACGGTTCATTTGTGAGTAGCACCCAACCACAAGAATTTATCTGTTCTTCTATAGTGCCGTTATTTATGGTGGATGGAGGAATTGGTAACCAGTGTCCTGTTACATGATCTGTTTCACCAAGTATTTGAGTAAAATTAAGATTGACTTTTTTGTCATCCTCATTATTGTTAACAACATCGTTATCAGTTGTGTTGAGTAGTTTAGCCAATCCAAATTTAAGAACATTATTCAACTATGGTAATCAAAAATGTGAAATAAACTGTAAGACCAATAACAAGGACATTTTATATATAAATACACTTTTAAAAAAACTAATACCGTGGAAGACTTATTCGTCAATACATCTAAGAATCAGAACACTGGATAAATTTACAAATCTCATTGAAACATAAATAACGAGCGTACAAATATCCAGAATTATGATGAGATGGAGTTCTATAGATTTCTAAATTTTAATTCTGATCTTATTCTACTTGGTTCCCCCAGATGGTCAGTCCTTAGCCGAATGGCTCAGTGTTAACGTCTGCGATTGTGACACTGGGGGACACGAGAGAGACACAGTAGTTCTCTCAAAATTACAGCTATAATTTCGTGACGATTGACAAATAGTATCAAACCTAAATAAAACGGAGCTGCCTGCTAATTGCCTCCAACCCTCCTAACATCGAAATACATTTATGATTTCCTGAGAGACTGACTAATTTTGATTTTTAGCAGAAAAGAAATTATGAAAATCAGGAAGTGATTGTAAAATAGAAGGCACTTGCTGCGAATAAGAGGATTTTATGAACTCAAAATACATTACTGTCATATTAATGGTAACTTGGATATATGAAGATCCAACACTCTTTCATGGGAGGGGGAGGATGAATTCCAGAAATTTAAAATCCGCATATCAACTCCGGATCTCTCAAAAAAGGGAGGTGTTGTATCCTGAAGAGAATTGTGGATGGTAACTTTTGAGGACTATTTATGGACCGATGTCATATGTATATTTCCCATTGTATAATTGTTAGGTAACTAAACTATTCATATTCGTGTTCCTCTTATCATAAGCTTTATTTTGACTTATGAACTATTATTATACAATTTACCATTATTGAGTTATCCCTAGTCTATTGATTACTGTTCCCCCTATTCACAGCCACTTTTGGCCAAATCTTGTACAAATGTTATTTTCTATTTTATGGTACGATGTGGTCAGTCTGTTTGGTATATAAACCCAGTATGTTTGAGAATAATGATTGATATTGCAGAGGCTGTTATTGGTGTGCCGGAATTAACTGGCTGGGCTAGGCAGATCAGCAGGGCCGATACGCACTCTAGGCTGCTCGTACGGTTTTTCTTGTGTCACTGTCCCAATCGATCATTCGCTGTTCTCTGATTGGCGGTTTTATCACGTCATACATTAACAGGTCATCCACTCGGCCACCAGATATAACAATTACATTTGTGATACATCTCATCATGTACTAACGTCCAACTGGAGAACTACTTAATATCAGACAGCATGGAAAAGAATTGTACTGTCTTAGTCGTTCTTGGCTACTCAGTTTAATCTCCATCTGTGACAGAAAGCTTTATCATTGAATTGATCTATTAAACAAAAGCTAACACATATACACACACACCCTTGAAAAAATAAACAGAACTATTATTCTCTTAAATTATTCTAACCATAAATTGTGTTTAGAATGAACAAAAATTGGATAGAACTAGAAAGGAAGACTCAGGACAGAGTGGGTTGGAGAATGCTGGTCGGGGGCCTATGCTTCATTGGGAGTAACAGGCGTAAGTAAGTAGTAAATTGTTTTTACCTCATCGAATGTGAATGGTTTATCAGTATTATTTTCTAAATTATTTAAATCCGTTGAATTTAATACACGAGTTGCTAATTTTAATTTGTTCTCTGCACGAGATAATATTGCTTCTTCAACAGTATGCCGACAAACAAGTCGTATTATTCGAACTGGTCTAATAATAAAATAAACAAAAAGAAATAAAAAAATATTCATTTGAATAATCTTTTTGATATAGTCGAGGAGAAATTTATAAATAATTAACCTTTTTAAGCAAAGATGGGTAGTGGCTAGCAGTGGAATCCAGGACGCGCGTCCTGTATAACGCGATGGCGTTTAAAGCGAAAGGTACTGGGTTCGAGTCCCAGAGTGAACATCAACTCTGAGATTCAGGTACATCCAGCTGGTGACGAGCTCCGAATAGGACGAAACGCGCGTCAAACTGGATTCCACTACTAGCCACTATCCATCTTTGCTTACAATGCTTGTGAATTAAGGAAATATCAAGGCAATACGCACAGTATACACATATACCAATTAGAGACTGACCAGTTGCAGTCCTAAACAACGATGGTAAGATTCAAACAAGTAATACTAAATGAATTAACCTTTTTGATGAGTGAAATAATGTATTGTAAATGACTAGATTTCCTTTGTGGCTAGTGAATCAGTCAGTCATACATCATGTAAAACTTGATATTTGTGTACATTAGTACCAGTTACCACAGCAAATTAGCACAAAGAGATGAAGTTGTCAAAACAAATACTAGAGTGATAGATGTAGTACCAGTATTAGCGGTAATAGAAAAGATTAAACATTTAAGATACAATTAGAGAAGAAAACCTCAATTGTTGGCACAAAGAAAGTTTATGAAGGATTTAGAAACGTGGGATTTATATGAAAACAAAGAGAGAATTCACCTTGGTTTTGTGAACAGTTTTGAGCCATGTTGCACAAAGTTACTACTAAACATTGGTTTCAATGGTTATGTAAAACTCAACCAGGTAGTCTGAATGTACTAACAAGACTCAGTCCAGTAGCAATTATTTTCGTGAACTGATGTCATGTCTTGATTCGGCAGTCCTTAACCTTTTTCCAGTCTACTGCCACATCAGCCATCATCGTACATTCACATAGTCGGTGAATGGACATACTTGATACATGTCCCAACCATCCT
This sequence comes from Schistosoma rodhaini, assembly GCA_944470415.2. Taxonomy (NCBI): domain Eukaryota; kingdom Metazoa; phylum Platyhelminthes; class Trematoda; order Strigeidida; family Schistosomatidae; genus Schistosoma; species Schistosoma rodhaini. The sequence goes on from OX104041.1 coordinate 21,885,769, forward strand.
CAGTCGATAAAGATTCAATACATCGTCAATTGATTTACTTAGTACTACGAGTCTAACCTCAGAATCACAATCTCAATGCTCCAAAAAGTATACGAACGGTGGTTCGAAAATATATATGATCGAATATCCTCTACTTTTGAAGGTCATGTTTCACATGAATAAAGTAGAATGAAAAGGACTGCTACATAGTAAAATCGTCCTATACTTTGGAAATGGATAATCAACATAACCTAATCTATAGGGGCACAATTTTGTGTAGATGTAAAAAGGGATATATATATATATATATATATATATATATATATATATATGTTTATCTAATTATGTATTTATTTTATTAATACTTACTTTTTCTGACCAATACGATGAGCACGTCCTGCGGCTTGTACATCAATTTGTGGATTAAAATCACTATCAACAAAGATAACCGTATCAGCAGAGACAAGATTCAAGCCCTGACCACCTGAGATATAAAAGAAGATTCAGAGATATTGGATTTGTAGATTATTATATTTGGGGGCCGAGTGGATGCCCTGTTAATGTATAAAGTGATAATATCGTCAATTAGAGAGCAGTGAATGACCGATTGGACCAGTGGTACACAAAAACCGTGCGAGCAGTCTAGAATACTTATCGGTCCTGTTTCTGCCTAGCCCAACCAGTTAGGTTCAGAATAGTCTCTGTGGTATGAATCCTTGTATTTCAAGCATACTGAGTTTATTTACCAAACAAACAGATCACATCGTACCATAAAATAGAAAATAACATTTGTACAAGATTTGGCCGAAAGTGGATGTGAATAGGGGGAACAGTAATCAATAGACTAGGGATAACTCAATAATGGTAAATTGTATAATAATAGTTCATAAGTCAAAATAAAGCTCATAATAAGGGGGACATGTATATGAATAGTTTAGTCATTTAGTAGTTATACGATAGAAAAATATATGCATAATATTGGTTCATAAATGGATCCCAAAGTTAGCATTCACTATAGTGAATTATATGTTTATGCCCATATCCACTTCCTACCGACAATATTTCAATGAAATTCGTTTACTGAATTTGTTTCAAATGATCAATAGGCTGAAGAAATCTACACATTCTTAAACTTTTAATTAAACCTCTCCATTTCTAGTATGTCAAATGAGTTATAAATTTTGAATAAGTACAGATTTCTGCCAGATCCTACATATTTTTAATGGATGAATCGATAATGTGGAATGTGTGCTGTGTTTACGCTTACTTCGTGGGTTTAAACGACGTATCTCATCACTACACACTGGTAACCATATTATAAACAAGCTTGCTATTGATACATTTAGTGATATATGGGTGTGCTTTTTTAAACTCAATACTGATGGAAAGGATTGTTTTAATTTGCCTAGTAAGACACATTAGGAAAACAAATTATTTTTATACCACGAAACACAGTTATCACGCAGAAAGTAAACATCTGATAGTTTCGTACGCGAATAACCACGCTTCTTCAGTGTTCTATAACAGTATAATATCTAGCACTTTCGAGCATCTTCCCCACTCATTCAGTGTGTCACTGATGTACATGAAAATTCAATTTTCACTGAGAATTTAAATTTTACTTATCTCAAGCTATCTATATACATATTCTGTGAATACAACAACACAGTAGCGCATTCCAACTAGCCGGATAAAAAAAAGCTAACAAAATGGAAGTTACAGTTTGAAATGAAGTCCCTTAATGATAATTATGTTCTTATATACAGGACTCATCGACTAAATGAACGGAAAAAAAATGCTATATATATTACACACATGCTAAAAATTGAGCATCAGGATGCGCTACAAATTCACGGGTACGTATCCTATCTCACAATTTTTACCATTTTTAATTAAATTATGCCCCCAAATGCATTAGTAAGGCTGAGAGTGAAGAGAGCACACTCTCCCTCTCCAAACACTCTCTCACATTGTCACGCGTATAAAGCCTCTGCCAGGGAAGTCCTATTCACTGCCTTCTTGCACCACGGGTGTTTTTTTACGAAATTGAGAGGACGAAAAGTGAATGTCCAGCGCTTTAACCGGGTTAGTAGACAGGGAAAGTTCACCTAGGGGAGTTGGAAAACCCTGATTTCAAACCAATGGTGCACATGGACTCAAATGAGATTTGTGTGGCGCATATCTATCTGGTGCCCATTTGTACCAATATTTATGTGTTTAAATAAATAAATAAAACAATTAAATTATCGTCAATGTGAAATAGAAGAAGAATATTTTCACCTGCACGAGTACTAAGTAAAAACACAAATGTTTCTTGATCTTCATTAAAGCTTTTAATAGCTTGAAAACGATCTTCACCACGTACTGAACCATCTAAACGTTCATAACTATAACCTATGGTAATTAAAAGACAAAAAGGTAGGAAAATATTAGTCCTAAACATCAATGGGAAGATTCAAACAAACAATACTAAGTCTAATTTAAACTTCACCCCATTGCACAAGCAAGTGGTTATCAGGACTCAGTGGCCGAGTGGATAACGCGATGGCGTTTGGAACCAAAGGTACTGGGTCCAATTCGCAGAGTGAACATCAGCTTTGAGATGCAGGTACACCCAGCTGACGAGTCCCAGACAGGACTAAACGCACGTCAAACTGGATTCCACTGCTAGCCACTATCCATCTTTGCTTATCATGTTAGTAACCAATAGCTGAAAAAATGAAACTATTTTCCTTAGAAAAAAGTAGATTAATACAAGCAGAAACAAGATTACAAATAAATAAAGTATCTACTTGAAGATCCTTTTAATCATGTACTGCTAACAACAGCTGAATAATCATTGAAAACTAGAAATAATCGGACAAAAGGTTACGCTGTGTTCACAACTCATTACCAATACACAGAAACGGAATAAAACTTAAAAATGAGTATATTATCTTTTAGGATTCTTAAGTTAAAGGATGAAATGGTGACTTTGAGGTCAAGGCATTTGACTTTTAGCCACTAAGTAACAGGTTCGAACCCTGCACCATCTACATCAGCTTCAACTATCGCTTAATATTACTAACTCTCATAATTAGAGTGTAGCCAGAAGAGGAATACTAATTTAAAGAATCAGTGAATTGATGTAATTATTGGTTAGCTTGTAATCATGTGTTGTTTCTTATTATTCGAATATTTATTTATTTTGAAAGAAAAAATAGAATTTAAGAGTAGTTCAACCTATCTATTTCATCAAATATAAATACGATTTATGGTCTACATTAAGACTCTCCGATAAAGGACATTAACGAATTAGAGAGGTACGGGACACTTGGACTTTAAAGATCGTGTGGCGCGAGTACTATCTTTTAGAACATTCAGTTAGGATTTAATAGTTTACATTCTATGATGAAACTATCCTCGCAAACCTCCTATGATGACAATAACCAAGTGCTTATTAGTGACAAACTCTGATAATTCTTTTCAGAATTCGAATGAGAAGTCGTAATCGGTGGAGTAAAGCACATATCACTAATGAAAATAGATGATGGTTATGCAAAACAGCGGGTTGAATGTAGATGGAGATATGAAACCTTAGACACAAACTCAATGATTCGAAATATAAAATAAATACATAAATTTAAATCATTCACCAGGTACAAGGGTAATAGTCAAACTCTAAGTGTGATGACTAACGACATTACCCGCTACCCGAAATCGAAGTAGGTGGGGCGGGATCTAGTGGCCGAAAGTTGGACGACTTAACCGTTGATCGACCGCTTTTAAATATAACGTAATTGATACATGGTGTGAAGGTACTGGGTTCGACCTTTAGCTGGATCTTAAGAGGGTTTCATTGGAGAGATTCATGATAGGAAGAAATAGGGGTAGCTCATATGTCGTTCATAAATTATAGTCTCATCTTGTAAAATTCATTAATCAAAAATAAAATCTATGTTTTAAAAAATTCGGGATACAATTCTCCCCCTCGAAGTGCAAGACGTTACTTCGGGATCGGGTTGCATAGGCACCTGAACTAATGATAGGAAGTGAAGTAGTTGAGCGTGTTGGCCGCTTCACTTACCTTGGGAGTCTAATCAGCCCTTGTGGTCTGATGTGACGAAATCTCAGCACCGATACAGAAGGCTCGTCTAGCTTTCACCAACTTGCGTCATTTATGGCGTAGGCGAGACATCCGTCTACCAACCAAAGGACGGGTTTACTGTGCAGCAGTTCGTCCCGTCCTACTTTGTGGCTGTGAAACATGGCCGGTAAGAGAAGAGGATATTCGTAGGCTACTAGTATTCGATCACAGGTTTCTTCGAAGCATTGCTCGTATATACTAGGACCACCAAGTAAGTAACGCAGTTGTCAGGAAACGGGTACTAGGTAAAGATGGAAAGTCGATTGATGAAGTAGTGAAACTTCATCAGTTGAGATGGCTGGGACACTTGTTACGTATGCCCAACTACCAACTGCCCCGATATGCAATGTTTCATGGTGTAGGAGCAGGTTGGAAGAAAGTTATGGGCGACCAGACCAAAACTTGTCACAAATCCACGAAGTCACTGACAATTGGACTGAGCCTTGTTGGTAGGTGTAGACTACCTGGTTGGGATTCGTGAGATGATAGCAGTCGATGGTTAGAGACCTTGAATGACATGGTTCAAAATCGTTTGCAATGGCGAAGGTGCATCCACTCTTTGTGTTCTCCTAAATTCTAATCCCTATTTTTTTCTCTTTCTAAATTTATTTCACTGGATTATACTCCTTGAATGACATCTCCAAACCATAATATTTCTGATTACTGCTTATACTATTACTACCTCCACGACTATGGGATTTGAATGGACAACTGCATCTCTGTGTTAATGTGGTACAGCAACTCGAACTGATGTACGTGCGTACGAAGTTCTACGTTGTGACTGATTGACTGACTGATTAAAATCAATTGAATTTCCTACAATTTAATGTGACTAACTTTATTGATGGGTAATAATTTGCAGACAAGAGTACATACCTCTTAAAGTCAAATAATCCTGTATAATATCAAGCATACGTGTCATTTGAGAAAATATTAAAACTTTATGCACAGGTTTTGATTTAGAAGGGTAGGATGATTTGTCCACGTTAGAATTGTTGGGATTATATAGAAATTGTAAGAGAAGATCCAATAGAAAGAGTTTTGAACTTGCTTGAACTAAATGTTCACCAAGAGTGAATGGTTCTGGTTCAACACCTAATAGAGATAAATTAATAACAATAGAATATAATACAATAAACACCTTTTTTCATGAACATAACGGTGAACTCATAAACTGAAATCAACTTAATTGGACATCGAATGTGTAAGTATTCAATGAAGGGGGGTTCCAAAAATATCCCTTCCCAAAGTCTTTATAAGTACAGAAAACGGCAGGATATGTTCTATCTTATCAGCATTGAATAAAGTCATCTCAGAAATATCTACGTAAATGAAGGACCATATATCAGGTTTTTGATTGAATAATTAGTTATGCTGTTGTTACATTCAATATACTTTGAGAAAGCTCTAGAAGATCAAAGTCACGTTAAACTATAAATAATCTTGATTTTCTAGGAGTAAATTGCTTACTCATAACACACTACTTTGTCCACTGTTCTTGTTAACGTGTATAAATAGTCTAGAGTCTAGGACATCAGTAATGAGCGTTCCCAGTAGCAGACTTATCAATAAACGATACCATTTACAACATAAAACTGATGTCAGTATAAGATAATACAATAAACACACATTATACACGAACTGAGGTTATGAGAACTTTACTTTGAAAGATTCAGGGAACATCAATTTTAACCTCTCCCTCCTATATTTCACAATACTCATAATTTGTGGCAGTACACTTGTTTCATCTTCATTTCCACTTCTAAAAACATAATTGGAAGTTCTCGGAAGTCTAGATTTTTAGTTGCTTTTGTTGTTTAACATTTTACTAACTCTATACTGCCTGACTTTTTTTCTCTTATGATCATTTTGCAGTTTAGGAGCAACAATAAAATCACAGGAGAATGATTCAAATGAGAAAAGAGCGTGCTTTAAAGTTGTGATAGGACTACAGATTAAAAACTCACAAAGACAATCACTATGTTCATGAGTAAGGATTTATTTTCATATGCTAAAATAACTGATCCCAAGGACGAATAACTAGATATGAGTGAATCCTAAAATATAAAACAGTCGTTTCACTGCCTAGAGATAACATTATCAGTTATTTTCACTTGGTGTTGTTTACTTGTAGCTTCCCATTGTTATTTAGGACTGCACAAGCAAGTGGCTATCAGGACTCAGTAGCTAAGTGGATAACGCGATGGCGTTTGAAGCGAACGGTATTGGGATCGGGTACTAGAGTGAACATCAACTCTAGGATGCAGGTACATCCAGCTGACGAGTCCCAAATAGGACGAAACACGCGTCCTGGATTCCAATGCTAGCCACTATCCATTATTGCTGATTGTCAGTTATTTGTTTACAATCATTGTGATCAAATGTATTTAACTGACAGTCGTAAATAGTTTGAAGGTTGATTATTTTTTTATTTATTTTACACTAATCCCTTAGAATCAGTAAATCAAATTTGAACAAATATCTTTCTGGGAATAAAATTATCAGTGTTATACAGATGAAGAGCTCAAATGGATAATGATTTTATGGTTATGGTACCTTGATTTGTTCAGTAGACAGAAACTAGGCTACGAAAAGATACACTTCATTTTGCCTAATTCATACATGAATAAAACGGAGATAGCCCATATATATTCTGATACGTGTAAGTCTATACAGGCTATCCGGTTGGGGTTTGTGCATTTACCGTAACCCACAGTTGAAAACTTTGAGTGACATGAATCAGAATCGTTCGCAATGGCACAGTTGCATTTACTACTTATCGTTTCTTAGCTCCTAATTTTACATATACTCTTCCTCAATTATATTGATTATAGCTGATATTTACAATTAAAACTAATACTATTACTATCTCTACTATTCTAGGATCAGTCTTGACAATTTCATCTCTCTGTGCTAATAGGATATGACAAGTTGAACTAATGCATACAAGTATTAAATTCCAAGTTGAATACGACCGAGTAATCTTATGCTCAGTCGAGAAAAATTGTCATATGACTAGAATCGATTGGGATCATCAACAGAAATATACAATATCAGAAGGGGGTTTTGTAAAGATTTTAGTAATTTTATATAGTTGAGATCATGAGTCAATTGAAGCTAGACCACCATGGAAAACCTGGAAGCATTGAACGGCCGTTTCGTCCTATTGTGGGACTCCCCAGCAGTGCGTATCCACGATCACGCCCCGCGAGATTCGAACCCAGGACCGGGGAGATGTCAACTCACTGAAGACATTGGTGAATGGTTACTTAATTTCGTGGATTGGTTGAAATGAGACACTAACACCACCGGATACCAGCCGGCTCAGTGGTCTTTTGGTTAAGTGCTATGGTGCGAAACTGGTAGGTCCGGGTTGTATTCTCGCGATACGGGATCGTGGATGCGCACTGCTGAGGAGTCCCACACCAGGACGAAACAGCCGTGCAGTGCTTCCAGGTTTCCCATGGTGGTCTAGCTTCAATTGACTCATGATCTCAACTATATAGAAATGTACAATGTTGAAAATTATATTGTCTAATGCAACCGAGTATAAAAAGTTAAATAATGATAAATTTTACAAACTAACCATCAAATAGATATGGATGATTTACACATTTTCTTAAATTCACAATCAAATTCTGTAAACGATTTTGAATACGTAGATTATTTTGTTGATCAGTTATAGATTGAAATAAATCTGTAAAACAATAATTAAGATACTACTAAATGAAAACTTTGTTTTACAGAAATAACAAGATAGACCATATATAATGACGACAAGAAAACAATTACAAAGGTCCTGGATTCGAATCCCGCAAGGTGGGATCGTGGATGCGCATTGCTGAGGAGTTCTACAATAGGACGAAACGGCCATTCAGTGCTTCCAGGTTTTCCATGGTGGTCTAGCCTCAATTGACTCACGCTTTCAACTATGAAAACACTAAATCTCCACAAAAACCCCTTCTGATAATAAAAAATAATTAAATGGAGCAAACATTGAAACAGTACATGATGTGGATGTTCTTCAAGTCTAGAGTCTTGGTTGACAAATATTTAGACACATGGAAAGATCTAACATGTAATTAGGAGTGTGGTTTTAGAACAAAGATAACATTTTGCATAACTTTGATCATTAGCACTGATTATACGAGTCGGGAAAAGATTAAGCCAGGTAAACATCGATTCTAGTGTGATAGAAATATTGAAGAACAAGAAGGGTATTTGATTGTAAAAACAAACAGAACTCCAGTAATGTTACAAGTTTCCGAGAGATTGTTGACTCCATGGAAGGATATTTTTTCATACATAAGATTTCACCACTGGAATTAGAAATTCATGGGAGGAGCTGAAATGTTTTCAGGGAAGGACGTTAATACAGATATTTCCCAGTATAGTGTACACCATGATTTCACCAGTAGACTTCAAATTTACCGACTTTCATCTAATCGTTTGTATTATCAACAAATAACAACCAATACAGTGCAACTGAGTTCTCATGCAAGACAAGGCCGATCATAATGCCACGATAGTAGCTTTGGTCAGGAACTACAATAATTTGAAGAAAAATTGTTACAAATACATCAGAATCAAATTTAGTGGAAGATTTTCGCGCTACAGTGTTTCATCCCTCTCCTCGTATATATTTTTATTTTGTTACGTCACTTTGTATTAGGCACAATTGGTTGTATCGAATTTCTTTTGGAAAAGCAAACCCAAATACATAGAATGACAAGAAACAAATAACTTTATCAAAAACAAGTGTAAACGACAACCAAAGTTCGTCCACGTTCTTTGTCTAGATTCTTCTCGCAATCAACTCTTGTTTGTGTTACCCTATACTACTTACCAAAATTCAGTAACTTGTTTCATTTACAATAAGCTTAGAGCATACGATGTGTAACGTAAAGCTAATGTGGTGTAATATTCCAGAGTATCAACATAAATTAGTAACATGCGCTTAAGTCATTATCTTAATCACCTTACTTCAATACTTGTAACAGTTACCTTCAATTTTAGTGCTTTTTTCGAATTTTTGTTAAAACGCAGTAGCTTCTACATTTTGAGCTCCTATTCTCAGTTAAGTTGTTAACAGTCACTGTTGACTTTAAACGTAGGTGTCAGCTGTCATTCGCTCTATCATACGTTGAAGTTGATCGTTCTGCAGGAGCCGATTTCGCTTTCATATATGCAGTCTTGTTAACTGCCATAGATATCTTATAAATTAAAGTTTGTGATTAATTCACATAAATTCACTTAGTATTGTTTGTTTGAATCTTCCCATTGATGTGTTAGGACTGCAACTGGTCAGTCTCTTATTGGCCATATGTACATACTGTGCGTATTGCCTCGATATGGCCTTAATTCACAAGCATTATTAGCAAAGATTGATAGTGGCTAGTAGTGGAATCCAGTTTGACGCGCATTTCGTCCTATTTGGGACTCGTCAGCTAGATGTACCTACATCTCAAGGTTGATTTCCACTCTGGGACTCGAACCCAGTACCTTTCGCTTTAAACGCCATTGCGTAAACCACTCAGCTACTAAGTGCTGAAAGCCACTTGCTTGTGCAATGGGGTGAAGTGTAAATTCACTTAGCATTGTTTGTTTGTGTCTTAAGGCTATATTAAGGCAATACGCACAGTATGCAAATATGGCCAATAAGAGACTGACCAGTTGCAGTCCTAAACATCAATGGGAAGATATAAACAAACAATACTAAGTAAATTTAAACTTCACCCCATTGCACAAGTAAGTGGCTATTGGGACTCAGTAGCTAAGTAGATAACACGAAGTTATTTGAAGCGAAAGGTACTGGGTTCGAGTTCCAGAGTGAACATCAACTCTGAGATGTAGGTACATCTAGCTGACGAGTTTCAAACAGGACGAAACGCGCGTCAAACTGGATTCCACTGCTAGCCACTATCCATCTTTGCTTATAATTCACATAAAGTTTGTAGAAATAGAAACATCTCCTAGAGAGAATCCTTTTTAAAAATGTACATTATCACGTGTATCTCGGCGGCATGATTGAATACTTCGTTAGATTTAACATCAACCAAACAACAACAGTAACAATGACCGCAGGCTCTTATCAATCATTGAAAATTTTATTGTGAAACACAACTACGCAAAGATAACAAACTAACCTGCATTTCGTGTCAATAGGACCCGATAAATTTTTGTTTGTAAACCAGTTAGTGAATGATAGATCAAAATGTCTGCACGTGGTGGTAAATCAGTTAAGACATTTTGTTTAATACGCCGTAAAAGGAATGGGCGTAGAATTTTCGCCATATCCTGGTCTGTTTCATCTTCTTGATATTATAAAAATTCAAAAAGAATCCAATATAGTGATACACATATACTACTGAATAAATTACAAAGCAAGATAGAATCAATTGAATACCACTGAAGTCAGTGAACAGAACAGAAGTATCCTACATGGTCAAATTAAATCACAATGCATTTACGAAGCCTGAAACGTGTCTATTTTTGAACAGTGTTGAAACTATAGGTTTATTGAGTGGATTTCTTTAGCAGTATTAGATTCGAACCCAGGACCTATCATTCTCGCGCCAGAGCATTTAATCGATAGACCACTGAGCCGGCATCCAACGGTGTTAATGTCGAACTTCAATCAATCCACGAAATTGAGCAACCATTCACCAATGTCATCAGTGAGTGGATATCTCCCAAAAGACCTTGTTGAACTCCACCGGTTACTGCTTCTCACTAGACCTCCAGGAAATACCTCATGAAGCCAGTCACTAGTGAGCACATGATCATTATCAGAAGGGGTTTTGTGGAGATTTGAGTAATTTTATATAGTTGAGATCATGAGTCAGTTGAAGCTAGACCACTATGAAAAACCTGGAAGCATTGGACGGCCGTTTCGTCCTACTATGGGACTCCTCAGCATTAGATTAATGGTCGAAGTTATTTATGTGATAAGATTTCATACTGATTGCAGTGATTTAAAAATTTGCATCCTTTGTTTATCGTTATCTTAAATTCTGATCACTGGATTTATTTGCTGTTTTCCACTATGTTACCTCTACTGAAATTAGTAGTATGATTTGATTAAAGCTCCTAGTATCTATTTATTGTTTTTGTATTAAGAAAAACTTAGTACCTATTTCTTCAAATTGTTGATACCCGGTCACCAAGTGCCAGGTTTTGTGAAGTTAATTCAAATAGTAGTCTGTCTAACACGTACGCGAACTGAAGTCATAAAAGCTTTATTTTACAGAATCTAATATACATCAATCCAATTCCCTTCAAATTACTCCCCATTTGTGAACAATATGGTTTTTGTATCTCTATCTTCGCTGTCTACAACATCCATCGAAGTCTTCGAAAATCAAACTTGTCGGATGTATTGTTACTTTATACATCATTCTGAACCATTGGACCAATAGAGTTCAATCATGTCAAATATGAAGAAGGTACCCACTGAAGACAATGGAAGATGGTCAGTCGATATCATAAACTGACTCCTGGCCAAGTGATCTAAAGGTTAGGCGTTCGTCACGAAAATAGAGGTTCTTAATTTTACCTTTGACGGTGTGGTCGTGGATGCATACTTCTGACAAAATATCTATCCAATCCATCAAGGTTTTTAATAGTTATCGGAATCAGATCGGTTCATGTATTCAATAAATCTAAAATGTTTTATTAGGATGATTAGGCTATAGTACTATATACTACCGAGTCAATGAGGAACAATAAAAGTTGTAACACAAATTTCGAAGAAAAGTTAAGAACTAGTGTTTCGGGGGGGGCGTTAAATGTTAGTTTGATTTCTTATCACAAACTAACATCAACTATAACACGTGAATCCTAGAAAAGATGTTCTAATCCTAACTCATTGTATAATAAGTCATTTATTTACTTTTACTGTCTCCTGATCGATGGAAACGATTAGCACCTCAACATACTTTAGGTGTAACCGTGAGAATTATGCCCAAAAACTATTTTATTTTCGGAATTCATGAATCTTTCAGACAAACAAAACCTTGGACAAAAATTGTTTTCGCGCATAATTCTTACGTTACATCTAAAGTATACTAATGATCTATGTTGAGGTGCCAATCGTTTTTATCAATCAGGAGACAGTAAAATTAAATAAATGATTTATTATACATCTAGCCCCCCTAACATAAGCTCTTAACTCTTACTCGAAATTTGCCCTACAACTTTTCTTGTTCCTTATTGACTCGGTAGTATATAGTACTATAGCCTAATCATTCTAATAAAACATTTTAGATTTATTGAATACATGAACCGATCTGATTCCGATAACTATTAAAAAACTAGATGGATTCGATAGCTATTTAGTCCTAATATGGCACTCGTCAGGAGTATGTGTCTATGACCACACCGTCGAAGATGAAACCAAGAACTTCTATTTTCGTGACGAACGCCTAACCTTTAGATCACTTGACCAGGAGTCAGTTTATGATATCGACTGACCATCTTCCATTGTCTTCAGTGGGTACCTTCTTCATATTTGACATGATTGAACTCTATTGGTCCAATGGTTCAGAATGATGTATAAAGTAACAATACATCCGACAAGTTTGATTTTCGAAGACTTCGATGGATGTTGTAGACAGCGAAGATAGAGATACAAAAAACATATTGTTCACAAATGGGGAGTAATTTGAAGGGAATTGGATTGATGTACATTAGATTCTGTAAAATAAACCTTTTATGACTTCAGTTCGCATACGTGTTAAACAGACTACTATTTGAATTAACTTCACAAAACCTGGCACTTGGTGACCGGGTATCAACAATTTGAAGAAATAGGTACTAAGTTTTTGTTAATATAAAAACAATAAACAGATACTAGGAGCTTTAGTCAAATCACACTACTAGTTTCAGTAGAGGGATTCGATAGCTATTTCGTCCTAATATGGCACTCATTATCAGTATGTGCCCATGACCACACCATCGAAGATGAAACCACGAGCTTCCATTCTTCTGACGAACGTCTAACCTCTAGATCGCTGGACCAGTAGTCAATGACAGATTATATAATAAGAATAAAAATATTATTATTATTTTATAATAAATATACTACTTACTTACTTACTTTTAGTTGAATGATTAAAATAATTTATAAACGTAGAACATAAATTTTTATGAAAATAATTTGGTGATATAAAATGTAATAAATTATATAATTCTTCTAAATTATTTTGAATAGGTGTGCCAGTTAAGATAAAACGTATTCCTGGACATGTCTACAAAAAAAAAAGAAAATAAAAAGAAGAAAGAAAAAAGTGAAAACTTTGATTATAAGCAAAGATAGATAGTGGCTAGTAGTGGAATCCAGTTTGACACGCGTTTCGTCCTATTCGGGACTCGTTAGCTGGATGTACCTGAATCTCAGAGTTGATGTTCACTCTGGGACTCGAACCCAGTACATTTCACTTCAAATGCCATCGCGTGCTTGTGTAATGACTGACCAGTTGCAGTCCTAAACATCAATGGAAAGATTCAAACTATACTAAATGAATTTAAGCTTCACCTCATTGCACAAGCAGGTGGCTATCAGGACTCAGTAGCTGAGTGAATAACGCGATGGCGTTTGAAGCAAAAGGTACTGGGTTCAAGTCCCAGAGTGAACATCAACTCTGAGATTCAGGTACATCCAGCTGGTGACGAGTCCCAAATAGGACGAAATGCGCGTCAAACTGGATTCCACTGCTAGCCACTATCCATCTTTGCTTATCATGCTTGTGAATTAAGACTACATCGAGGCAATACGCACAGGATGCACATATACCAATAAGAGACTGACCAGTCGCAGTCCAAAAACATCAATGGGAAGATTCAAACAAACAATACTAAGTGAATTGAAAAATTTGATGTTGATAATGTTTGTTTTAAATATTCAAATATACAAAGGTATAAAAACAAAAGTCTTTAAGAAATTATAGGGGGAAAAGTGCGGGAAAAAATGAAAACTCTAGTTAGTTTATATCTTTAGACTAAAAAAAATGTAGTTCGAAGATCGTGACAAATTGTTAAAGCCGGGGTTCGAATTGCACGTATTGTAAGTAGGTGATAGCTTACAACCTATTTTCGGAAAAAAATTTAGGTTAAAGATCAGTACGTCCCTATCGACAAAGGTGGCAGTCACTATAAAATATTTATTTACTTATTTAAACACATAGATATGCGTTACATAAATCATTCAATTTGTGTGACGGTTGTAATACTAACGGGATGCCCAAACTGAGGCAGGTGGTTCTCTTAAGGAGCCACACTCCAAGCCTTTGACCTAGGGGTTTAATCTACAAAACAGTAGAGTAACGTAAGATGTAGTATCATGGTAGCCAGTGACCAACAATAGGTTCATACGCCATTTGGTCCTTCAGGATCCTGGTTCGGAATCAGGGTTTTCCAACTCCCCTAAGTGGATCACTCGTATCCACCAACTCGGTTAAAGCGCCGAACATTCGCTTATCGTCCTCTCAATTTTGTAAACAACACCCCCGCAGAAAGAAGGCAGTGGGTAGGACTTCCCTGGCAATGGTTGTATGCACGTGCCCATGTGAGAGCATTTCAAGAGGGAAGTGGAATGTCTGCCAACAGAAGGATGAATTATAGAAAGGATAGGAAGGATAACAAAGAGATTGTAATAACAACATAATTGAAAGAATCATGAAACGTGTATAGGACAACTGTATGGTTTTTATATTTTACCAAGGCACTGTGTAATTGCGCATGAAATAATAAATTGATCTTCCTCACCTGAGTTCTCATTCACATTTATTATTTTATTATTTAAACACATAAATATTTGTAAAAAGGGGCACCAGATACATATGAGCCACAAAAATCTCATTTGATTTGTGTGAGGGCTGTGATACTGCTCAGGTGCCAAAACCGAAACAGGTGGTTTTCTTAGGGAGCCACACCCGGAGCCCTTGACCTAAAGGTCTGATCCATAAGACAGTGGAGCATCGTAAGGGGATGTAGTCCTATGATAGCCGGTGAACAACAATTTATTCATACACCATTTAGGTCCCTCAGGATACTGGAGCCGATGTGCACCATTGGTTTGGAATCAGGGTTTTCCAACTCCTCTAGGTGAACTTTCTGTGTCCACCGACCAGGTTAAAGCGCCGGATATTCGCTTTTCGTCCTCTCACTTTCGTAAACAACACCCCCGCCACGAGAAGGCAGTGAGTAGGACTTGCCTGGCAGAGGCTATAAACGTGTGGCCATGTGAGAGCATTTCGAGAGGTAGAGCGGACTCTCCCCACTCTCGGCCGTACCAGGGCATTTGGGGGCTCGTTCACAACAGTTAGACGAAGCAAAACCAAATATATGAATTTTAATGTACTTTATGTTAATTGTCTAAATCAGAATTTACTATCTTAATGTAACTTAAAAATTAAACTGACTTGCATAATCAACTCTTAGTTATGCAATTTGTGTTATAAAATTGTTCAATTACCGAAACCAAGGTAAACAGAATTAGATTTATACGTTGAAACCGAATAGACCAAAATTCAAGCATATCAAATTCAAAAATCTAATTAACAGTTCAACATATATATATAAGAAGACTTACCTCATTTAACATTGCATATATTTGAGTATTGGAGTTTTTAAGACGATGCCCTTCATCAACAATAACATAGTTCCAATATACTGTTTTAAAAAATGCTTCATCATTAACACAAATCTACTTATCAAGATAAGCAAAATAAAATAGTTTACCTCATAAGTAGTCAAAAGAACTTTAATCGATTTATTGTAATTAGATCGCAAGTTATGACGTGCTACTTTGTCGCCGATATAAGTTATGAATGAAATATTAGGAGCAATACTAAAATGTATGAAATGGAAAAACAAAATCTATTCAAACATTTGAAGTTCACATCTCCAATTTTCTAAAACGGAAAGCGGACATACAATCAAAAAGGTAGCGTTAGATTTCCAATTGCTAACAGCTAAAATAAAGCAAATAACCTTTGTATAATCAATAAATTAACCACAACACAAACCTGACATGTTTTACCTAAACCCATTTCATCACATAATAATCCACCATGACCTTGTGAGTCACAATTTATCAGCCAGTTAATTCCTTGGAGTTGGTATTCACGAATGACAATCCCGGTCAAGCCGAATTCCACAAGTTTTTCGAAGTTAATAGAATAAGTAGGGTTGGCTAAACTTTCACATGATTTTATCAAATAGTCCATTGAAAAGTAATATTCTGAAAAATCAAGTAGTAGATACTGAAACATGAAATTGACATAAAGGTTACAGAAACCCTATTGGACAAATTCTAACTACAAGTCTAAGGTGAAAAGAATAAATTTAAGGTACAACCAAACTGCGCAAAATACTTTATCAATAAATAATAATACAACCTCACCTGTAACCTTTCCAGAGTTACTATCGGTCTCAAGCTCGGAGAAAAGAGGGTCTGGAATGGGGTTAACAACCCTATCCCCTAAAAAAACGCCAACCAGATAAAAATTGTTTAAACCGATTAAACTCTTCCCTGGGAGTTGAGGGATCTTTATTTAGAAAAATTATGAAACCTTATGGTTACACCTGAGATTCTCTGGACCAACACCACCTCTAAGAACCAGGGTAACAATTAATATAGATATATGGAATGTTCGGACAATGCAGGAGACCGGGAAGACCAATCAAACAGTCACAGAAATGTAGTGATACAACTTGGAGATTCCTGGAATAAATGAAAACCAATGGACGCAAGTTGGACAGAGAAGATTAAATTCGGGAAAGATGCTGATGTGCCCTCGTCATGAAGAAAATACTTTGCACACACAAAGACTTGCACTGATGCTGACCAAAGACGCACGAAAAACACTTATACAATGCGAACCTCATGGATTCCGAATCATCAAAACAATAAACATTATCCAGTATAATGCACCTACCAATAATAGCAATGAAGATAATAAAGATGAGTTTTATGGGAAAATTCAATCGATCGTAGAGAATTGCCTAGGAAACGACCTGACCATCCTGATGGGAAACCTAAACACCAAAGTCGGAATGGACAACACCGGATATGAAAATATCATGGTACAACGTTGACTGGGAGAAAAGGAACGAGAATGCTGAAAGACTTTCAAATATCTGTGCCTTCAACTAAATGGTTATAAGTGGTAGTATATTCCCCCACAAACGCATACACAAAGCTACATAGGTCTCATCGCGTCACACTACAGAGGATCAGATAGATCATATTGGCATCACTAAAAAGTTCAGAAGGTCAATGGGAAAAAAGAGAACCATGAGGGGAGTTGATATAGCTACAGATCACCACTTGGTTGTGGCCATGATGAAACTGAAGCTAGAGAAACACTGGACAGCTGGAGAAACAGTAGTACAAAGGTTCAATACAGCCTTCCTACGGGATACTAACAAAGTCAACGAATTCAAGATAATTCTCAACAACAGATTCCAAGCCTCACAGGATCTCCTGAAAGAAGAAACTACGATAGAGGAAAATTGGAAAGGGGTCAAAGAAGCATTAACTTCATCGCGTCAGGAGGTTCTGGGTCGCAAGAAGCATCATCATAAGGAATGGATCTCTATGGGAACTCTGGACAAGATTCAAGAAAAGAAGAACGAGAATACAGTAATTAACAACAGCCGAATAAAAACAGAGAAAGTCAAGGCACAGGTCAAATACACTGAGGCAAACAAGTAAGTGAAGAGGAGAATTAGAACTGTGTGATACGACAAAGAAACTGGGAGGGAAATACGGCAAATCAGAGAGACCAGTCAAGGACAAAGAAGGCAAGACAATCACCGAGATTTAGGAACAGAGGAATAGATGGGTGAAACATTTCGAGGGACTGCTGAATAGACCAGCTCCATTGAATCCACCGGATATCGAAGCCGCACAGATAGACATCCCCATAAATGTCACTTCACCAACGATAGAAGAAATCAACATGGCCATCAGACAGATCAAGTGTGAAGAGGTTGCAGGATCAGGCAACATACAAGTAGGGCAATGAAGTAAGAAATAGAAGTAACTGCAACAATGCTCCACGTTCTATTTGGGAAGATTTGGGAGGAAGAACAAAAACCCATAGACTGGAAAGAAGGATACCTCATTGAGACACCAAAGAAGGTTTGAGCAAATGTGAGAACCACATAGGCATCACATTAGTCTCAGTACCGAGAAAGATCGACTCGCGAGGAGGGGGCTGGTTTTTGGTCCGATCGAGGATGAATTGGTCATATCTTCACTCTCCGCCGAATATTAGAACACAGTCATACTTGTCATAGGCCAACAATCGTAGTGTTTCTTGAAATAGGAGACACTTTCAACTAGTTGGATAGGATTGTTCTCTGAGATTGCCTATTAAAGAAAGATGTCCCTGAGAAGTTTATTAACATCTTGAAAGGTTTATCTGCTAACACCTCGGGCAGAATGAAAGCATAAAACCACTTCTCTCCATTCAAGCAGTGGGTTAGGTAGGGTTGCAAAATATCACCATTCCTCTTCAACTTTGCCATCAATGACGTTCTGGAAATAACCCTGATGGATGTAAGCAATGGTGGTGTGAATCTGTGGTCTGGCGAAAGAATTTCCAATCCTGAGTATGAGAATGATATTATCTTACTGTGCGATGATATCCAAGCCATGCAATCTGCACTTAATCTGTACTGTATCTGGCGTCTCTTTGTACTAATGTTGGTATACAAACAACCATAAATAAATAAAAGAGTACCAAGAAAAGTTTAGAAGAGTGTTATTGAACCGAATTAAATGTTCAGTAGTCACTCAACTTTGAGATCAACAGGTTGAATTCCGTAAGGGTCGATCATATATAGACCAAATCATGACACTACGGATCATTGTTGAACAGTCAATTCGATGGGACTCGTCATAATACATCAACCTCATTGACTATGAGAAGTCAATCGATAGAGTTTATAGCAGAACCTCTTCGACACTATGGTGTAACTGAGATCTTCAACATCATACGGAACTCATACGACGAACTACATTGCAAAATCGTTCATGGAAGACAGCTGGCAGAATTGGTGTCAGACAAAGATTCCTACTCTCACCCTTAGTCATTCTCCTGGTGTTTGACTGAATTATGAAGACTCCCCACACCTCAAGTGAAGCACAGAATACAGTGAACAACTTGGATAAGGATTGTGGAGATCAAACTGAATTACGAGGCAAGGCCTAACTTGGAATCAAAGCAATAGGCAAAGAGGCAGACCAAAGAACATATTGAACCAAGAATCGAAAGCAGACATCAGAAGAATAAATAGCAACTGTAAACATCTGGAAAGAAGAGCCTAGTACATAGTACGTCGGAAACTGTTGGTCGGCAGCCTACGCTATATGAGGTGTAACAGGCGTAGGTAAACAATAATACAGTCACGAACCTGAGCCAAAAGCATAGTTCAATCCTAAGTACCAACAACTAAATTGGATTTCATAAGTAAAAAAGCAAACAGGCAAAAACATGAAAAATAAGAAAATTGAAATTATGAGGGTGAAGAGATGAAAGGTAGACTCCATGTTAAATAGTTGCAAATAATTCTAGATTGGTTGAACAACCAGTTAAATTATCGGTGGGATTAAACTATACTGCCGAGCCAATCAGAAGCTTTCGCGGGTTTTCAAGGTCACGGCGCTAAGTTCGGTACCTGATGCTTACGTACGGTTAGTTTACAGCGGATTTCAGGAAAGATGTGATAATTTAGCTTCTACAATAGAAGTGATCATAAGATTTTGGCGCGAACTTCAATTATCCATTTGGATAAATAGAGTTTTGGCATTATAGCTGATGTCAGTTCGTGATGAAAACCCTAAGTATAATTCCTAGCCTTAATCATGAACTGTAAATCATAATTTGTATTCTTCACACAGGTTTATAACCACCATTTGGTTTTAGTTATTACGTTGACACTCTCAGAGTCACTCTAGCGTCGCTCAAAGGTTGTCCATAACTTATAGTCTCACCCATAACCCTACACCTAAATCTTAACCCTAACTCGTAAACCATACCAATATACTAACATTATTGAAGCTATGTGGTCGGGGCTAAAAGAATTTTTGAGACCTTATCACGGTTTCAGAGGTCGACTACTATGGAGCCATATGGATGTGTTCCTGTACCGTATGCACTAAGATTTTAAAACTTCTGAACCTATATCTGACCTTGAGAAGTTTTTGACCCATGTAAAAGAAGTGTTTCCACTTTAATTCTTTGGTTTTGTATAATATATTTTTACTGTATACTAACTGTCTTCTGATTGGCTAATATTTCTCAAGGTCATTTAAAATTCGTTCAAAGGTCGGCAGTATAGTTTAATGTTACCAAATTATCTTCAAGGTCTCATTGTCTCATATGGGTTGGTTGACAAAATCACAGCGGATTCAAAACCCTTGTTTTGCCTTCAAAAACCTGTCCGACAAGTGATACATGCGAGATACAAGACTGTCATTATTAGGAGAGTAAAATGCACAGAAGAATGAAGTACTGGTCGCGTGTGATGGAATGCTGAGACCATTCGGTGTGATGCGCTATCAGCCGAAATAATTGAGACGGGTATCACTTATGTATAATGAATTCTAGGCTCGAATACGAGTGTTGGTTTAGAAAAGAAGAAGGTTTCAAGAAAACAACACAGACGTAAACAAAAACATGGCATATGTCGATGAGATCAGTGACATTTGAGTTGAGCAATGTTAGCTGAAATTACACGAAACTTTTGACGTACTTGTGGACAATGAGTGATACTTTAAATGCATTTTACCTTTAATTCCATCTGAATCTGAGTTTCCGACAAACCCAAATACAACTACTTCTTAAACCACACTTCAGTATTTAAAAAACATCATTAACACTGTAACCGGTGCGATGTCATGTCCAACTAACTTTCATTAAGTAAAATTGCATGATTTCTTTCTTAAAAACCGCTTAGTGGATAAACATCGTCAATTCGTTGCCTAAAAACTAGCTCAAGGTCGTTCCAACCCTTCAAATCTATGAAACAACCCTGTTAAGAACCAAGGAAAATCAAATAACAAAGTCTTAACAGCATTTTGATGGTCAGTAACAGTATTTTTTAAAACGCGAACTTAAGACAATTTGAAAAAAAGGGTTAAAAGTATCATTTACTATATATCTGTAGCTTCGACCCTCAATTTTTAAAAAGACCGCGCATTTTCTGAGCTCTTCCAGTATCCAATAGCTCGGATTCCGACACAAATGGTTGCGTAAAAGACTGAAAATCCTCCCTCGAGAAGATAACTCATATGATAAAAAGGAATCCTCATGCGAACTTACATATTTAAATTAGTTTTTGAATAAACCTAAAGCCCTAATAACGGCCTATCGTTATTGGAGTGATGTTATTACATCAAAACGCATCGTTCTTTGAAGAAAATCATCATTATATACAAATGGATACTCATGATGTAGCATTTAGCTTGTTTTCACTTTCAGATGACCGGGACAAAAGATGAACTGCCATATGATTATTATAAGTACTCGAATTACTGCACCAACAATGAATTTCTGAAATTGTGCAATTTACAGCAAGTAGAGCTAGATGAATACAAATTAATGTATTGCGTTTTTAATTCGTAATAAGCTGTTCATAACGTACAAAGTAAATCATTAGCTCATGCAAATGCAACAACTACACTGTGAGAAAGGTCAAATGTACTTAAGGATGAGTAGTTATTAAATACCTTACAAAAGAACTATTAACTGAAAAATATTATATTCGGCTACATTAATTTTTTGAAAGGATTCGTAGGTAGATTGAATCAAATGATATTATTGGTCATGATGAAGCCAACCACTATTTTTTAAGAAAGGATGTAAGATTACAAACCATTGAATGTTCAAATTTTGTTTATACTTAAACTGTATGCGAACAAAACATATATTGAAAAAACATCCGTCCGCTGACCGTTACCCGTACTGAGTTGCAGATTGAAACGAATTTCAACAATGAAATAGCCTACCCTTAAGTACACGGTATTGCCACTGGAATAAAGGACAAGTAAAAAATAGTAATCTCCCTTTACAAAGTGTCCAGAACAGTTGAATCATATCGAGTTTGAGATTTCGATTATTAAAAATGGTCTGCGTAACATTTTTGGCAGCACACTATTGTCCTAATCACGATAAAGAAAATATCGATTTGTACTGAACTGCTCTGAAACATCAGTTTTACTCTCAGTAAGTTCACTTTTAATTTGAATCCTGTTTCCATTTCCTTGGATTAGGTATTAGAGTCAGTTTACTGTTACCATAACAAACTTACCGGGTAAATAAGCTTGACCTTAGTCTCGCAAGGACGGTCCTAAAATTACAAATGATTTGATCGAGGAGATCATAATTGCACTGTTAATATTGAGTGACCGATGATAAACAAGAAAAACGAAACAACTCTCGTACTCATGATTGGCGTAAGTGAGTGAAAAATACTGCAAAGATGACTGATGGTAATACAGACTATTTGAGTTTATCGTTGGTTTGGTGCAGGTGGTCGCCATGTTAAACGATGTCCTCTTTATGCTTAAAATCGGTGTTTGCTAAGAATAAACGATTGTCTGAGCACAGTTGCAACAGACTTATAAACGAGACGGCAATTAAAAGTCAAGTGTAAGCTAGATTATCTCCGGAAAAGACAGAACTCGTATCTGCTCTCTGCCCAGACGTTCAGAAAGAGTGGAACAGTTTAGCTGGCCTTCAACTACTCTACAGTTAATCACCATGCTCAGACAGTCTAAATGGAACATTGAAGTTAGCTCCTTACTTGTTGGCACCTTACCGCCAAAAACGGATATCCATGGGATAAGTCGAGGTGTGCATTTTTAGGGTCGACCTTTTGTAACCACACCCCTCCTTGTGGGAAGTCAGCATTAGTGTCATGCTGATTGTCCGAAGGGAACATTTTACTGCCGTGACACCCCTGTACAGTCAACAGTACGACTTCGAATTAGCTGCGTTTAGCCTTACCGCTGTTGACAAGAATCAACTTTAATGAGATCAGTCGGAATAGAGATCGTATCTCACACCAAATTCACCTCACTGATGCATTTTCTAATCTAACAACATATAAGTGACTGCTCACGGAGATTCAATCGACTAGCACTGCTTCAACTCTAGCGCTTAATGCAACATTAAAGTCAGTAGGCATGTAGGGGAGCGGACTCTCCCTATCCTTGGTCGTACCAGGATAGCTTGGAGTTCCTGAACTATAACTAGGACTAGATATAGATAGCGGATTCGAATGGCAAACAACTGAATCATCACCAGGAAGCACGTACACCCACCTAGTTTAAAGTTAAAATGATTAGATAGTTTAGCAAGATACTTGCATAACTGTTTTAAAACGTCTTTTTCATTTACCTAGTTCCTTATACCACTGCCGATGACTAATTTGGGATTCGTCACGAAGTAATCCCAACACATTGTGCTAATGTGGAATGTCGAATATGTTGATTATAACTAACTTAGTACAATCGTATCGCAGTCTAAATACAATGTTATCGAATAGAAAGAATACATTTATGGAGGTAAATGGGCATTTTGTAGACTGCAACATAAGTGCAATGCAATGGAGAAACAAAAAATATCCTAAACCAGAACTACTCTCGCTTGGATTCAACTCTGCATGTCACGCAGTAGATGATTTGACTAAAATATTTTGGGGAAAAAGTGATACAAACCTAAACTGATGACGATAACGTCTGGCAAGTGACGATTATAACTCACAAACACAACAAATAAGGATGCATCTAAAAAGACCCACAAACATAATGAAAGACATGTAAACTTCGATTAAGTGCTATTTTCGATCCTAAGAATGTATTTATTAGAATAGTGAATGAAAAAATGAACAGAAAATTGTTTTTAAAAACTACCGACCTTTCTATCCTTAAAGCATGTGGTGGTACCGTCAACATTGTGAAGTTATGCCATTGTCTTTTAGCATGCAAAATAGTCAATGAACAAAGAAGCAACTAAAAACAGAAATCAATGCATTGCAATTTAATAGGTACATACATTTCATTTTGTGTGAGAAATGAATCAACAGTAATTCAGTGCACAAATAGATTATTGTTACATTAAAGATGGGGGGAAAGTAAATAGTATCTTAGAAAAAAAGAGCATTCAGTCACCTGAAATGTGATGTTAGACTTAATAACAGAATCACAAACGGTGATGGAATATGCAATTCGGATATTGTAACGTTTATACTTTTAAAAATGATAACATGTAAAGAGAGAAGGCATGAAGAGTTATTTATTTATTTGGTATTGGTGTAAGTAAAAAAATAAAAATAGAACAATGAGAACTGTGAAAATACAGAGAGAACAAAGATTGATGATACATATAAGACAATAATTCGCAAATGTTTTCAGTGTTTTACAGGCATACAAATTACCAGCAACCGTGTGTGTTCGACATGGTGCAACAACAGTGTAACACAACAGAAGTGTTTTTAAAACACGAAAAGTCTTCTCAATGTTTGATATGCTTATAACCACATACAAACTGTAAAAAGGAAGCATTTCACAATCCTATTTATCGTATCACAGTAAATCTTTGACAAAAAATCTAATCAACAAAAATGTGGTTGACTAGATTACCTTCATCAGGTTGTGGAATTGGTGAACGGACAGTCGGATACATTTGGAACATGATTGATTGAATGGAAATTGTTAAACATTTCATATTATTTATGTTATTGATTTGTTTCAACTAAATGAGTTAGAAACTATAATTTATGATTTCGTTGTAAGTTAGTGCTTAATTCTTCTTCTTGTCGTAGATCACGGCGCCATAATGTCACTTTATCTGTGAAAATAGGAAAAACAAACAAACAAAACAATTTTCTGATAAGATAATCAAGAATGAACAATAATGATAAACAGAGATTATATGATAATTTCCAGTTATTGAATTGCTTTTTTGTCTCCTCAAAACAATGTCATCAACCATATCTGATACTTTAATTTCACATATAACACCAGTTGTATATAAAGACATATTATTGACTAATAGTTATCATATTCTGGTTTGAGATATTTACTTATTTATTTGAACACTTAAATGTTGGTAAAAAGAGGCACCAGATATATATGCGCCTCACAAATTTCATTTGATTTGTGTCAGGGCTGTGATACTGTCCAGGTGCCTGAACTGAAGTAGGTGGTTTCCTTAGGGGACCTCACCCGGAGCCTTTTATCTAAAGGTCAGTGACTAACGATTGGTTCATACGTCATTTGTTCGTTCTGGATCCTGGAGCCTATGTGCACCATTGGTTTGGAATCAGGGTTTTCCAACTCCCGTAGGTGAACTTTCCGTTTTCACCAACCCGATTAAAGCGCTGGACATTCACCTTTCGTCCTCTCAATTTCGTAAACACCCCCGCTACGAGAAGGCATTGAATAGGACTTCCCTGGCAAAGGCTATATACGCGTGGTCACATGAGAGCATTTTGAGAAAGAGAGCGGACCCTTCTCGCTCTCGATCGTACGATGGCAATTGTTAGATCAGAACCATATAAATCCACTAAATGAAAAAAATGTATATTATAACGGTTGAAAGTTTTTGTTTCACTTGAGGGAGAAAATACTACATCAGAACTAGTGAGTGATGAAATTATCAAATTTTATTCAAATTTGATAAGATGTGTAATTTAGTTTTCAGACAGTCGACAAGATTGTGATATACATATTCATCTCATTGTAAGCTTCCTTTTGACCTATGAATTAATATTACATGAGTTACTTTCCCTAAATTATATTCAGTTTATTGGTTATTGTATCCCACCGTTCACAGTCACATTTGGCTTGATCTTGTACGAATATTATTTTCTATTTCATGGTGCGATAAGGTCTATTTGTCTGATATATAAACCAAGTATTTTTGAAATAAATGATTCGCGTAGCAAAAACTGTTATTGGTGTTCTGCACTCAACTGGAAGGGTTAGGCGGATGAAGGACCAATAAGGACAATAGACTGCTCTTTTCGGTCGAACGTCATTGATTTGACAGTGTTATAATCAGACAAGTCGTATTCCGATTGGTGGACAAGTCACGTGATCAAAAGCCGGACATAAAATCATAACGAATTAGATACGGCCTTCTTATTTTACAGTGATATCAAGCAACATAGACGACAAACTGATTTCCGATGAGTAAATGTTGTTATATTTTTTGAACTGGATTGTGTAGTTGTGATACGGAAGGGTGACTAATGAAAATAAGATGTAACTGCCCAATAAACTTGAACAGATAGACACAGCTAGTTGACTAGTTAATCTGTGATTTTCTTTCTTCTTATTAATTTCAATTCGGAACTAACTCACTGAGTGTAAACTGCTTGTAACTGTGCTGAGTAAAGTATTGTCTCGTTTATACTTTGATTCTCTATATTTGATTGCAAATCGCGCATCTAATTGATCAAGAGCCTAGCCTTTTCGAAGTATCTAGTCCACGGATAGTAGAATCTCAATCATAAGCTCTATTATTGAGGTAAACAGAATTTATCTTCATTCAACAGTTATATCAGAAGCATTCATCAACGTTTTAGACATCATTAACGTCAACTTCAAATACAATAAAGCATCAAATAAAACCACCCAGGTGAAGTGAAAATGACAGTAATAAAATTAAGGATAATAACGAATCGATGATTAACAATATATTAACTTGCCTTTTAAAGAGGATAAAACTTTAATTTGTTTACCAAGTAGATATTCTAAACGAGCACTGTATTCTGTTACAGGAAAAGGATAAACAGTAGAGAGATGGAGTAAGAGTAACAATTGATTTTACAATATAACAGAAATTGATATTCGTGGTGATACAACACAACCAATAACAAAAACGGTCAACAGTAAATCATCAAATAAATGAATAATAATGGCCTATTCATAACGGTACAACGAACAAAAATGGCAAGTTTATATAATCTATCCAAAAGTAGGCAAACAGATATTGGTGAAATATGAACAGAACTAATAAATGGTTCTACAAGGGTGACATCACATTTATATCACGGGCAGTAATAAATGGAAAAACAAAAAATAAATTCTAGACGCGAGAACATTTGGAAAATAGTTGATAATTGCAACATCACAGTATTAAGGTAGCGGTTAAGATGAATGGTTTTGGTGTTATTTCGTTTGCTGAACTGAATGATGTTGTTCAGAAGAATCATGAAAGCTTCACGACTAAACTGCCTACTTAAAAGAGAGCTAAAGTACACTGACATTATAACAATGTGACTGTACATCTAACAGTGGTTGTTTACGAGCTTGTCATCAGACAGTGAGATTACCGTTCTTACTGATTAGACTTAAACTCTTGAAAAATCCATGTGATTGCGAATTACAAAACGGTTATGCGAAGGCTAAAGTGGGATGACATAGAAAATATTAAACTTGAAACAACAAAGTAGCTCAAAAGCCAGAGTTTTGAGGACTTGCGCGGATATTTCAAACAAAAGAAACGAAGATTGAACAATTAATATTTTCACAAACGCGCATACTTTCTGAACACAGATGTCTCCTAAATCTTGTAAAATAAAGTTTATGTCATGACAGTTCACGTATTTATTGAACTGATTCAAAGTTGACAAAAAGTAATGTGAACATGAAAAATGAGTAGTAGACAACGACCATCGAAAACGAAGATGCAGTAACTAGTCGTTTCGTCCTAGCCTAAGAAATCTCAATCTGCGATCGTGCAGTAATCCAGATTGATAGAAGTTAGAGATGTAAACCACTGGGTGACGACTCAATGGTTAAGCGAGGTGTCCACCACAAGAAGCCTGAATTACATCGCTGGTGGAGTTGTGGTGTATGCTAATTATGTTGGTACGATATACATAAGTAATATGTAACACAAATTGGAAGTGGAAAACCTAGCAGCACAGGATTGGAATGATTGAATCGAAAACAATGGGAACAAAGAGTAATTGTTATGGCAATAAAGGGACGATAAAGTTTGAGACAATTGATGGATCATTTGCAAATGAAACATTGAACGTATGATTTCCAAACTTTACGAAAGAACTCAGTAATTTTGTATCAAAATACAACTGGTTATCTCCGTCTGTGTTCTTGCTCACAACAGGGTCACCGGATGTACATCTAGTACTTCCTGATTTTCAATCGTTGTTTAAGATCTATCTGTGAAGTATGTTAAAGAAAACAACAATCTCCACAAATAAATCAATGTAATTGGAATACACAAATTTTAAAATCTACAACATAAAACTAACCTTCAACATCGAATTCTACTTGATTTGATATCTTGTATAAAGAATAATGCTCCTTAGTCCAATCGCTCATGGACTATAAAGACAAAATTTTAAAAAGTTTTGTTTGAAAGTGCTCATGGTAATTTCAATAAAAAAATGAAACAAAGCTTAAACAAATAATGAGTAAATCACTTCAGTGCGTAAAACTCTCATCTTGAAATTCTCATCAGTCTTAGTAGGTTTGGTAGCAGAACGAAATTTCAGGTGCCTAACCACCATTTGGCATGATATCAACTGGTGTAAAAGAAAGAAAGCTAGAGGTGACCAACTCAAAAAGTGGTATTAGTCCATGAATTTAATGACCACTGGTCGGAGTCATGTTTATAGATACCGACTACCAGATTAGGTCCAAAGAGATAACCGAGACCGGTGGTTGGTGATGTTGCGTGACGTGGTAAAGATGGATTAACTCGTTATCCTTCTCTAGATCTTGGGTTTTAGTATTCCTTTACACACACCTTTTCCTTCTAATTATTTCAGAACATATCTCAAAATTTAGTCTCAATCATTATTATTACTGCTACATTATTTTTATTTCTTCCGCATTGACCGCGCTAATTTGCCATGGTAACTTGAGCCGAAGTACATATATAACAGGTTCTACGCTGATTATGACTGAGTTTTGCGTCCCTTCACCGATGATAGGAAGTTAGGTAGTGAAAACCATCGATTGATTTGGAGTACAACCATAAACAGGAAGAGAGGGAGAAGTTTGAAATATAATAAATTTGGAATAAACCAGTGACTGTGTGTGATGATAAGAATTCGATTTCACGGAAGATAAAGCTGAATATATGAAGTAAAATAGCTAAGACTTAATACAAGTGCATCGAAGCACGATATTTCCCTTCAATTGTCAGCTGCTTCATTCACCTACACTGAACAAGTGAGCCGACAGAGTGTACCACATTGACTAAACAGTTGAAAAGGGTGCTCCTTGTAGAATTCCAACTCACCCCACTCCTTCTTGACTACTGACATACCTTACTCACCATTGGAAAGTAGCAGGAAACCAGGTTACGCAAAGCTTCATCTCGATTCCTTAAAACCGTTTAAATGTATATATCCCTCTATAGAACCACTTTGTACACAAAAGTTAAGATTTGTAAACAACGGAGGCAAATCAAAATTACTCACATGACAAACAGCTTTGTGATCATCACAAATTTCTTCTTCCATGCGTTCAATCTGATCAATAACTTCATGAAAATGAAGAACTTCTTCAGGTACTTCACCTTCCTATTGAAGAGAGCAAAATGAAGTACAAACAACACCTACAAAGGTAGATTTACAATTTACTAAGATTACTAGTAATAATAATTAGTATTATGAAATGTACACTCATTCAATCATATTGTACTAAAGTTGGTACATAATGAGTAGCACACAATATGGAACCCATTGAATACTTTATCTTCACATTACAAGGAAAAGATGATTTCATGAATCTAATTATAGTAGTAATGATAGCTGCCTCGTACTTAATGTCATATGATTGATTGTAGTCAAAAAATATATGCAATGCTTAACCTAATCAGGTTAATATTCATTCAACTTTACAATTTAAGAGGTGTGTGTGTGTGTAAAAAGACTTTAACAACAGTTCTGTTTCAATGATATTCCTTTACATTGAATAAGTGATATGGAGCATGCACATCATCACTGATGATTCTAGAAGATTATGAGAAGCAGTATTTAGAAAAGGATCTTTGAACAATACCAAGCAAAAGAACAGGTTTGTTAAGGAGGCGTGTTTATTTTTCAACATGTTAAGTGGGAAGATTACAGGATACATACATTTTCAAATTAGTGAACAAATACGCAATAAAGCAAATTTCAAACAAAAACTTACATTAGCTGATCGAAGCATAGCTAAATCACCGTCACCGCCAGCAATTGAATTGACATGATTGTTTGTCAATGTATCATTCTGCCAGTTGATATTACTAAAATCATTATTATTAGATGAAAGGTAATAATTTTTCGACAAGATATTTCCGCTTGTTCCTATAATTTATTTTTGTGGAGAGAAAGAGAGATAACACATTACTAAGTTGACAAACTCACCTATATTAGTATTTGGAGGATTCCGAAAGTTGATTTGTGGAGTCATTGTGCTTCCAGCAACAGTACAATTTGAACTACGAGATGATAACTGTGGTTGATTAGTATTACCATTTGCCGGTAGATCAGTATTACTGTTACCTATAAGGATATTTTAGTGAAATAAAAAAGAACGCAAGATACTCAATAAGAAATATAATAATTCCTGGTGAAATGTAAACCTTTAAGTATGTACACAAATAATAACACATATCTCGACTGAGAGAGGTTTTTTAAACATCAAAATTCTGAGAATAAATAGTCGCGCCCGACCAACTAGGCATTGTAATCATTGAAATAAGATTTCAAGTCTGAACACTATTTGGATGATACATGATACACTGAAAGCACGAGTGATTACTTACAAAGAATAGGAGTAGATAGAAAAACTATCTACATATCAATTAGTAAGTTAACAGTAACAGAAATGCTCCAAAAGTGGTTGCTTGCTTACTGATTGAATTAAGTCAACTTTCGACTAATACGTGATGGGTTTGAAAATCACCTACTACGATGTGCCTACTTCAGTTCACGCTAGGCGATGATTAATGTTGCTCAAACCTCAGACATAGTGCCTGTCTGAAAACTATGTAAACGAAACTGGTATTTGGCAATAATGTTAAATAACTTGTAATTAAGAGAACTTTTAAACACAAACAAAACATACTTGCTGACAAAGTTCCTGGTCCAAGTTCTTTCACCCTAAAAATAAGATATATTGCAAGGAAGTTTTTAAAAATAGCTAAATGGATATATATATTAAAACAAGGTGGTGACAATTCTTTGACGACAGTAAACCACATAAACATACGTACACACAGAACATGAGAAGAATCTTACCGATCAGCGTAACGTAGTGTATTTAATGTATGTTCACAACTGGACATACCAGGTGATATCATAGCAATCATACACGTTCGAGAACGATCTCCAATAAATGAATCACGTAGTACTTGAGTTAATTTACTTGCACGAAAAGGTAGATGTGCACCACGCCGACCAAGAGCACGAATGCATTCCTACATACGTAAAAAAAGAGAAGAAACATTTCCAGCAAAAACACTTTTCGTTGAAATAAAATGTTTCATAGGAATTTTCACTGAACATACACATCAAAGAGATCTGTAAAACTTGACAAAACATTCTTGCTGACCCATACATTCATGTTATACAGTCACATGATTCAGCTGATCATTTAGACGTTTGGTTTGACCTTGATAGCAACAAGAACTTACCAATGATCATTTTATTCAAATTTGAAGTACTAACTTCAAGCTTACAGTCTCTCCTAATACTCCCACACTAACCATGAGAATAAGTACAACACAATACATAACATAAATACAGAAAGCAACAAATCACGCGAAAATTTGTTCATGTGGTCATGTAATAGTGATTAGTCAAGAAGATAAGAAAGGAGCGTTCAATCAAATGTATTGATTAGTATTAGAAAGATACACTTAATAACAAAAAACAACTCTGTTAGTAATGAGAGAGTGTTACGAGTAAACTTATCAAACAAATACTACATAGTAGATGTAAGAAAAGGCATAGAATGGAGTCGATAAACATCTTTGTTTGTAACGAATGCCGTTAAGTACCACTCGAATCAATCACTGAGAGTAGTGTACGCAAACCAATCAAGATAACACATGAGACATTTACCACAAGTTGGCTTCAAGAGAATTATGAACTGATACAAGTAGATCAATTGAATTGAACAACTTTATCCATCAAGAAGAGATAATGAATAAAACAAAGTGAATCATGTACAACCAAGAACAAAAACAGGAAGAACAATAGAATAATATGTAATTTGGTAGGGACTGTGTGAGAAAACCTTTTACATAATAAGTATCGCAAAACACATTTTGAATAATATATGTCACAGGATAGCGCCGCCTGAGGCACTTCTACGGTTATTCCGTCTTAAGTCCGGATAACAGAGGAGAGTTGTGTATGAGATTAGTTGTCCCATCCCGTAAGAAAGAACCTTACTAAAAAAAAGCGATAACCAGATAATTGTAATGTATCCTACTCAGTTGATGGTCTCTATTTAAGATAGTTTCAAAAATAGACATGATGATATTCATGTAAGCAACTAATAGTCATATCCGACTCAGTGGTCTACACGTTATGTTTGAATGTGACTGAAGGTCCTGGGTTATATTTTCTGATGTGGAGTCGTCGATCCCTACTATTGACGAATTCCATAGCAGAACGCAAAGATCACCCAGCGCTGTCAGGTTCTTAATTGTGATTTGCCGACCAGTGCTAGATAACACTTACGTGATAAATTGATGAATATCCTACGAATATTCTCAAGATAATACCGATATCTTATACATCAAACACAAAATGTGTGCTTCACTTACC
Organism: Schistosoma rodhaini; assembly: GCA_944470415.2. NCBI lineage: Eukaryota > Metazoa > Platyhelminthes > Trematoda > Strigeidida > Schistosomatidae > Schistosoma > Schistosoma rodhaini. The sequence continues at coordinate 21,918,692 of OX104041.1, forward strand.
TTTAAAGCTAAAAGACTTTTGTTAATTTCAGCACCTTCCATTCGAGTATGTCGATCAGAACTACTTGTATCCACACCACGTTCATTACCCGCCAAATCGATAAGTGAAAATTTACCATGAATTTTTCCCGTAGATTGTTTTTTTAAAATCAACTAAATTTAAAATCGGCAGTGAAAAAATTTTATTTACATAATCACATGACAATTAAAAAGACAATAATTATTGAAGATTTTACAGTCAGTTTGTCATAAATCTTTTGACTTCGGTTTATACAAATAACTACTGTAAATGGAACCCAGGTTATTAAGGTGTTATTTTGAATGTGTACACACATGATTTTACAAATCGAGATTGATACGAATATATTTTCTTAGACTTGTACATTACTGGAAGATTCTTAAGCCCATTAAGTCAGTCAGTATATATGGGCATTGGTTCAAGTTGTCACACAACATTAGCACAATGAGATGGACTTTTCCAGAGAAATCTTAGAGAAATAACAGTAATAACAGCACCAGTGGTAGAAACGACTAGGTAACGAAGAAAAAAGTATAGACAAATTTTGAGACTGACGATGTAAAATACAAAGAGTGAATGTATCTACACCAGTGAAACAATCTCAGCTATATAATACAACATCTTTAACCACTCCTCGTTGTTGTTGTATAGATCCCAACCAGATAGTCTGTACCAACTTACACGACTCAGTTCAAAAATCAGTGTCTCTATGGTCTGGTGTCACGTCTATGATCAAATGCTAGTAACCTACAAATTTCCAATAAAACCTTGAACCAAACGGGTTATTTTTTCGATTATCATTATTAAGCTATTACAAATGGTGATCATTTTATTGCTCAGTTACAATCAAAGTGGACAGTGACAAAAGCTTGTATTATGTAAACATACATAAACTATAGATAATTCTGAATTGAAATGAAGTTCGTTGACCGTGAGATAAACTTAAAGCCTTATGTGATGTTACAAAACTGTGTACCCAGAATTGAAGAAATCTGTGATCATAAATATGTCCTAACAAGTTGACAACTATACCTTAAGAGTGAAAATTTCAGTTTACGTTAATTTTTGCTTACAGCAAGTTAATGTGAATCGGTAGCAAATGATATTACAGGGTTCCACAATTCTATAATAATAAGGTTTCTATTGCTTCGGAATAGATATGATATATATGCCCCCAAATGCCTTAGTACGGCCGATAGTTGGGAGAGTCTGCTCTCCCTCTCGAAACGCTCTCACATGGCTACGCGTATATAGCCTTTGTCGGAGAAGTCCCACTCACTGCCTTCTTGCACCACGAGTGTTGTTTGCGAGATTGAAAGGACGAAAAGCGAATGTCCGGCACTTTAACCGGATTGGTGGACACGGAAAGTCCATCTGGAGGAGCTGGAAAATCCTGATTCCAAACCAATGATGCACATGGACTCCAGTATCCTAAGAGAACAAATGGCGTATGAATCAATCGTTGGTCACCGGCTACCATGGGATTGCATTGTCTCACGATGCTCCACTGTCTTGTGGATCAGACCTTTAGGTGAAAGGCGCCGGGTGTGGACCCCTAAGAAAACCACCTGCTTCAGTTTTGGCACCTGCGCAGTATCACAGCCCTAACACAAATCAAATGAGATTTGTGTGGCGCATATACATCTGGTGCCACTTCGTATCAATATTTATGTGTCTACATATATAACAAGCAAAGAGAAGAAACTATTAAATTCTAATATGCTTTACTTGAAAGACAGCATGGGAACGACTAGAATGTTGATTAGCTGATGTTTGACCACTAGTTCGAATATGTGCACCATGTTGTAGAAGTTTTAAAACACAATCAACTGAATTCACTTCTTCTTCACGTAATCCAACTATTTGTACTTGACCTTTAGCATCTTCCAGTACTCGAAGTTTGGCTTTCTTATTTAACAAATCAAAAACCTATTCATAGAAGTTTGAGTGAAAGTAAACAAAAAAAACAATTATTTGATATGAACATTTATCATGTCCTAACGAAGAATTAATGAATAGTAACTGCTAGGAACTATTTATAGACTATTATCACGTATATTCTTATTGAATAACTATTAAGTAACCAGACTACATATATTTACCATTCTCATATTATAAATAAGCTTTCACTTGACCTATTGGATATTGCGATAAGACTTACCATTCTTAAGTTATTCCCAATTTATTAGTTACAGTCTCTCACACTTACAACCACTTTTGGCTTGATATTGTATAATTGTTACTTTTTATTTTATGGTGTGATCTACTTGTGGATAAACTATGTATGTCCGAAATCCATGATTCATACAATGGAGGCTGAGATTGTGTCCTGGACTCAAACGGATAGGGCCAGGGAAGAAGAACCAATAAGGACTCAGAGTTGACTCTATGTTGCTCGTGCTGGTTAACGCTTCATAGGTTTGGCACATGGCCAAGTTCGTATAAGTTGGTGTTCTGTTTGGCAATCTCATCACATGATAATTGACGGGCTATACAACATAACAACATTAGAAAACTGAAAATTCTCCCCTACCCCCTTAGTCCAATAATTAAAACGAGTTTTCTATGAGTACTGAAATTCATAATTAAATTAAATACGAAGAAAAACTGATTTTATCTCCAAATTTCATTGTAATTGAACATTTAACAACAACTAATTAAAATGAGATCATTTCAAAGCACCACAATATATTGCTTACTTACGCCTGTTACTCCCAATGGAGCATAGGCCGCCGACACAATATACTGAGATCATAAATTAAACGATGTTAAGCTAAAATTCCCTTTTATTACAATTAGATATTAGTTCTCGAACAAGTTTTAATTGATATGAAAATGAAACTTTATTTTAAAGAATTGATCAAGTCATTTTTACTTTGGTGATTTAGATGAGATAACCAAAGAAATAACTTGATAACATTTACCTATACAGAATATGGTTAATAAATATGTAAAATTCATCAATCAGTCAGTCACAACGTAGAACTTCGTACGTACGTACATTCCAGTTGTCATACCACATTAGCACAGAAATACAGTTGTCGATTCAAATTCCATAGTGGTAGAAGTAGTAAGCGTATAAGCATTATGTGAAAGATTAGGGTTTGAAGATGTTATTCAAGGAGTATAACCCAGTGAAATAAATTTAGAAAGAGAAAAAAATAGGGATTAGTATTCGGGAGAACACAAAGAGTGGATGCACCTTCACCAGTGCAAACGATTTTGAGCCATGTCATTCAAGGTCTCTAACCATCGATTGCTATTATCTCGCGGATTCCAACCAGGTAGTCTACACCTACCGACATGGCTCGCAACATTCATGGTATTGTGGATTAAGAATTCCATATTGAAATACAAATAGTGAATACTGCTAACTATGCAAATATTTCTCAGTAAGCGTCTTGGATTATGTGTAATTAAATTTATGTGAAATGATGGATATCGCATTATTACCATGAACCTATATAAATAGAGCAGTGAATACCTACAAGTTTCTGGTCACTGATCAAATCGTCAACGCATATAGATCGCTCAATTTCGTGGATCGGTTGAAGTTAGACATTAACACCGTTGGATCACGGCTCCGTGGTCTAGTGGTCAAGCACTCGTGCGCGAAAGTGATAGGTACTGTGTTCAAACCTCGCGAGGCGGGATTGTGGATGCGCACTGCTGAGTCCCACAATAGGACGAAACGGCCGTCCACTGCTTCCAGGTTTTCTATGGTGGTCTAGCTTCAAGTGATTTATGATCTTAACTATTAAAATATAGGTCTCTTTATTGATCAGGGTAAATTCTACCGTAATTAAATTCTGTTAGTGAAATGTGATATATTCATGTCCTCAAATGCCCTGGTACGACCGAGAGTGGGGAAAGTCCGCTCTCCTCCAAATGCTCTCACATGGCCACGCATATATAGCCTCTGTCACGGGAATCCTAATAACTGCCTTTTCGCACTACGGGTGTTGTTTACGAAATTGAGAGGACAAAAGCGAATGTCTGGCGCTTTATCCCGGTTGGTGGACACGGAAAGTCCACATAGGGGAGTTGGAAAACCCTGATTCCAAATCAATCGTGCACATGGCCTCCAGGATCCAGAACGAGCAAATGGTCACCGGCTACCATGGATGTGCAACTCCTTACGAAGCTCCACTGCCTTGTGAGTTAATGTTGAGTCGGCTTTCGGAGAACTTCAACGGAGCCTCCAGAGGCCCAAAAAAGCCGAAGAGCCCTAGCCAATCAGGGTATGATGGAACATTCTAGAATTCCAACGTGGCGTGCTACTATTGGTCAGTAGCATAATATGTCGTTAGTGGATTGGCTGAAATAGGATGTTGATTTAACATACGCTAACATCTATAAATACCTATGGTTTTCTGTACAAGATTAAATCTTGCAGTAAATTGTTTCTCTCATACTCGTGTCTTCTCTCTGGTGTTTAAGTCGCTGAGTAGTTCTAGCCTGTGGGTTACCAGAATAGCTTAGGAAGCGAATATAGCGTTCAATCGGCAAGACCAATCAGTTAGACCTTTAGGTCAAAGACTCCGGGTGTGGGCCCCTAAGAAAACCACCTACTTCGGTTTGGGCAACCGGGCAGTATATCACAGCCCTCGTACAAATCAAATGAGATTTGTGTGACGCATATGTATCTGGTGCTTCCTTGTACCAATATATATGTGTTCAAATAAATAATAAAACATGGGATGGAAGTATTGAAACAACAAAATATAAAACAAAGATGAAAGCAACACAAAATAAATTAATCATAGAACACAAAAACACTTGTTACTTATCAATGTTTGACTTATATATTCTTAAAACAGAGAAGTGCAATATCCTTTTTGTGAGATAGGCTTAGATATATAAATGAGGTGAAACATTTGAACTAAAAAATAATTTTGTGTAGTTGTCAACGGATTTTAAGGTCATTAGATTATAGTTCATTTATTTGTATGTAACACCAATAGGTGGTAATTAATTGTATAAACATTTCATATCATTTAACATTCAAATATATACCCATTTTAATTATACTTTTTGTAAACACACACACACACATAGAGAGTAATTTATTCTGTTCATTCAATCTATAGATAAGAGTTGTATGCAAAAACAGTTACAATTGCATTGAAATACACCTACACTATCCTTATATAGTCTTCTTATCATTTTCTTACATGAATGATCTACTTGTTATTTCTTTTTTATGACCTACACAGGGTCAAGATAATGAAATAGTGTATAACTTTGCTGTGATTATTTTGTCTTACCTCCAATAGTTGCATGGTAGTACAGTTTAATATTCATTTACATAGATGTATTATGATTAACAATATATTTATTCATAAATCAAAATGTCAAAGGTAGCGAGAATATTAACATTAATAATAATAATCCAAATTAAAAGGAAAACCAAAATATCCAGAGTAACACTGGCAACATCATTTTTTATGAAATAACTTCGTACACAAATTGAGTGGGCTATAAAGGCACAAAACCACGAATACAGCTCTTTGTTGATGGGTCGGTGAAAACAAACAGATTTTTTGTTCAGTTTATTTGGGCCCGTGAGATTGGACCGTAAGACAGGAAAGTAGTTGTATTGATCTAGTCTGAATACTAACTAGCTAGCCTTGACTGTCTACCTAATACCATTAGCACGATAAATGGGAGATAACAGCCAAGAATAACATTAAACAAACATTAGTCCAGAATTCAGTTTCCAACACTAACTCGCCCGATAGTCAGAATAGAAAACAACTCAACAACCAATCAACCTCTAAGTATACAGTTCGAATTTATGAATTACTCATAACATAAAATTGAGCAAAATCCCAACCACATATTAACATAATTAAGAAATTACAATGTGGGTACAGCCAGGAAGTAAGAGGAAGAGGATGAAGTGATGGGTTCGAGAGGCAAAACATAAAAATTTCTGTATCTAACAAAAGCTTACAAGTAGGGGAATACCAAAATACAATAGTTTAAGTTTTTAATAATTGTACAATAAGAATATAAACAATAACCTCAGACAGGAATGTTCCGAACTTTTATCATTGCTTAATATTTATCCCAACGTAGTAATGTAGGGTAACTGCAAGAATACTATGCACGAGTTTATTTTTCCCTAAATGTGAAATACTCCAAGAATGATCTACATACTCACTTATCTACTGAAGGGTCAGTATACTACGTGGTCCGCCATACTTTACTTTGGGCCCTGTTCAACCGTGCTCTGATTTGGGGACTTGTCGAGTGAAATTGTGTCCGAAAATACTAAGCAATAGGAATAGCTGGGTAGCAATAAGCGAAATTCATAACACCCCCCTATACTAATAACAATCATGTGTTCACTGATGACTAGCTTTAAAATCCAATTCCCGAAGTTCTAGTGAAAAGCTGTGACCAGTGAAGTTCAAACAAATCTTTTGCTTAGCCTTTCAGACCATACCTGACGATATTATTTTTCCTACCCTTTCGTCAACCATCTTGTCTATTTTCTATCATTATACCAGAGTGGTCTGGAAGCCTAGGCCAATATACATTTACAGCAAATTAAACACTGATTATGAATGAGTGATCAAATGCAAATGAGATGTATGAACAAGTGTGCATATTATGAAAATAATGAAAAAAGCATGGAATGAATAACTTATACTCATTAAAAATAATTTTAACAATAACAATAATAAGAGACACATACTTTCCCGCTGTATATTTCAAAAAATGTTGCAACAATTCTAAGATTCTCATTCCTATACGTAGTTGTATTCAAATCGAAGACATCAGCAGCTGATTACAAATAAAACAAAATAATCATTAAGGACTGTTATCCATGTAAATAATTACGAGGGAATAATAACAACGAAGATTTGTGGTTCATTAATGTGGTTGCATACATTGTGCATGGATCGGCTTTACATATTATAGAAATACAATTATAAGAATGAATTCATCAATGTGTACATGCAACATTGAGTAGACAGATGCTCCCTGGCAGATTTGGTCTCATATCAACAGCCTTCATAGTCATGGACATAACCACTGAACTATTTGAGCAGCGAGTGGCAACCTGTAGGACTGAGGTATATTTACAACTGGTTGATCACTGAGTAGTTACCAATGTCATGTATATCAAGTCCTTCTTATAGAAGATTGAATTCCATAGAACAAGTCGCTATGCGGCCACTAGTCTCAGTGGCTCGACATCATGTCTACTGGGTTGCACGTTAGCACGAAACCTAGGACAAATAAGGTTTTCTGTCAACAGCCTCCATTTGCTACCTAGAATCTCAATACAGTGTACGAGATGTCACTTAGACTAGTAGGCACATTGCAACTTAATTGATAGAATTCAATCAGTGCAAAGAAAGAATTTATGTGCATGACATTGATTATTACTCAGTGATCAATCAATTGTAAATGGAAATATGCCCCCAAATGCCCTGGTACGGCCGAGAGTGAGGAGTCTGCTCTCCCTCTCGAAATGCTCTCATATGGCGAATATATAGCCTCTGCCACGGAAGTCCTACTCACTGCCTTCTCGTGGGGGGGGTGTTGTTCATAAAAGTGGGAGGACGAAAAGCGAATGTCCGGCGCTTTAACCGAGTTGGTGGACATGGAGGGTCTACCTAGAGGAGTTGGAAAACCCTGATTCCAAACCAATGGTAGACATGGGCTCCAGGATTCTGAAGGAACAATTAGCGTATGAACCAAGTATTGGTCACCGGCTACCATGGGACTGCATCTCCTCACAATGCTCCACTGCCTTGTGGATCAGATCTTTCGGTCAAAGGCTCCGGGTGTGGGCCCCTAAGAAAACCACCTGCTTCAGTTTGGGTACCTGGGCAGTATCATAGCCCTCACACAAATCGAATGAGATTTGTGAGGCGCATATTTATCTGGTGCTTCCTTGTATCAATATTTATGTGTTTAAATAAAATAAAATAAATGGAAATATACTCTGTTTATTTTACCTATGTAATTATGCATGTTAACCGTAAGTGATCATGCACTTATCATGAAACCAATTACCTAAAAATCCACGTAGAATGACCATTCTTATCTGTTTTGGTTTTGATAAATGAAAAGAAACTTAAGCATCAAATATATGTAACCCTTCATCATGCCTCCCAGAAAATCTACTTCTACAATTATTATGGTGGGCTTGGCAGAGTATTTCAGAAACCCACTGAGTGCCATCACAGTTACGAAATCCTTGCCAATTTTTTTTTGGAAAATGATAAAAGGCCAATTTGCCATCAAGTGAAATAAACATTCTAACTATTAACTAAGGTGATTACCATTGAAACTAATAAAACCCTTCAGAAAAATATTCACCAAGTATAATTAAAATGATTATCAATATGAATAGTCAGAAGTTTACCTGCTAAGGCATAAATTCCATTAGAGCAATTTTGTTGGCCACGAGCATGGAATTCACCACCCATTGTATGTGTTTTTCCAGATCCTGTTTGGCCATAAGCAAAGCATGTGGCCATACCACGCTGAAATATACATTCCACTAAGGGTTTCGCAGTATACCGATATACCTGTATGATATGTAACCAAATAGAAATAGTCAATTACATAAGTCTTCTTTTCTTCCTACCACACAAATCTCATTTCATACACATTAGGTCAGTTGAACATGTTTTGTGTTATTTTCAAATTAAACATGTGAATAATCTAACAAGATAAAAATTTATCTAACCATGCGAAAATTTTGTTAGGTCAATGATTCAAACAAATAATACAATCCGTGGAGTTTCAATTACATTAATCTAAGAAACAGTGATGATGTCCAACAATTTTATAAATAGTCATTCGCAATTAAGCAATGAGTAAATGAATGTAGACGTGAAAGCGAAAATCGGCGAAGCAAGGGTGGCATTTCTATAGTTGAAGAACATATGGAACTCAAAACAACTGTCAACCAATATCAAAGTCACAATCCTCAATACGAACGTCAAGAAAGTTCTACTGTATGGAACCGAAACGTGAAGAACTACTACAACCACTATTAACAAGGTACAAGTATTTATAAACAGTTGTCTACACAAGATACTCAATATCTGTTGATCGGATATCATCTGCAACAGGCTACTATGAGAGAGTATAAATCAGCTTCCAGCTGAAGGGGAAATTACGAACAGATCTTGGAAGTGTATCGGACAAGCATTACGGAAATCATCAAACTGCATCACAAGGCAAGGGATAACCTGGAATCCTGAAATGAAACGGAAAAGAGAAAGGTCAAAGAACACACAGTGTCGGGATTTGGAAGCAGACATGGAAAGGATGAATAGCAGCTGGAAACAAGTGGAAAGGGTGGACCAGGACAGAGTTAGATGGAGAGTGGTGGTGGGTTGCTTATTCTCTTCCACGAGAGTTAACAGGCGTAAGTAAATGAATGTATTGTGTGAATTTGAAAGCCGTTAGTAGCCTACTCATCAAAGCCTACGCAGCAAAGATGACAACACACAAGAAAATAAAAACAGTCATTTTTACTGAGGACAGTGAACTATTAAAAACATATGTGATGTAACAACAACAAGAAGAATTATTCACAGTTAAAATGCCATTTGAAATGTTTTCCTACGTGTTTGAAACTCTTGTGGAAAGTGAAGCGTTTTTAGGAACCACAAAAGCATTTAGTTATAGTTTTTTTTTGGCAAAATAAATGAAATCAGCGTTCATTTACACTATGATAGGTTGACAACTAACTTTGAACTTCAGTTTTTTTCTTTCTACGATGCTAAAGCATAAAGGTTTACATAAGTAACTGAAGAGTAGTGGCAGGCAATCAAGTACACATTTGTGTTATCAGTGTATTATTTATTTATTTAAACACATAAATATTGGTACAAGGAAGCACCAGATAAATATGCGCCTCACAAATCCCATTCGATTTGTGTGAGGGCTGTGATACTGCCCAGGTGCCAAAACTGAAGCAGGTGGTTTTCTTAGGGGCCCACACCCGGAGCCTTTGACCGAAAGATCTGATCCACAAGGCAGTGGAGCATCGTGAGGAGATGCAGTCCCATGGTAGCCGGTGATCAACGGTTGATTCGTACGCCATTTGTTCCCTCAGGATACTGGAGCCCATGTGCACCACTGGTTTGGAATCAGGGTTTTCCAACTCCTCTAGGTGGACCCTCCATGTCCACCAACCCGGTTAAAGCGCCGGACATTCGCTTTTCGTTCTCTCACTTTCTTACACAACACCCCCCCCCACGAGAAGGCAGTGAGTAGGACTTCAGTGTGGCGGATATATATCTGGTGTCCCCTTGTACCAATATTTATGTGTTCAAATAAAAATAATAAATAGTGTCATCAGTAAATGATAGCTGATGATGACCAGAAACATGAGTAATTTTTACAAAACTGCAGAAGGCGGTTCCCACTAATTGAACGACTCTTCTTTGTCGCTAGACACATGAACTATCTACTGAAATCCCCAACTAATACAATATCTGTCGAACGCGCTTTGATAATATTTGATTATTGATGGGATCCATTCTTCAGTTCATTTAAGCTGCAATCTGTCGACGTATAGACGAAAACTGTGAAAAGATAGTCTCCTACACGTTTAATTGATAGAATACAACTACCATTAATGATGAAACGAATATGACAGTGGTTACTACTATCCAATGATTAATCAATTTAAAAAATCATTCGTGAAGACTTTTGTTGTATTCACGAGTATAGAGTTGTCTAACGAACTCCAAGACGATGATTAATAATACTAATTGAAAATACTAAGAATACAGAACTTACAAGTTCATTATCCGATGTATCATCAAATGCATAATCAAAACGGAATTGTTGATTTTCAAGATATTTCGTTAGATCAACTTTAGTTTTTGGTTCATGGACAAGTACATGTTGTTTATTCGGGACTGTGATCACATCGATTTCACGACGACCAAGTTCTATTAAAATTATAAATGAAAAAAATTGAGAGAACTACTTTATTTTTACAATCAACAATGCAATCAGTTTCAAAATAATAGAATTGTGTCTCATACACAAAACTCTTGATATATTGACAGTTTAACTAACTCCAAAGTTTCGACAGTTTCGATACTTGAACTTTGAAGTTTTGGAAGCATTGACAGGCGGTACTATAATTAGTCATTGTTATGCTTGACACTAAATCGATTCCGCGGTAACGAACGAAAGCCAATGACACAATGACACGATAAGCTATTCTAATCTGTTGTCCCAGGCCCCGCTAACTAGATGAAGAAGTCCAAGGCAAGTAGGGGAATATATATGTATTCCGTAAGCAGCCAAGTACAAGCAATCCAATAAGGGGAAAGTCAAGCGCATTTATACAGTAACAAATTGTCCTTGAGCATCATTAGTAAATAGCACACATAAAGAAACAATGGACCAATAGCGGTTAAGTTAGTTTACAGGTGGGAAATATGACGTAAAGGTAAAAAGAGCGCGTTTGGCGCGAAAACAGCTAAATTCAAATTTTCAAAATAAAACTACAAGATTAAGCCATTTACCAAGTAAGTTCTGGGGATTTGACATCCCCAACAGTCATAAACTTGGTAATAACTCAATCACACTTCGGAAAAGCAGCACGTGCTTCTTTGGACAGTATCAGAGCAACTCACTGAGTATGATGAGTATTTTCCTCTACGTGACCGGAGTACAACAACATCTCTCCAGTATCTAACCTTTAATGTCTAGCTTGAGTCCAATGCGTTTCGCTGATTCCGAGTACAGCCAAGTTGTATCTCTTCATTTCCTTTGCTATTTGACTGGTCCTCCCGGTCTCCCACATTGTTCGGACGTTCCATGAATCTATAAAAATTGTTGCTCTGGTTGTTAGAAAGGGCATCGGTCTTCTAACTTCCGAAGAATCTCAGCTTTTATCATGAGTCGTCACTATTCTTCCTTCAACTCCCAGGGCAGAGTATAAATGGTTTAACTTGTTTAATCTGGTTGACGTCTTTTAAGCAAGATTTTTCTACAGGATTAAATTGCCGGCCCCGTGCCCAACCCTCCTCCATTACCCAGACTTAGGAACGGCAGCAACTCTAGAAGAGCTACAGGCGGAGTTCTATAATCATTAATACATATAATTTTGGGAAGAAAATCTTAAATATGAGGGATACGATGTATTAGATCCAGACTTATGACAACATGTATAAAGTAAACAATGGCTGTGCTTCAAAAAGTATCTTTGGTTGTACAAAATGAATGTGAAGGCTTGAAGTATTAACAAAACATTGAGTCATAAAGACAAACATACGTACGGTCACAGTCTTTCGCAATACTGATCATATTAAACATGGATGGAAATGAATGATGATCGAACGATAATTCATGTGTTTTTAAAGAAAAAAACAGGAAAACTTACCTTTTTTGTTCATAGGACGTTTACGTACACAAACGCATATTTGATGATCTTCTATTAAATCTGTATTGGTTAAAGGTCTGTATTCCAATGTATTTCTATATTCACTAAAAATTAAGAATAAAAACTATACCTTATGAGCTTAGTTATCTACTTGGCGTCAAATAAACCATCTTTTTTTCAATGTTAATTAAAAATAAAATAACCGGTATTATCAAGTACCTTTCTGTTGACTTAATGGGTGAACATGATTTTTAGTGGGGGTTTTATTTCAATTATCTAAAGCTGTGAACACATGTATTCTATGAACAAACCATTGTAGAGTATCCCAACTTACCAGACAAAAAAAGCAAGTAAAGTGGAAGTTAAGACCGGAAATGAAATCGTCAGTGAAAACTGTGCTCTTATATTCAATATTTACCAAATACATGAAGTGAAAGTAGGCTTGAAAATGCTAGATATCGCACTTGTGAAAAACAACGCTACAAATTTAAGGACACATATACTATTACAATATTAAAAGATGTAGAAAGCGAAATTGATATGAAGAATACTACAACTAGCAAGAATACAAGTGAATGTAGAAGATAAATAGATAGAGGGGCAAAAGGACATACGGATGAATGGTGGTGAATTAACAACTAATTATTGTTAAACAGCTTTTTAGGATGTCAGAATTTGATCCAAAAGTCTGAAAATTACAGTCAAACTAATAAGCAGTACTTTTTGCTTTCAGTACTTCAATTAAGTGACAAAAACTCGTAATGAAACAATTTCGAAGTGTGATATCATGATGATATGAAAGGCAAAACGACGACATATTGACGGTAATTAGTAGGACAAACACAAACACAACACTTACTGGATCATCATATGAAACTCATAACTTGGATTGGTTGGGTCTAAATCAATTTGATCACGAACTGCTTTCTGGGCAGCACGTCGTTCTTCACGTCGCTGTTGTATTCGCTCGATTTCTTTCACACAATTAGACTTGCGTAGAGTTCCACTGCCACCAGCGGCACCAGCGTTAATACCAGGAGCAGTAGTAGCCGAACTTGTATTCAGTGCAGACAATGTACTATTTACAGTAGGTGCGCCTAAATTAGAATTTGCGCGACCTAAGTTGAAAGTAACAACCAAACAACTATTAAACAACTTTACACTGAGAGCGTATTGATGTCAAACTGCATCAATGTGGAAAAGTAGACGCATATGTACAAGATAGCTCCCAAAGATCAAATAACATGTATACAAAATTCACATACACAATCATAATGCGAAAATTACAAGGTGTGACGTTACCGGCGCTAAACACTTGTTGCTGGAACTTTAAAAACCAAAGTCAGATGGAGATTTTATTAGGCGTTTTTCAAGAATCCAATTAAACTCTGTCGCTGGCCAATGTTATAAAATATTGATTCCCTGCCTATCAAAAACTGTCTTTAAAACCTTCAATTGTTGGTGAAACGACATAGCGAACTGGGTAATTCAAGTCCCACTGAGAGTTATTATTTCGAAAAAAATCTATTAACTGCATTTTTCTTATTTACTTGAAAACATTTTGCTTAAGATGATTTTGCAATTTCTTCTTACTGATTATTACATTTCAAATGCTAACTTTTCACCCCCTCTGGTAACACATCGACACCTTATATTTTCCCTCTAAATTACAACTAGATTGACAGTAACAAGTTGTACTTCATAATTTTAGCGTCATAGTGTTTGCTGGGTGTTGGTTGTGTATAGTAACCGATATGACAACACAACCAATTTGATACAATATAGCAATAACTGAGATAACCGAAGTGGTGATTTTCTTACGAGATTAATGCTTAAATCTCAATTGGATTGATGTCAGAAAATAATACTCGTAAGTTAACTGATTGGACATATAATATTGAGGAATTAGAACTCTTATTGATGTACTAAGTATTACTCCATAATAAAGTAACCACGAGCTATTTACCAGATAAAAAACGACCAATCGAAAATGGGAATGATGACAATTCAAGTGATTAATGACTCTTCATTTCATCCAGTAATTCTTACTGGGTATACAATTTGCACTGTGCATTAACGTTTATCAAAACTTAACTCTGCTCATGTTTGTAAATGTGCAAAAAAGGTAATGAAAAGTTATAATCTGACATGCTCTTTTCTATTTCAATGTTTCGTACCTATCAGACGGCGAGAAACATCACCTGCATAGCCACGGTTCCCATTGATTATTCCTGATTGAAGGTTATCTTCAGTTACATCACCGATATCCTGTTCCATCCGTTCAGTGAGTAAAGTATTATTTTCAGGTTCCCGTGACACGTGATTATAATCATTGTGGTCCAGTTGAACAGATTCAGATGGTTCCAAATCTTCATCCATTGGCTCATCAGAAATTGTACGATGCTGATGTACATTATAACGGGATCCTAATTATATGAATGTAAAACATAGGAGTGATATAAACAGATACAAAGGTAAAATAAAATGTAATATGTGGATACCTGTATAGGTTGTTATACATCATAGATGAAAAATTGAGATTTTAAAAAAAGACAAAAAGTGGATACACTTGCTCCAGTGCGACTAGTTTTGAGTCATGTCACCCAGAGCTTATAATTGCAGATGGTAATTAATTTGTGGACCTCAACCTTTTTCTGACCCACTCTAGAGCAAGCAAGTCAGAATAGCTGGCGAGTAGATACGTATGGCACATGTCCCAATTATCTCAGTTGATCAAGATTTACAGCTTCACTAACCGACTGGATGTCACTACCTAGTACTCCACATTTAACCTTAGCATTATGCACCTGAGGATTTCAACTGGAGCTAGGAGTGTTTCTAAAATACTAACCAACCGTAAAGTAAAAAAATGAGCTGAAATTTATATGTTTTACGTACTAACTAATAATCAGATACATATCTTACTTGTGTCATAAGTTAGTAGAAGTTAAGTGGGCTTTTATTATCAGTCTCGTGATGTTATTAGCTAATTTACAATCAACTAGCACTTTATATATTTTACTCAAATACAAAATGTTAATTAGTTGACTTATCTGTCATTTAACCTGCACAAATTTACGCAACAATCTCAGTATAAACAATATCGACTTTATACACACTAGACAAACCTATATTTCGTAGTAATAATGTAAAATAATAATGAGAGCATGACTAATAACATTGTGTATTAAATGTTACATCAGTAGATGTATAATATGTAGGCAATACAAATGGTAAAGTTTTTAGATACAAAAAGACCAATAACCTTCACAGGAATGATACACAATGATAAAGAATGAAACATTACAATGTCAATGAGATAGTATTTACATTTATTAACAATGTATGTCTAGGATTCATTGGATCACATATATTTAACCATGAGAAATAGGAAGGACTTGTAGTGTAGATTTGCATCGAATAAAACCTTGACTAAAATTCAATTTCCGAGATGATAATTTCGTGAAGCATGCTATGGTTGTACTTTTCAACAGCAAATCCATATTTATTTAGATATGGATTTGTAAGTCTAAATGTCTTTACTCCTAGATTAATTTGAGTTATTGAGTAACATTTTATAAATGAAAGATGAGTACATAAGTCTGTACTTAATTAATGCTCCAACACAAAACTAAATTAACATAAACTTGTGACTACATCGTGAAATAAGATTGAAATCAGATGAACTACTCTGTAAGGCTTTATTTCTTTTATACATGCGATTACCTAACAAATGAACTTTAAATTATTCCCGAAATCATGCTTATAAGGAAAAAAACAAACCTTCATTGTGAGTGTGACTAATATCCACAGAATTATGTACCGGGAGAGAAGCTTGAAGCCGAGAAGAGCTATTTGTACGGTCATCATAGGCTGATATTGTTGTAGAGCGAGTGGGAACATGGCCAGTAGGCAAACGAGACGATGGGACAGGAACACGTGTTGATGGAGCAATCAAACGAGATTGATTACTAGATGAGTAGTCTATTTGAGTGGCGTTAACTTTGTTACTGGATGGAGCGAGAACAGCGGCAGAAGCCACCACGGGAACAGAATTTTGAGGCTGCCGTATATCACTAGGTAGATTGACTCCCGGACGGTGTGAGGAATTCGGAACTTCTTTAACTAAATTGTTTCGACTGACATCAACAGTCACACAAACATTATCAGTGATGGGCTAAAAATTTAATTTGCAGTTGATGTGGAAAAAATTACATTTTACTACCAATTCAAAATTCGTAAAGCTATAAATTTATGCTGAAATTGTAAATACCAATACATCTATACTGAAACTATTTGCTTAGCATAACTGCTAATTAATGTATGATCCTTCCCAATCCCACTATGATGCAACTAGTAATACGACTTCTAATGTAAAAAAAAGCAAGGTTACACGCTGCGCATTAGCTCGGCTATAGAATTGACCAGAACGAACCCAACAACATAAAACAGCTCACAACCGTATTTAAATTTTATCTTCAATAACACTAATCAAGCCCCTAGACAATTAAGAAAACGGGAGAAAGCAGGAGTAACTGCACGTGACATAGCAAAAAAGGTAGAATTTGTAATGTAAGGGTGCCCTTGAGAATCGACTCGCTATACCCTCCCAGAGACGAACCATAATCAAGATTGCTTCCTGTGGGTAAGATAAAATCAACTACTGACGAGTTACAATAACTTAAGTGAACTTATGGGTTTTATTACGAAAATAATAATCATAAAGTTGTACGTAGATGTTTATTTTTGGGGGGCTTACAAACATCATACAATCGTATTTCTTTCATCAAACTAGACACTATAAGAATTTGTGACCGAGAGAAAAATCTTTGAGCTAGTAGATCTTGTTTCACCGCCTGACACCTGATTTCGATAATATCGTTAAATAAAACTTCCCCCACAGTGATGCATACGTTATTGCCATTACATCCCATCCAGGGGTCGGTACCCACCAAAAATAAGAATTATCTACAGGTTGACATCCGGGAGTCGCTGAAAACGGACGAATTCGACTAATACAAGTACTACCAAAGTACCTGAAAATTTCGACCAAGCAAATACTATGTAATTGACTTTTAATGTTAAAATATGCAACCGGTGCAAAACCTTACACAAACATGACCTACACATGAATATCTTAAATTCGGGTTCAATTGAAGTATTGCTTCCAATTCTATCTGAACAAAGAAAGAGAAGAAAACCAAGAAATCGGATGACTGTAAAAATTATTAACATAATCAATTTTATTAACAATAAAATGAAGGACTGAGAAGATAATCACTAGTGTGGTTTTTTACTTTCATGCAGTGCGAATAACATATTTATATATGCTTAAACGGCTGAACAGGATTCCATTATTCTTTCCAATATGACTTTTTTTATGCCAAGTCTTCAGGTGATCTTATACACTAGAAAACTCAATTAGTTCGCTATCGGCGTTATCATTTTTAGAGCAATATCAACATTATCTTAATAACAATCGACAAGTGACGTTTAAATCCCCGTGTTTGCGGATCAGCATATATACAGGTGGTCATCGATTATTGTATCTAAATAGATTAGTAGACGGATAGCTAAACTCTTAGACTACTGCCCTCACTAGGAAACCTTTTGAACTTGCCTAGATCTGCATTACTTAATTTGAAGTCATTCTTAAATTAATTGATTATTAGGATGACGGTAAAACTTAGAACTATGTCAAAGTCCATAAATTTTAAAAGACTCGCTATCAATGGGCTTAGGATTTAAGCAGAGATCATAGACTTGCAAAATCGTCAGTGACATAAATGTAAATGCAGTCAGCATCAGTGGCTGGAGATTGGATGGAATGATTTAGAATCCGTTACAATGTCCCAGTCCCATTCACTCGTTATGTTCATCTCGCTTTAAATTCAAGTATTCTTTCATACATACATTCACACTATCTTTTCGAACTAGATTCTCACTGCTTATTCGTTTTCATTTTCGCTGCTACTAAATTATGTTGATCACTTGCTATTCACTTTGTTCCCTTCACTGGGTAATATGGTACAGCAACTTGGGCCAACACGTACGTGTACCAGGCTATGCTGACGTGTATGTTAACAATGACTCACTGACTGCCCAGTAATATTCGTCATTATGTACTTAAAAATACAGGAAATTGAGAACTTGCAAACAGCTATCTTCAATGAATCAACTCTAGTTATAATAAACGTTTGTAAAATCACTATCTATTTAAGAAGAAACAGATAACACAGTTAACTGCGATATAAAAATAGAACATCAAGTCAGTTAATGTTATACTAACCTCCTTTCCTTTGGCTTCTCCTTTTTCATACCATTCTACTGTCACACTTTTCGTGTTGGGATTAATACCACTAACAATAGCCGAATGTACACGACCTAGACACAAGAAAGTCATGAAAACAATACCTGTAAAAATCTTTACGCATGAGACGTGTTTAGACAAAAGAATATACACAATTTGTGAAAATTACGTACAATGAAGAAAAATAACAACACATAATAACTCATTAGTCAACTAATTTTTTAGATGATAAACTGAATTAAACCTCAAATTTAGCATCATTACAAATAGCCAACCAGGTTGACTACGACACACTCCATTATGCATTTCAACTTCAAAATTGTTTGAAGGAATAATACTTGGTCATCCATCAAGTTACTCCATAAAACCAGTATGATGCACATTACCTCCATTCACACATTGTTGGTTTACAACCTGAGTTGAAAGTAGGAGCGTTCGACATAATATGTACGTAGAAAACCATTGTCTCACCACTACTCACTGAAGTATTTCAGTTATGAATAAAGCCAGAACAATAAATGAAGCCGAGTAAGAAGTTATTTAACTTCGTGGTTTCTCTTCAGTTTTGAATTCACGTTTGTACAATATAATACTAAGTAATAAACACTTGTCCTAGCTTCGTTGAAATTCATAAAGATAACTAGATGTATCTTTGAGCTAAGTTAGAATTCGGTGAGATGTAGATTACCGAATGAACAAAAGCCTGCACAAAGAATAACTGGTGGCTCTTGAGAGTCAGTGATATTACAGATCAAAACCATTTTTTCTGCATATAAACGATATTGGGAACATGATGGGTATTAAGTACTCTGTGCTTGGTAAGAGGCAAAAACCGGTTGCGCAATCTGGGCATAATTTAAACCTTACACTCATAAGTTGGAAACAGTTTGCTCCACCAACATAGAGTGCCACTTTACAAACTTGGAGTTGGGAATTGTTTCCATGGAACTACAGAAAACACTCCAACGAGAATGTACAGATAACTAGGTGAGCGAGTTCATGATCTCGGAAATGCAGCACCTCCACTAATAACCCAAAAAAAATACTACCTAACATGTCACTAGGAAACTTATTTGAAATATTTCAACCGACTTAGAAGTAATATATATTTCGGAATTCATGAAGAATTACCTCGAAAACTCTATGATGGACATTCTATACTAATATTGTCCTAGATTTCTCAGAGGTAGATGTTCAAAAATCTTAGAAATTTACACATTATTTTACGAGTTCCGAAGATACTGAACATACAATCCTCTCGTTTCGATAGTTAAAACTATTTACTATATCCGATATGGACGAATTATTTATGACCACCACTCTTCACGATAGTTAGACTTGACATACTCACCATCTGTCCTCTGTATATCTACATTTATCCCAACAGCTAGAATGCCACCATCATAATCCGCCATATTTTATCGGTGCATAAGACCCAAAGGATTAGGAGAACCCCTCAAATCCATTTAAACTCGAGCTAAGTTACGCAAAGTCCAGATCAGTACAACAAGACACGATGCCATGGTGACTACTTAGTAAGTGCTAGAAATACACTTTATTGTTGATTATTTAAGAAATGCATTGAAGAAAGCCCAAAGTTATGGTCGTCGTTACTAGTTGTACAGAAGCGCGACTTTTGAAGCTAATGGTTGTAACGATGCATGCTTTTATTAGTGTTATGATCTAGTGACCTAGCTCGTTATTTTACCATATTTATCAATAAGAATCATGTGTCTTTATCGTCAGGCGTGATATTTCTTCAGCACTACGAATAATTTCTCTGTATGAAGCAGTCAAAGTCCTTGACTCATTGGTAATCTGTACATGCACTTTTAGGGGTCAAAAATCCTAACCGGTAATTGCTATCGTTTGTGTACATGAATTTCGGGGTACGTTTTATCCAGGTTATGATATTGAACATATTCAGCGTGCAAGTCTCTGTGGGAAGAAATGCGAAACTTATCATAGGATCGCAGACTCAAGTTTCAGTACATAAAGTCACTACCATGCCTCCAATATAGTGTGTGTTTACAAGAATTTAGCCAGTCATCAAGGTAACTTTAAGGCCTAAATACCACGAAAGTGCAATTCATGTCAGGTATAAACCACGAGGTGTGACTTTGGATGTCAACTCATAGGTCGCATCACTCTCGTCCAGCTTAAGTATACCTCAACCGTCCAAATAGATTACGTACGTTGGTAATTAACAGAGGTTACCTTCTGGTGAGCCCGACGTGATCTTGAGAATCTTGATAGACACGTTCGTGCTTACCGAAAAGGTTGTTGAAAACCTTACTATTGAAACTCATTATACTGATTTCTTTATCACATCCGATAGTCGCAGATTACACCTTAACTAAAGAAATACGAAAAAACAAGTTGACGCCAAGGTTAGGTATGTAAAAAGACCGATCAAACTTATGCAGTTTTATTTGGTATCGGTCCTCAAAAGCTTCTTGTAGACGTGAGAAATATGGTAGCGGTAAAGGTAATTATTCAATCAATAATGTGACGTGATCCTTCAATTTTCTAGACCCCTTCGAAGGTTTAATGCTATTCCACAGCCACAATAAGTTCATTCGTAATACCACACAAACAATATATATCATCTGAATAACACTCGTCTGAAAACTTTGTTAGCAGAAGGGGGATTGGATGATCTATCTCTCTTGGATTCTAATTCTTATGCTATCGGTACTGGAAGCATTGATGAAGTATATTATGTTGTAGCTATAAATAATTCCCCCAAATCAATAGCTCATTAAGTGTTCGACATTGGATGCTGACCACGTTGTTTAAGTGGACTTGTTTAACTGAAGGCTTTCGGTCATGCATCCGTACCAGATCACGTTTCAACTCGGCGTGGGACACTTCTCCTACGTTCACTAGTCAGTGTAGCTGTAAATAATTCCCCAAAATCAATAGCTCATTAAGTGTTCGACATTGGATGCTGACCACGTTGTTTAAGTGGACTTGTTTAGCTGAAGGCTTTCGGTCATGCATCCGCACCAGATCACGTTTCAATACTGCGTGGGACACAGCTCCTACGTTTCATTAGCCAGCTCATAGAAAAGGTCCTCGATATATTGGTAACGAATCAAATATATCTTTCCTGCCTCTTCTCGTTTGACTTCTGATTTTCTATCTGACTGGTAACAACCGAATTTAGAAGGTGCTACTGGTATCTAGTTGTAAAACTAGAATATCCGTTGCATCATCATTGGTGAACCCGACGTGATCTGGTACACCAAGTCAATATACTGTGAGTCTGTTCCATTTTGGAACATTATTATTCATTGTTATTCTTTATTTGAATTTTATATATTGTGATATACTTTTTTCGCGAATTTTTTTTTCTCGGATATATTTTACTTAGACATTTTTCGATATCTATATTACTATGACGGAACACTCTCCTAAGGTTCTTAAGTTCAAGTCTATTCCCCCTATTTCGATTCAGTTAACGCCATTTTGGCCCGACAATATCGAGTCCTGGTTCTGCTATGCAGAAGCCGATTTTTGCATGCACGGAATCACGGACTCGCGCACACGTTTCCTCGCGGTAGTTAAGGCGTTACCGCGCGAGTTTAACAGGTACGTAACACCTAGTATGTTTACTAGTGATGTTTCCGAACCTTACGAATCGCTTAAGCTATCGATTTTAAAACGAGGAGACCTAACTGATCGACAACGGTTAGACCAACTCCTTAACAATATCGACTTGCAACATGGTTCTGCGACGGACATGTTGCTTAGAATGAGAGAAGTCATCGGCCAACGAACTTTCGATGATGGCCTATTTAGACAACTTTTCTTGTCTAAACTCCCTCAACAGGTGCAGGCAGTGCTTGTTTCATTTCAAAACAATGCCATAGATGAACTAGCTGCATCTGCCGATCGAATCTTGGAAATCACTAGATCTTCTAAGGCCGAGGTTTTTTCCGTCAAAGAAAAACCCCAATCGACCTCGACTGACATGGCCGAACTATGTCACACGCTTACACGATATCTTAGAGTTCGCAATGACCGTAGTCGGTCAAAAACCCCGCGTAGAAGTGCCTCACGTAAGCGATCTGGCTCTCGACCACGAGAGACAGACAATCCCGACTGGTGCTGGTATCATAACCAGTACGGTAAGTTTTCCAGAAATTGCAGGAAACCTTGCAATTATCCGACTTCAAAATCGAGTGACACGAAAAACAGTTCGGGAAACTTCCCAGCCGGCACGCGTTAACGGCAACCGTAGCCGGCGAACACAGCCGCCTCTTATACGTCACGGATGTGACTACGAAAGTTCGCTACCTCGTCGACACTGGCGCAGAAGTTAGCGTTCTTCCAGCAAATCTCGACGACAGACTTCGCGAGTCTGTTTTAAGTTTACAGGCGGCAAACGGAAAACCGATCGCTACTTACGGTAAAAGGTACGTCTACCTTAACGTGGGTTTACGTAAACCCATACACTGGATTTTCGTGGTTGCAGATGTCTCTATGCCAATCATTGGTATTGACCTGTTACAACACCACAATCTACTCATCGACACACGCTCACGAAGGTTAGTAGACGGAAACACTAAGTTGTCCGTTTGCGTAACTCCTTGTTCTGGTTGCAGGTTATCCCCAGTCACGATTAAGCACGCCATAGACCCCTTGTACCAAGCAGTACTCGACAAATACCCCGGGATATACCAATCGCAATCGAAATTACCTTGTGTAACCAGCAATGTTACACATCACATCTCGACTACAGGACCACCTGTATTTTCGAAAGCCCGAAGACTCGCTCCCGAAAAGCTTAGGTTAGCTAAAAACGAATTCAACCACATGATGGACCTAGGAATAATTCGACCATCGAATAGTCCATGGGCATCCCCATTGCATATGGTCCCTAAAAAGGACAGCAATGATTGGCGGCCAACTGGTGATTATCGGCGTCTGAATGCTAAAACCATTCCCGATCGTTACCCGCTGCCTCATATTCACGATTTGACAGCTACCTTGAAAGGTACAACTGTCTTTTCGAAAATCGACTTGGTTAAAGCTTATAACCAAATCCCGATGGCAACTGACGACATTCCTAAAACCGCCATCATCACTCCCTTCGGTCTTTACGAATTTCTACGAATGCCTTTTGGTTTAAGAAACGCGGCTCAAACCTTCCAAAGGTTTATAGACGACGTCTTCCGAGGTCTCAACTTCGTACATGCGTATGTTGATGACTGTCTAATAGCAAGTCCGGACAGAGAATCGCATCTCAAGCATCTGGACATTGTTTTCGATCGACTTCAAAGGCATGGCATTACTGTCAACATTCAGAAATGCCAAATCGGAACTAACTGCTTAGATTTCTTAGGACACACCATTGATGCCCAAGGCATCCGACCCCTTAGGAGCAAAGTGGCGGCCATTCTGGATTACCCAGAACCGACCACGATCAAGCAGTTGCGAACTTTTAACGGACTCGTAAGTTTCTATAGACGGTTCATACCTAAATGCGCATCCCTAATGAAACCGTTGACCGATCAGCTTCGTGGAAATGCGAAATCAATTAGTTTAGACGACACAGCCCGTAAAGCATTTTCCACAGTTAAGGAACACATCGCTAAAGCAACCTTGCTTGCTCATCAGGACAGTCAAGCGCCCATTAGTATCGCCGTAGACGCATCCGACTCAGCAATCGGAGCAGTCTTACAACAATGGGTTAACAACTCGTGGCAACCTTTAGGATTTTTCTCGAGACGGTTGCTAGACGCTGAATCTAGGTACAGCACGTTCAGTAGGGAACTCCTAGCTATGTATTGTGCTGTACGGCATTTTCAACATTCCATCGAAGGAAGAGAATTCACGCTTTTTACCGATCACAAACCTCTTACCTTCTCTTTAAATTCATCTTCAGACAAGTACTCACCGCGAGAGTCTCGACAACTCGACTACATTTCGCAGTTTACTTCAGACATACAACATATTTCTGGAGCAAACAATGTAGTCGCAGACGCCTTGTCTCGAATTAGCTCCTTGAACAGTTTCCAAGGAATCGACCTTCTTAAACTCGCTCAGCTTCAAAAAGAAGACATTGATCTTCAGCATGAGTTATCCTCGACAACTCTTAAACTAAGTATTAGGCAGATGGGAACAGGTAAGGAAACCTTACTCTGTGACACATCTACAGGTAGGGATCGTCCAATTGTACCAAAACACTATCGCCGCAACGTCTTCAATACGTTGCACAATCTTTCTCATCCAGGTGCTCGTGCAACAATCGAACTTATAGCCGAACGCTTTTGTTGGCCTGGCATGAATAAAGACGTGAGGGATTGGTCACGCTCCTGTGTAAGCTGTCAGAAATCTAAGGTAATCAGACACAACAAATGCCCCTTAGGTTCTTTCAAAACCCCTGACGCTCGTTTCGACCACGTCCATCTAGATTTGGTAGGACCCTTACCCGACTCGAACGGATACTCATATCTCCTAACATGCGTAGACCGTTTTACTCGATGGCCAGAAGCAGTACCGATTAAGGACATTACTGCTGAAACAGTGGCTCGCACTTTCGTCGAACGATGGGTAGCAAATTTCGGCTGCCCTTCAACCATCACTACAGACCGCGGACGCCAGTTCGAATCTGGACTTTTCCGTTGTCTGACCACACTTTTAGGAATCACGCGCTTCCGAACGACCGCCTACCACCCACAAGCAAACGGGTTGGTAGAACGTTTTCATCGACAACTAAAAGCCTCATTATCAGCTTCAAACGTTTCACAGTGGACAGACGCTCTTCCACTCGTCTTGCTAGGTATCCGCAATGCAGTGAAAGCTGACATTGGATACACGGCATCTCAACTCGTTTACGGAACGACACTCCGACTCCCAGGAGAATTCGTGGATCCTTCAGCTTCTTCATTGAACATGGATCTAAACTCTTACACGAGTAGGCTTACAAACGCTATGCGTTCAGTTAAACCTGCTCACACTCGACCTCAATCAACTGATGTTTTCGTTCAACCCGAACTACGACATAGTACACACGTCTTCGTTCGTCGAGACTCACATCGACGACCCCTCGAATCAGCATACGAAGGACCCTTCAAAGTTCTTCAACGCGAACCTAAGTACTATGTAGTCGACAAGAACGGTACGAAAGATAGCATCAGTATCGATCGACTCAAAGCTGCGTACCTAGAAGGAAACCCTAGCTACGTCGATTTTCCTTCGGTACAAGCAAACGACACAGCTACTACACTCGTAGTACCCTACACGACAACCGACACACAACTTGATACTTCGTCAACGTCGATAGAAAAACCTAAAACAACGCGTTCTGGAAGACGAGTAAGATTTCCAGAACATCTTAACGAATATTGCACGTAGGACATAAGCTTTATCTGGAATTACCCTTTCAACGTTTATTATAAATTTTTTTTAATATGCTCATTTTTTATTTATGTAAAAAAAAAAACAACAAAAAAAAACATTTTTTTTTGAACGTATATATATATATATATATTTATATATTAAAAAAAAAACTCAAAAGAAAACCTTTTTTCCGATCGATTTTACGCTGTTTGTAAGTGTATCAATTTATTTTTTTCCGCTCATCTTGTGTCCTTACGCAAGTACGAGTGTATTTTTGACATGCACTCACACGTTTTATTTTTCCTCTTTTCCAGGACGGCTGGAAAAGAACGACGAAGTTTCGCAAGGAACAGAAATTTTCATTGTACTATATTTCTTTATTTGCTACGTTGTACATTTTGGTCCCATAGTTTAAGGAAAGACGACCAGACGCTGCTAAACGAAGCAAGCTATCAGAAGAGTGTTTACCAACGACAAATTCGTTGGGTTTAAACTTCTGGCTGGTCACGTCTTAGGGACATCACTACCTCACTAGGGGGGGAGTGACCTGTAGCTGTAAATAATTCCCCAAAATCAATAGCTCATTAAGTGTTCGACATTGGATGCTGACCACGTTGTTTAAGTGGACTTGTTTAGCTGAAGGCTTTCGGTCATGCATCCGCACCAGATCACGTTTCAATACTGCGTGGGACACAGCTCCTACGTTTCATTAGCCAGCTCATAGAAAAGGTCCTCGATATATTGGTAACGAATCAAATATATCTTTCCTGCCTCTTCTCGTTTGACTTCTGATTTTCTATCTGACTGGTAACAACCGAATTTAGAAGGTGCTACTGGTATCTAGTTGTAAAACTAGAATATCCGTTGCATCATCATCAGCTTAGAATAAACGTTCCTCGATATATTAATAACGTATCAAATATATCTTTCCTACCTATTCTCGTCTGACTTCTGATTTCCATTGGCCAAGAAAGTTTCGATTATAGAAGGTGCTACTGGTAGCTAATTGTCAAATTAGGACATCAGTTGTATCCTCAATGTGCTATCTACCGCGAGACAATCCAGACACCCAAATGCCCTGGTATGGCCGAGAGAGGGGAGAGTCTGCTCTCCCTCTCCAAATGCTCTCATATGGCCACGCGAATATATAGCCTCTGTCAGAGAAGTCCTACTCATTGCCTTCTCGTGGCGGGGGTGTTTTTCACAAAAGTGAGAGAACGAAAAGCGAATGTCCGGCACTTTAACCAGACTGGTGGATGTATAGGATCCATCTAGGGGAGTTAGAAAACCCTGATTCCAAACCGATGGTACACATAGGCTCCAGTATCCTGATGGAATGAATGGCGAATGAACATGCTGTTGGTAACCGGCTACCATGGGACTGCATCTCCCCACGATGTCCACTGCCTTGTGGATCAGACCTTTAAATCAAAGGCTTGGGGTGTGGCCCATTAAGTAAACCACCTGCTTCAGTCTGGGCACCTGGTCGATATCATAGCCCTCACACAAATCGAATGAGATTTGTGCGGCGCATATTTATCTGGTGCTTCCTTGTACCAATATGTATGTGTTTAAATAAATAAATAAAGGGCTTCTACCCAATCTAAAACAGTTTAAACTGAAACTGGTTACAAACAATGAAATTACTAATTTTATTTTGATGTAAGTCAGTTTGAGATATAATAAGAAGCCAACTGATGAAAATAAACTATTAGCGAATGTATATAAATGGAAGAAATGTCCACGAATGCCTGCCTTTGCACTGATTCCAAGCATCATATTTACTATTTCTTTTTGTTCAACAACTGTCATTCATGTATATACAAGGACCTCCGGAACACTTTCTCCGTAGTGCTCTCAAAACTTGTTTGATACAGGAATGGCATAGTTTTTCTTCTTTGCCTACCAAACTAGATTATAGGAGTAGTAGATGTTGTAAATGAAAAGTTGACACTATTACTAGCCTCGTACGCAAGAGCGGAAAAAGCTGTTGTAAATGACATTGCCACTCCGGTCTTTCTGACTTGTTTGAAAATACTTAAACTTCATGTGATCTCGTTCATTCATTAATTTTAGCCAGTCCTGTTTACGTTGTTCTTAGTTTGTCAGAACCTGTTGTTTCACGATTGAGGCCGAGCGGTGAAGTAAATACTTGGCAGAATGACTGTTCTCACTGTAGCACTAAATTGAAGAACATTTCTAGTTCATTCTGTCTCATTCATGTAATATGTGTGCAAGTACTTATGACTCAAGGTTGTATGGAGAAAGTGCGCCCTTGGAAGTGTCACTGCATATCAGCAGACGCCAAAAGAAACATAGAAATCGTCTTCTGCAATCCGTATATTGGCTGTTTGCTACCCATCAACTACAACTACTGCCCACGAAAGTCACATGTTCTGAAAAATAAGAAGGCCTTATTGTGCAACGCTAAAGTTATTAGTAGTACTTTAGTTTTCACGGATGGGTTGAGGGTTCGTAAATGTGTAGCATATCCATCTTCCTATACTCAATGTGTGTGCAATATTTCGCATGTTTGCATTCATTCGAAAAGTGGATACTGCTTATATGCTGTATGATTTGCAATGGAAATTTTGCTTCCATCTCTGACTTTCTGTTCATTTGTCTTTTTCACCCGGAAAGTTGGAATTCACTGCAGCGGTGTATTCGTGAACGATATATGCCAATAGCTTTGTGGAATTGAAATGAAGTACCGAAAGAGAAATACACTCTTTTCTGCAGCGATGATACACTAAATGAGGATACAATGTTCACGAACGCTTGATATTGAATTTCTTAGTGGGCACTGAACAAGGATGTATATCCAATATACGGTTTTGAATCAACTTATATATCGCTCCTCAAGAGATTAACTTGTAATTTGGATATTCATCAGCCATGTTCTGTAGATTTGTCTGGTTGAGGAATTTCCAAAGTATAGATTACCACTAGATTGTGCGTCTTCGATTATTGAGACAAAACGAATAGCAGGGCAGGATACATGAATTTAGTGGGAAACAATTAATAATTAACTGAGGCCAGATATATATATATATCCCCTGGTGAATTATGAATGGTAAATCTGAGGTCTATTGTCGACCAATGTATTATGCCTATTTCTTATTGTACAGTTGTTACGTAACTAAATTATTCATATTCGTTTTCTCTTATCATGAGCTTTATTTTGATCTTTGATTTATGATCATACGATTCTTGAGTTATAATCAGTTTATCGATTACTTTGGTTTGTATAAAAACCCAGTATGTTTGTAAATAATGATTCATATTGCCGAGGCTGTTATTTGTGTTCTGAACTCAACTGGCTGGGCTAGGCAGATAGCAGGACCGGTTAGCACTCTAGGCTGCTCGTACAATTTCAATCATCATTTGCGGCCGATCAATAAATTCGCTCCTTCTCAAATTGCACGTTCATATATTATTACGAATCTCATACGTCATAACATTTACCCACAAGTTCAGTGTTATAAAATCTGTTTGGTGACTGATGAGAAGTCCCACAACAGGTCGAAACCGCCTTACAGTACTTCTAGATTTTCCATGGTGGTCTAGCTTCAATTGACTCATGATTTCAACTATAAAATAATGACTAATCAACATCTCTCTACCATACATTGCTTGGGCTGACTCCAATGCAGTGCTGCTCAAGAACACCAAGATTACGAAATTTGGAGTGATTGAATTTAGTAAAATCAAACGAGGCTTAACGATACCTCCATGGCTGCTTAAGAGAACATAGGATGAATCAACTGGCATGAAAACACGATCACCTCAATGGATCTAACACTTTTTTTGAAAAGCCAAATTTCGTTCACAAGCCAATAACTTACAAGTAGAAAACATCTTTTTGAATAGCCAGTCTGGAAAACGCCCTCTCAAACTACGACCAGTCGTTTTACGGTCAGTAAAACTTGGACAACCAAGTGAAGCGGCTTTAAGGTAGTTATGGCTATATAGACCGACGCTTCAAGACCCATTTTGTACAGCACTTATACAGCCTTTTCCATCCTCTATTTTAATTAGAAAAAGAGCTAGTCACTAGAATTTCAAAAATAATCCACTAAGAAAGTCAGGGTCAATATTGACTTTCCAAACTCCGTATGATCTTTTGCTTCTATTGGCTTGATCTGTACGTTATCTGAACCTCGTAAAAATAACACTTACTATATATTTTACCACATTCACCAGTATGATTTAAGGTGTTATATTTGTGGACTATCAGTAGAGAGCGAAAGGATACTGACGGAGCAACGGAGCAACCGTCAAAAGGACTGGTATGAAGCAAGTCAATACTGTCAGCAGTTGGATATTGTTGATGCACTTGCTGTGATGGAAAATAAGACTTGCAGCAAAAATATTACATCTCTATTGGCTGAAGAAACTAAACCCTACCGGGACTATTTGTGAAGAAAAATTATGTATTTATTCAGATGACGCAACTTAGATAGGATAAAATACTGTTGCGAATAGATATTTTATTTGATCTGAGGGCAGAAAGTGATTGAGAACTTAAGTAAGATTTTGAAGAATTTGTTATTTGCTGACGAGATACTTGACTAATTCACAAACAATAATGATTCTGCAACTGGTCAATCTGAATGTGATGTTACATTCAAATTACTTAATACATACAACAGAAAATTAATTTCCATAGAAGCTGGAAGCTAACATCAACTGATACCCTTCAAGAGAGTCCATTGTGTTATCATCAACATGATTAGTAGTTATAGACCTAGATCAGTAATACGTGATCAGTGCTAAATGCACAAGCACTTGGTTAGCGTAGAGCTTTCATCTTCACAATAGCAGTCCAAGTCAATGTTTAGCGATATGATATGAAAGCAATTCTGTGTTCACTAAAATGGTTTGCCCCTTATATTATGTTTGTTTACGTCCGGTAGTCTGTCGTTGTGAATTTAAATTATAGACAACCCACTACTCATTGTGTTAAGTATGTTATGTGTATAGAGTGAAATCCTCAATAAAACAGCTTATAAAAGATTCACAACTTGACAAGCTAGTCTTACAAGCCCACCCAGGGTAAACCCATCAGTAATGGTAAACTGAAAACATAAAGCTTTAGTTTGCAAAGAACGACAAAAATCTTGCTATTAATTTAACACAGGGAAAGGACACTTACTGCGCTATCATGCTGCCCACACTACAACAAAGTCCTCGTGCTTGTCAGAAGTAAAGAGAGGTTAGAGAAAATAAATATTCTTTGGTGAATATAGATATTTTCAAACATAGATTCCGACTCTAAAATTTGAGACAGAAGATATGGCACCTGGTGTGAAGTCTCTCATATCCCTCAATGTACTTATGGTTAGAGAGTCGATAGGAAATGGAGGATCATTTTAATAACTAAGAGATGTGGGAGAAGTGACGCAGCACAGCAACCTCTCTAAGACACCGTAGTGGTACTGATTCCCAACCGCATAATCTTCGAAGCTGAATATGTACTTACTGAGATCAGCATTCAGTATGTGACACTAAGAGAAGAGAAGGTCAACAATGGTGAGCGTGGAAATAATGGGCCAATATGGCATGGCTCGGCTATCCAGGCGTAGCCGCTATATTGTGCAATCCTTCTCATATCAAAAATATTATTCTGTCCCCATCGGAGAAGTATTTTCTCAGAAGTGCTAAACTCCATATTGCTGACTGTCACTATAGGACCAGTTGGTGTAGATAATTATGTTACTCCTACATAAGATCCTACAGGTTAGATAGTCACATCCTAGCCAATCTACAACTTGGGGATTAGATCTATTATTATGGGGGCATAGACAAATGTAATAATTTTGACCTAGACTGCAATACCACAATACCATCTAAAGTAAGTGAAATGATTATTTCACATAGAGAAAACCCACCCTCACTGAGGACGTGGAGCTCAGTAATGTATACAAAGGATTGGAAAAACCATCGTAAATTCATGCATATGACTGATTCCTTTCTTGATGTTATAAAAGTTACTGACCTTAACTTTAGTGCTAGATAAAACACAAGTTGTACTTTGATTGCAATGCATTCTGTAAACAGTTTACTATTAAATTCATTCAGTATTGTTTGTTTGAATCTTCCCATCGATTTATTAGGACTGCAACTGGTCAGTCTCTAATTGGCATATGTGCATACTGTGCGTATTGCCTCAATATAGCGTTGGAAGCGAGGGTACTGGGTTCGAGTCCCAGAGTGAACATCAACTCTGAGATGCAGGTACATCCAGCCGACGAGTCCCAAATAAGACTAAACGTGCTTCGTGGATTCCACTGCTAGCCACTATCCATCTCAGTTTACTATTAGTTCTTAGTGAGGATGCAACACCTGCTGAAAATATAGATCCGTTCTGTTAGCGTATAAACGGGACCAGATATAAAATGTAGCACATACATATATACTTGTTCAGTGTTTTTTGGTTTATTGAATGCTTTTTGATGAGGTCTAACCTGTGATAAATGCCCAAAAGTATCCTTGGAGTGTTGTGTATATAACAAATAAGGAACCAGAAATAAATTTTGAGTCTACATGATCCGAGTTTTCTAAAAGGAAAGAAGTGATGTTATCTAACATTGAAGTATTTATTGTTTGAATGACAGAGTGATCATACTATCAACATATTAATTCATAGTACAGGATAACCATTACTTCTCTTACCTTTCAGTAGGAGAGACAAAATTCCTAATATTCTCTTGATCTAAAATTGATGTTGATGTAAATTGAAGGTGTAAAGTTATTTTTATGTTACATAAGTTACTATTAAAAATTCACATGGAATCTCTAAACATCATGAGTGACGTTGGAATGTATTAACACATAGCCCTTTACAACTTGTACCAAGCTCTCGTTATTATTGTAGATCACCAACGTAGATGGTTTCTGTCAAATGGTTGGGGGCCTACTCAAGTTAGACGTGAATGGTGTGACGAACCAGGTAACTATTGAAGTCGCACCTCGCGGTCAGTATCTAACATGGACTATACCTTCAACGTATCGAGGTACCATGGCTGCTTTAAAGACTGTATAACACAAAGGGTGTGACTACGTAAATATATATCAGTAAGAATGAGTACAGAGATGTTAGTGAGACCACCATCGTATGGACCAGACCGTGGCGTATAATTAACTGGCGCACGTTTGTTGTCCTTGACTTTAACAGGGATCGATGTTCTGTTCAATATTCAGTGACTCAACTGCCGGATAATTTGGCTAGGGCTTAGTAACATTTCACTGCTCCTTATCATCAACTGTTTTTCCAAATGAAAATCGGTTGAATTTACGAATAACACTAGCGTCAAGTTTATTTATAAAGTAATCAGGAGAACACTTGGTTATGAATGAATATCTACTTCATCAGCAACCAAAATTAATGCTTACTTAGCCAGCAACAATCTAAAGTATTTCCTTAAACTTGGTTAGTGCAGTTCACCAAATGCGGCTTCATATTAATCGTTTAGCTGGCATGCTTTATGAGATTTATGGACTTACACCATACAGAATGAATTGAAAAACAGTTTAAAAACTTAAACTGTTGGCATCAGAGAACACGGAATACGCAGCAGTACTATACGGACTTATTAAATAACGTTTCAAATCTGTCCAAATTGTACCCTAGCACCTGAGGATTAACTATCGACTAAAAACTGGAAAAGACTTCTGATTTGAATATATCGCCTCTGAATATGCAGGAACAGATTGTGATTATTCACAAAGAATTTATCACCTTTTTAAAAAAACAGCACATCCTTCACATCCAAGATGAAAATCGGAGTCTGTGTAGTCCAGTTTATCTCCTCTTTGGAGATTAACCAAACATATTTCAGACTCAAAAAAGTAGGTAATTTCTATGTTACCTAGAATGGCATAATCGACTTCAGAGTAAACGATTAGAATTAGAACGGATGAATCTTGATCACTGAAGCTTATTTGATCAAAGTAACTATCATGTGGACTCCGGTCATCGATATCCTGGATATTAACCAAATGCCTGGCAAATTTCTATAATGACTTTTCTGTTGATATTTGAAGATCATTTACACGATAAGGCTAAACCCCTATAGATTGCTATCACGTCTTTTTCTGATACAAAAACCTCCCTAAAGTAATTTTTCTGGTTTCTTCAATCATACTGATATGTGGGTGAGGATGATACTGATTGGTTGTTTGATTTGTCAGATTGGTAGATGGTCTGACAGGTACTGAATGAATTATATATTCTCTTACCCTGATTATTACTGGAATGTGTCGGATTGTTGTTGTTTTAGGAAGCAAACTGAATTTTAGTCTCCAAAAGATTGACAAACTTTTCTGCTCAAATATTAGGATAACGAGATCTAGGAGCAGTGAAGGGACTTCGTGAATTTGAAATAATATAATGAAACAGTACTGATCCCAATAAGTCTATAACTTCAACAAAACAATCAAGAAGTCAAATTCGAAGTACTCAGTATGGATTATGATAGGTTTAAACACAACATAAAATATTCAACTACACATTAAATATATTAGTTACTCACTATAGATTTTTACTTTCCAAATATATAAGAATCAAGTTTATCAAAATCATTTCTTGAATCTAGTGCAGAACGTTCCATTGTGAGCATTCCTAAATTGTTTAACTCAAGTACAGATGATTGTTAGATCCATTTTGAAAGTGAAAATACCCCCATGCAAACATTTGTGATTTCTTCATTGTGGTTTCTTTATTTGTACATATTGTTAAATTTTTTTTGATGCTAATTAAGTCTGTAACGTTTAATTTTCTTGGTTTTTCTTACCGTTTTTATTGAGTCTCTATGTTTCTCACTGAACTGTATTTAGTTT
Organism: Schistosoma rodhaini; assembly: GCA_944470415.2. Lineage (NCBI taxonomy): Eukaryota > Metazoa > Platyhelminthes > Trematoda > Strigeidida > Schistosomatidae > Schistosoma > Schistosoma rodhaini. The sequence continues at coordinate 21,953,593 of OX104041.1, forward strand.
GTTTTAATTGTTATTATTCTGGCAGCTGCCATATTGACTGCTCGCTCTTTGATTGTGCGGTTTGATTTTGACTGGGATCGAGCATTTCTGTTCGTAATTTGGAGCACTTTCCCAGATATTGAAACACTTTGTGTTATAAAACAGCAGCTCAAACGGAATCTTACTTGATCTATCCAGAATGGATAGAATAACACTCACCGTTTGGTGTTTTTGGTAATTTTTATATATTTCTTACCACTTTGCTATTCATTGTAATTTAGATTGAATATTTTGGTATCAATTTTCTGTTGAATAACTGGGTGGTAATATTTGTTTAGGTAAATTTGTACATTTGTATATATGATGAAATTTAGAACCGTTATTACCCAAAACACTTTGTTCTGATTTCGATTAGGTCACGAGTCTATAAACCTATTCTCCCGTTATTCGGCCACATACAGACCTATTAGAATCTAGGTTTGGATCTTACAGTGATACATTTTTATTAACTAGAAATTTAATTTCTAATTTTATTAATTGAGATCATGAATCAATTGAAGCTGGACGACCATGGAAAACCTGGGGGCACTGGACGGCCGTTTCGTCCTATTGTGGGACTCTTCAGCAGTTTAAATCCTCGATCCCGCCTCGCGAGATTCGAACCCGGGACCTATCAGTTTCGCGCACGAGCGCTTAACCTCTAGACCACTGAGTCGGCATCCAACGGTGCTAATGTCTAACCCACTAAACGGCGAAATGGCCGTCCAGTGCCTCCAATTTTTCCATGGTGGTCAATCTTCCATTGATTCATGATCACAGAGAACACCAACGCAATCACACTTGAAGAAGAAACTCTGGAAGAAGTGGAATCTCCCACATACATCAAGCATCATTGATGAACAAGGAGGATCGGATGCAGAAGTAAAGGCGTAGATTGGGAAAGCAAGGACAGTATTCCTACAATTGAAGAACATATGAAACTCAAAACAACTGCCAACTAATATCAAAGTCACAATTCTCAATACGAACGTCAAGACAGTTCTACTGTATGGAGCTGAAAAGTGAAGAACTATTACAACCACCATCAACAAGGTACACGTATTTATAAGCAGTTATCTACACAAGATAATCAACATCCGTTTGTTGGATACCATCAGCAACGGCCTGCTATGGGAGAGGACAAAACAAGCTCCCAGTTGAAGAGGAAATTAAGAAAATACGTTGGAAGTGTATAGGACACACATTAAGGAACCCATCAAACTTCATCGCGAAGCAAGCGCTAACGTGGAATCGTGAAGGGAAGCGGAAAAGAGAAAGGCCAAAGAACACATAGCGTCAGGATTTGGAAGCAGACATGGAAAGAATGAATAACATCTGGAAACAAGTGGAAAGGATTGACCAGGGCAGAGTTAGATACAGAGTGGTGGTGGGTGGCCTACTCCCTTCCACGAGGGGTAACAGGCTTAAGTAAGTAAGTAATTATACTTCTAGTTCGAATTTATTTACACAACTTATGTTAGCAACAATTTGTTGACAACTCACAGGCACTTCAACTTTTTTCCTTGAATTAATTTAATTCGGCTATGGTGGCCAATGTACATTCATATCACGTCGTACGGTAATAATACCTGAATTAAATAAAATCTCCTAAAAACTAGACTTGACAATACAATGACATAACGACAGTTTGTATATGATGGAAAGTCTTCAGGTATACTTTACAGGTACATCAATGCTTAAAAAAAGAATTAACTGGTCACAGCGAATACTAAGGTTAGGTAAGATTCCCCGTCCTGTGTTATGACAATAAAAAACAGGCTTCTGATTCAACAACATTTTATGTTACTACTCAGTTATAAGATTTGTTGGAAGTCAACATCGGATATTCAAATGTTACAACTTGCGATAAAACCCGGATACCGACTCTTTGGATATTCGTCAAACATGAAACTATACTCATGCTACCAGGTAACTGATAAAATGTACCCCTAACGCTATGGTAGACAGATAAAAGTCGGGAGCTCAAAAGAATGCTTGATATTCAAGAAGTTCAATTTGAAGTGGATTAGATCCGTATATATAATAACAAGCATAACCTTGTACAGATTATGGTGTGCGCTAATGATGTCAACAAATATAAGTAGTATGTATCATCAGTTAAAAGTGAAACATCTGGCAGCAGAAAGTTAATAAGATCGAAGGAAAGAGAACAAGAACAGAGAATGATTGGTGTGGAATCGAAAGAACAATGAAGTCTGAGACGATTGGCTGACATTTTGTAAATGAAGTATTTACTATATGTTTCTCACATTTTATCGAAACGTTCTGTTATTTTGTGTTCAAATAGATTTGATTGTCTAAACTTGTATTCTCGTCTTCTACAAGACAATAAATCAGCAAGTCCAAAGTGTTCACAACCAATTAAACATCGTTACGGAAGTAGAGATAAGAAAAGTGTTGGTGCGGTTATCCATACAAACATGAACCAGTATTAACGGATAAGAATTAGAGAATGTGAGGTTCTTCTAGCTACTAACCATTGATGAAGTTTGTCTATCATCAATAACTGACCTTAGTTCAATAATAAAAATAGTATGACGTCTAGAAACGACATGTTTTTAAAAACAAAATGAACTTAATTCTCCATGGGTTACTAGGCTAATGTGTTTATCCAAAAAAGTCGAATCTGTAGGGAGTTTATCGTAAACCAACGTCAGGTAAACAATCATTGAAAACTAAGAAGCATTAGATAGCTATATTATCACAATACAGTTTGTATTGACAATCTCACCTACCATTCACTCAAACTTGTGATAACAAAAGATAAACGTAAGGAAATATGGGTGTAATCAACATTTGCTCAATTTAATGCTTTCCCTACACTTGATATATTCAAGAACACAACAACATGTTTATAAATGAGAACTTCAAAGAAGTATTGAGATCTACTGTTGTGAAATTACAGAATATCTTCATGAAATATATAGCAGGCCGTTGCTGATGGTATCCAACAAACGGATGTTGATTATCTTGTGTAGATAACTGCTTATAAATACGTGTACCTTGTTGATGGTGGTTGTAATAGTTCTTCACTTTTCAGCTCCATACAGTAGAACTGTCTTGACGTTCGTATTGAGAATTGTGACTTTGATATTAGTTGGCAGTTGTTTTGAGTTTCATATGTTCTTCAATTGTAGGAATACTGTCCTTGCTTTCCCAATCTACGCCTTTACTTCTGCATCCGATCCTCCTTGTTCATCAATGATGCTTGATGTATGTGGGAGATTCCACTTCTTCCAGAGTTTCTTCTTCAAGTGTGATTGGGTTGGAGTTCTCCTTGTGTTATTTGAGAATCTTGCATTTTCCTTTGTGTACGTTGAGGCCTATCGATTCAAAGGCTGCTGCTACATTTGCTGTCTTCGACTGTATTTGTTCATGTGTATGAGATAGGAGGGCTAGGTGATCTGCGAAGTCCAAATAATTTTTTACCTCGATAACCATTATAATATAAATCTTAACGGTGCATGAAATCAGAAGGTAAAGGGAAGTTGTGACTACAGTTTATTATCAAATAATGCAGGCCGCAAAGTTACAAGCACATGAGTAATTATCAACGAGCAAGTGCGAGCAATTATATAGGCAAATTTATAGTCAAATTGTATAAAGATGCAGAAAGACAAAGCAAAAGCTAATAACAGGATTTTCTAGTGCATACATATATATGGGGTGGAGGGTGAACTATCATCGAATGATATTTAAGCAATCAACGTTTTGGCTAGAGTCTGTCATGTATTCTAATGATCGTAACAGAACAAAGAGATATGCAAATTGTTACTATCCAAATGACAATGTCTGTTTAGTAAGTTAATAACAAGGGCTTAACCAAAATTAAACATAATCTAAATTGGTTGTGAGATAGTTGCTTAACCGATAAACCACTGAGCTGGCCGTTATCCAACGGTGTTAATGTCTAACTTCAACCAATCCACGAAATTGAGCAACCATTCACCAATTATTTTCAGTGAGTTGATATCTCACCACAGACATGGTTTGAATTCCACTGGTCACTGTTTCTCACTAGAACTCCAGCAAATACCTCAGAGAGCTAATCACTAGTGTGCACATGATAAACTTTAGGTTTACATTAGTTTATTTATAAAATAATCAGCTATTCATCCAATGGTTTGTTTTGTTTTTTCTTCAAATATACACTACTCAAAGATAGTAAAAATCGCTTATATTTAGTTAGATACTAAAATTAAATCAGGCAATGGAAATACCAAAAAAAAGAAGGGAAAAAAAGAAAGAAAGAAACAAGGAAAGGTAACAAACATATCAAAATCACTGTCTTATTCAGTCGAAAATAATGAACTATGAATAAAGACTCTATCTCTTTACTATAGTCCATATCACTTAATGTATATACAGTGGCATCCAGGATGCACGTTTTGTCCTACTTGGGATTCGTCAGTTGGATGTATCTGCATCTCAGAGTTGATGTTCACTCCAAGACTCAAACCTATTACCGTTCACTTCAAACATCCTGATATACTTATAAGAGATTGATCAATTAATCAGTCCTAAACATCAATGAGAAGATTCAAGTAAACAATCCCAATGAAATTTTAACTTTAGGTTTACATTAGTTTACTTATAAAATAATCAAGTATTCATTCAATGGTTTGTTTTATTTTGTCTTTTCTTCAAATATATACTTACTTACTTATTCCTGTTACTCCAAATGGAGCATAGGCTAAAGATCAGCATTCTCCAACCCACTCTGTACTGAGCCTTCTTTTCTAGTTCTATCCATTTTTTCTTCATTCTTCTCATGTCTGTCTCCATTTCTTGACGTAATGTGTTCTTTAGTCTTCCTATTCTCCTTTGGCCTTCAGGATTCCATGTGAGGGCTTGTCTTGTGACGCAGTTGGGTGATTTCCTTAAAGTGTGCTCAATCCACTTCCAGAGCTTCTTTCTGATTTCTTCCTCCGCTGGAATCTGGTTTGTTGTCTCCCACAGTAACTTGTTGCTGATAATGTCTGGCCATCGAATCCGAAGTATTTTTCGTAGACAACTGTTGATAAACACTTGTATCTTCTGGATAATGGCTTTCGTTGTTCTCCACTACTACTTAATGATAATAGTGAATACAGTAGTAGTTAGAATGATAGTAAAAGTCGCTTATATTTAGTTGGATACTAAAATTAAATCAGACAATGGAAATACCAAAAAAAGGAAACAAACAAAGGTAACAAACATATCAAGATCACTGTCTTATTCAGTCGAGAATAATTAACTATGAATAAAGATTCTATCATTTTGTACTATAGTACATATCACTTAGTGTATATATACATATAGCAACTATATTAAAGACCTTCAACCTAAATCAGTCATAAAGAATATGAAGGTTCTAAAAGTGAGATGATGAAAAAAAACCCCACAAAAAACAAACCATAAGCGGCTAAAACTTCACTTCTTAATGGATTAGCCGGTTTGGAAAAAAAAAGGAAAAAGAAAAGAAAAGAAAAACAACAACAACAAGAACAACAACTGAGGTCTATATATATCCAGTTTTATTTTTAGGTTGAATTTGGAATTAAGACTGGACAACTTATGATAATCTACCGAAATTTCAGTTATATTTATTATTATGAATTCGATGATAAGATCATCTATTCGTACCTTTTGTGTATTATTATTATTATTATGGTTCTTTGAATGGTGATCAAGGTGTTTTCAAAATAGCCTTATCAACTAATAATATATCTATAAGGAAACAATCATCAAAATGACACTTAATCACTTGTTATCACTATGCTCATTTACCCCACCCCACCCCAACCCCCTATCTCTCTATGTATATATATGTACTCAGACACATGGTTTAAAAATATCTATTATAGTCGAATGATTGTCTAGACTTGAAATATGTATTCATTAGATCTGTGAATATTTTTAATTTATACCGACTTTTAATTCATTTTTTTTCTAATTCTAAAATAATGGCACCATAATGATGAGGTGTTTTTTATTTCTTTTTCTATCTACCCCTGCCACCCTTGCTCCCTCCCTCCATCCCCTTTTTTTTTCTCCGTTTTTTTTTGTTTTTTTTTTGTAACCATCTTCATCGGTAAATACATACCATACATATAAGACAATTAATTAATTAAATATGATAATGAAACGAAGAAAAAAAACAGAAAAAAAAATTTTTTTTGGTTTTTTAAAAAGAGAATATTCATAATTAAAAGTGACATTTACCGCCTCCTCAAGTCTATTTTATATACAGATTTTTCAATCAGATTTAAATAGAATACAAATAGAATCCACAAGTTTTTTTTTAAATCTGAAATGAAACTGAATAGTAACACTAATAAAAATAAGTGTCTGAGTAAAATCAGTCGGTGATATATACCTTGATGCCTCCGAATACCGTGATATGGTTGAAGGTGAGTAGAATTCGCTGTCCCATTAGAAATGTGAATGTTCAGCGTTGGAGATGAAGGATCTACCTAGGGGAATTGGGAAACCATCATTTCAAACCAATGATGTATATGGACTCTAGGATCCTGAAGGAACAAATGGTATATGAACCAATTGTTGGTCACCGGTTACCATGAGATTACATCTCTTAACGTTTTGCTAACTGCGTTGTGGATCAAACCTTTAGGTCAAAGAATCTGGTTGTAGCCGTTTTACGAAAACCACCTGCTTCAGTTTCAGCACCGGGGCAGTATCACAGCACACTCACAAATTAAGTGAACTGTGTGGCAGATATGTATTTTGGTGACTCTTAGTACCAATAATTATGTATTCAGATAAATAAACAAATAAATATCATATCACGATATGAACAGTATCAAAAATCCTTTTGAAAATATTATTATTATTATCGCAGTTAGAAGCATGGTTCAATCTAACTTATAACAAATTATCAGTCCAACCATACATTATATAAGTAATTTGCAAACTATCAATCAATTGTCTCAATCTTCAATGTTTCGTCTGCAAATATCAGTCCATCGTCTCTAATTTCATTGTTCAAGCACTTTCGTATCAGTTACATTCCGTTCCTGTTCTTTCCTTATCTATCTTCTATTGAATATATTCAGTGACCGATTATCGTTATATACTACTTATGTGGATATAAGTAGCCAACATCACAACATAACCTTAATCAAAGTATTTTGATGTTAAGGAAGTTTAAGTATTCTAATTTGAGAAGATTATACTTCATAGTTCTATAGTTGTTTAAAACAGTTGTAAAACACATAGTTATTTGACTTGTATTATATAGGATGTTAATTGCTGTACGATTCTTAATCTATTAATTATAAGTTTAGTTGAAAGCATGAGTCAATTGAAACCAGACCACCATGGAAAACCTTGAAACACTGAACGGCCGTTTCGTTCTATTATGGGACTCCTCAGCAATGCGTATCCACCATCCCGTCTCATGAGATTTAAACCCAGGACCTGGAGGACATCAACTCACTGAAGACATTAGTGGATGTGTCGCTCTATTTCGTGGATTGGTTGGAGTTAGACATTAACACCGTTGAATGCCAGCTAAGTGGTCTATCGAGTTAAGCGCTCACGCGCGAAACTGATAGGTCCTGAGTTCGGAAAATACGATACCGTCCGTCCATTACTTTCAGGATTTCCATGGTGGTCTAGCTCCAATGGACTCATGATTTCAACTTTGAAATATACTGAAATCTCCACAAATCTCCTTCTGATTATAAACGGGGACTTGTTGAAATACTTTGTACTAAGAATTCTATATTGTACCAATAATATAATATTGAATAAGGCCACTAATAATAATATAATTGAATAAAGTGAATCTTTTTTAAGTAAATTACACGTACTAGTGAAATCTCTGATCTTCTATGATAATGACAGTAAATCCAAGATAACTGGTACTCTTCTCTATCAATAAAAAATATAGAATTTCTATGATTTCATCCATTTTTTAAAAAAATCATCAATTCACTTATCAAATCGTACATAAACATAACTAATAAATAGATCAGCTAACTCTGCTTATAGCTCTACTAGAATTGCTGTCGATCCTAAGCCCGAATAAAGGAGGAGGATTGGACATGAAGTTAGCGATCCCATCTCATAGAAAACTAACTCGCTAATAATAAACGTTAATCCAGTAAATAGGTCAGCTCAATAATTCAACTTTTGAAAAATTTTAAGAATGTTTCCACCTATCGAAAAGAAGATGATTGATATGTTTTCATAAGTAATAGTTAGTGACATTTATCTTAATTCTTATATTTATTGGATAGACTATGTATCTATAATTTGAATAATAAATACCGATATTCCCATAAACAGATGAAGACAACTAATATAGTAGCAGTCTCTAAATCAGTAGGCTTCAATATAAACAAAGAGAAAAACAACACCCTTGATGAACCTCAAGGCAATCATACTTGATGACGAAACTCTAGAAGATATGGAATCTTTCACGTACCTGAGTAGCATAATTGATGAATATGGAAGATCTCATTTAGACGTAAAGGTGAGGATTGGCATAGCAAGGACCGCATTTCCACAATTGAAGAACATATGAAACTCAAAGCAACTGTCAACTAATATCAAAGTCACAATCCTCAATACGAACGTCAAGACAGTTTGTAGTATCAGTTTATATGTTAAGCCCATATACTTTATTCTAGTTGCTGGCCAAGTTAATTCGCCTATCCATTATGAGTCACATTTTGATCTTGTTAATCATTTGCTTATTAACCTTGACTATACTTTTATATGAGCATATATGTGTACACTTCGTATCTCATTCATCATATGTCTGTCACTCATTTTTGTCCGACTATAAATATTGAGTAATGCTTACTCATATCGAGTTGGCTTCCCAGCCATCTCCCATGCATGTCATTTTTACTTCGCTGGCTAACATTTGCTCATGTGCTCACTGCCTTCTAGCCTATGTTATTCGACAATAAACTATAGTTGCTGCTTGCGGCCTGCTTGAATCCCTGGGCTACCTGTTTCTGCCATCTAAATATTTCAACAAGTTATCTGGGTTTTTTAAAAATTGGTTTTAACCTATCATTATGTCTCTTGATCGCATAACCTATACAGGCGCGTTTATGAAAAGCTTACGTCCTTTCGCTGCAAAAATTACAAACAAGTACAATAAGAGACATTGTGGTGTTTGGCAATATGCTTTAGAGAGAATAAACATTAATCAAATGTCGATTCCCGAGCTGCTTAACTCTAACTGTCGATCTCTAATTAACAAGGTGGACTATCTCCAATTTCTGCTAAGTCAAGACATGTATCGTAATTGTGGTGTCATCACAATTCAAGAATCTTGGTTGACTGACTTACAGGATTATTGCCTAGTATCATTACGTGATTTTAATATCTATCGTCAGGATCGATCAAACAAAAAAAAGACCTGTGGTGGCGCAGAAGCAACTGGGTTTTTTTGTTTTGTGTTTTTTTTGGTAAAAACAAACTTGTTGAAATAACTCGTGCTGAGAATTCTATATTGTACCAGATTATAATATTGAATAAAGCCATTAATTATTATTATTATTATTACCTTTGTCTTCTGATTTTACGCACCGTTAAGATTAGAATAATAACGGTTATCGAAGTAAACGATTAACGAATCGCAGCACTACAAGTTCGGTGAGACTAAAGAACATGGACGAGCCAATCAGAAGCTTTCGCGGGTTTTCAAGGTCACGGCGCTAAGTTCGGTACCTGACGATTACGTACGGTCGGTTTACAACGGATTTTAGAGAAAACATGATAATTAAGCATCTACAAGATAAGTTATCATAAGATGTTGGCGCAAAGCTCAATTATACATTTGGATAGAGTTGTGGCATTATAGCTGATGTCAGTTCGTGATGAAAACCCTTAGTATAATTCTTAACCTTAACCATGAACTGTAAATCATAATTTGAATTCTTAACAAAGGTTTATAACCCTCATTTAGTCTTAGTTATTACGTTGACACTCTCAGATTCACTCTAGCGTCGCTCAAATGTCGTCCATAATTTATAGTCTCATCCTTAACCCTAATCCTAAACCCTAAACCATACCAACGTACCGACAACACTGAAACTATGTGGTCGAGGCTGAAAGAATTTCCGGGACTTTATCATGGTTCCAGAGGTCGACTATTATGGAGCCATAGGGATGAGTTCCTGTGCCGGATGCACTATGATTTTAGAACTTCTGAACCTATATCTGACCTTGATAAGTTTTTGTTTCATGTAAAAGAACAGTATCCCCTTTAATTTTTGAGTTTTGTATAATATATTTTTACTGTATGCTAACTGTCTTCTGATTGGCTAATATTTCTCAAGGTCATTTAAGATTCGTTCAAAGATCGTCCATGTTCTTTAGTCTCGCCACAGTTGTCTACACAAGATACTCAATATCAGATGGTCGGATACCATCAACAACAACGTTTTATGGGAGAGGACAAATCAGCTTACAGTTGAAGAGGAAATTACGAAAAGACGTTGGAAGTGGATAGGACATATATTAAGGAAATCATGAAACTGCATCACGAGACAAGTGATAACCTGGAATCCTGAAAGGAAACAGAAAAGAGAAAGGCCAAAGAACATACCACTTTAAGAATTGGAAGCAGACATGAAAAGGTTTAATAGTAACTGGAAACAAGTGGAAAAAATTGACCAGGACATAGTTGAATGTAGAATGGTGATGGGCGGTCTATGCTCCTCCATAAAGGATAACAAGCGTAAGTAATAAAACTAAGCAAGTGAAAGTATACACTATAATCATTATCCTTATGAATAGAGTATACATTCATAATAATACCAATGATTACTAATTTATATTCATCTATTTCAAATGTGTTCATCATTCCCTTTTTATTTAATTGTTTTCCATTGAATTCAATATGAACGGTACTTTATCAGACAATGAATGAATAGAAAAAGGGAACTAGAAATATTACCGTCTGTCTAGAAAAAATTATTCAAAAAAAAACTTAATCACAACACATGTACCAAAAAAACATATCGAGATTTCATATACTACTATTATTACTACTATTATTAGTAGTATTACTATCATTACTATTATTACCACTATTATTAGTAGTATTACTATTATTACTACTATTATTAGTAGTATTAGCATTATTATTACTGCTGTTATTACTATTACTACTACTACTACTATTATTGGTAGTAGTAGTAGTATTATTTGTAGTGCTATTATTACTATTACTACTACTATTATTAGTAGCAGTAGTATTAGTATTACTACTATTACTATTATTATTATTATTATTATTATTATTATTATTATGAATAATGTCCAGACATAGGTTAATCATAAAATAATTTCAGACATGTAACAATCACCAATGTAATCAATTGTAATTGAAACAATTAGATAGGACTTTCTCTCTCTCTCTCTCTAACTCTCACTCTCGCACTCTGTGTGTGTGTGTGTGTGTAAAATCATACATAGTAACTAGACAATATTTGTTTGTATTAATACTAAATTACTAATTAATCATTATAATTTGTACATTTGGAAATGTATAAACGATTGGTTTTAAACTGATTGTTTAAAAAAATACAATAATACAGAAGTATTTCTTGAAGTTCTAGTAAGAAGTAGTAACTAGTGGAGTTCAACCAGGTCTGTTGGGAGATAGTAACTCATTGAAGATATTGGTGAATAATTGCTCAATTTCGTGGATTAGTTGAAGTTAGACATTCACGCTGTTGGATACCGGCTCAGTGGTTTAGTGATTAAGTACTCTGGTGCGAGACTGGTAGGGTCCTGGGTTCGAATCTCGTTAGGTGAAATCGTGGATATGCACTTTTGAGGAGTCCTACAATAGGACGAAACGGCCGTTCAGTGATTTCAGATTTTCCATGGCGGCCTAGCTTCAATTGACTAATGCTTTCAACAGTAATAATTTTTAATAGTTAAGATAATGAGTTCATTGAAGCTAAATCATCATGGAAGCATTAGATGATCGTTCCATTCTATTATGAAACTCCTCTTTGATAGTGTACATCCATGATTCCGTTTCATGAGATTTGAACTCAGGACTTATCAGTTTGACAAAAATATGATTGATAAAGTATAGATTGTCTAATTTAATTTATTACATATAGATACATGACTCAGAATCGGTCACATTGGAGTAGATGTACACACTCTCTGTCTTCCCTTAAACCTTGAGATTAAAATTGCTTCATACCTTTCTTTCGTCTTGTACTATATCCTTATATACAATTTTTCTTTTATATATTACCACCATTAAATGAATTTGCTGTTCACCCTGTTGTGCTAGTGAGGTTATGGTAATTTGGACTGATGTATATATGTGCCTGGTCCTACATTGTAGCTGACTGACTGACTGACATGGATACATCTATTTTTTTGTGTACCTCCAATTCATGTATTATATAATATTTGATTTGAAAATAGGATAGAATCCTGATTTAAACAAACAATACTAAGTTAAATTTAAACTTCACCCCATCGCACAAGCAAGTGGCTATCAGGGCTCGGTGGCTGAGTGGATAACGCGATAGCGTTTGAAGTGAGGGTACTGGGTTCGAGTCCCAGAGTGAACATCAACTCTGAGATGCAGGTACATCCAGCTGACGAGTCCCAAATAGGACGAAACGCGCGTCGAACTGGATTCCACTGCTAGCCACTATCCATCTTTGCTATGACTAGAAGAGTTGGTGAAGTTGTTTGTGTGTTGATTTACTACTATCTCCTATTTGTACAATACATAAAATCACTGAACAATGAATGAAATAAAATCAAGACCTGGTTATCTTATATTTGATTGTGAAAATGCGATATGTGCTACTAATATCAATAGATATATGTAGTATGTTTCATCAATCGAAACTGAAATGTTTGGTGGCAGATAATTAAGGAGATCAAAGAAGAGAGAACGAAAACAGAGAATGATTACTGTGTGAACGAAGGAACAATGAAGTGTGAGATGACTGGTTGGCATTTTGCAAATGAACTATTTACTGTATGGTTATCAGATTTCACTAAGATGTTTAAATACATTCGATTGTCCCCTCCAGCACACTTGTATCCCCGTTCACTACACAACATCCTAGATCAAGAACTAAATCCGAAAAGAATGTTTTTTTCTTATTTGGATGTATGACGATAACTACCTTATTTCTCTATATTTAATAAAAGTACAGTATCCAACATATTTGAATAATTTTTCATCAGTGAGTACTGCGAATAAGAGCACTTTTATAAACACTCTACTACGGGAATTATTATTATTTAAACACATATATTGGTACAAAGGGGTACCAGATACATATGCGCCACACAAATCTCATTTGTTTTGTGTCAGGGCTGTGATACTGCCTGGGTGCCCAAACCAAATCAGATGGTATTCTTAGAGCGCGACACCCGGAGCCTTTGACCTAACGGTCTGATCCACAAGACAGTGGAGCATCGTGAGGAGATGCAGTCTCATGGTAGTCGGTCACCAACAATTGGTTCATACGCCATTTGTCCCCTCAGGATACTGGAGCCTATGTGCACCATTGGTTTAGAATCAGGTTTTCCAACTCCCCTAGGTGGATCATCGGTATCCACCAACCTGGTTAAAGCGCCGGACATTCGCTTTTCGTCCTCTCAATTTCATGAATAACACCCCCCAGTGAGTAAGACTTTCCTTGATAGAGACTGTATTCGTGTGGCTATGTAAGAGCATTTCGAGAGAGAGAGAGCTGACTCTTGCCACTCTCTGCCGTACCAGAGCATTTAGGTGCTTACTATAGTAAATAACAAACTAGTAGATAAAAAAGTAAATGAAATAATAATCAAAACTTTAAATGAAATCCTACTCTTACATAATACAATCATAGATTAAATGAACAGAAAAAAAGAACCCAACCCTCAACCCCACCCCCTAAAATACATTGGATACTACACACAATATATTGATTATTAGACAATGGATACGCTAAAATCTTATCCCTAACTAAATCAATCAACATGAAAATACAAGTATTCGGCTGTAATCTAGAAGTAAATAACACAGTTTCCAGAATTACTTATGTCAGTGTTTCTTTTTCCTATTCTTTTTTTTCTTTTTTCTTTTTTCTTTTTTTTTGTGGTTTTTATTCAAGCTATATACAGATCCCCTTTTCAAATGTCATTTATACCTTTACATTAATTGACTATACCAAAACAGTAATCTATATACATACATACTAGAAGATAAACAAACATAAACTTTGTATACTCGATTTGATTTTTTTTTCTTTTTTTGTTGTTTTTTTTTTTATGGTATGAAAGGGGGAGGGATGATAATGGCTTGATCAATTATAACTTACTATAATGTGTCTATAACTAAGGTGAACGTGTCCAAAATACTGGTAATATACTAATCATAACCTTAGATATAAGAAAATTGGTTCTCATTTTGTTGTTTGTTAGTTCAGCAGTTCAACCCTACCCCCCCCCTCCCTATTTTTTTTTAGTATTTTTTATTCTTATTTACCTATTTTTTTTCTTCTAAAATTGTTTGTTTTTTTCGTGCCTAAATCTTAGTAACATTTTTTTTCTAAAATGTAGGTTGTTTTGCTTTTTTTGTTGTTGTAAAGATGTCTGATTTTCTTTTTTTTTTGATTTCTTTTTTTTTCATTTTTTGTTGATTCAATGTATAAGTTAAGATAAGAAATAGTTATCTATTTCAGAAAGGGGTATTTTTATGGATATTATAGTAATTTTAATAGTTGAGATTATGAGTCAATTAAAGCTAGATCACCATGGAAAAGCCTGAAAGCACTGAACAGCTGTTTCGTCCTAATGTGGAACTCCTCAGTGCCAGCATACATCCATGATCATGATTTTACGAGATTCGAAGCCACGACCTATCAGTTTTCAGGTTTTCGATGGTGATCTAGCTTCAATTGACTCATGATCTCAACTATTGAAATCACTATAATATACACAAAAACCTCTTCAACATATGCTCACTAGTGACTGGCTTCAAGTGGTATTTCCTAGAGTATTAGTGAGAATCAGTGACCAGTTGAATTCAACGGGCTCTGTTGTGAGATAGTAACTCACTGAAGGCAATGGTGAATGCGTCGCTCAAATTCGTCGATTTGTTGAAGTTAGACATGAACACTGTTGGATGCCGGCCAGTTCAGTGGTGTAGAGGTTAGGCATTCGCGATGGAGACTGGTAGGTCCTGGGTTCGAATCTTGTGAGGCGGGATCGTGTATGCATACTGCGGAGGAGTCCCATACTAGGACAAAACGGCCGTCTATTGCTTCTAGGTTTTCCATAGTGGTTTTAGAAAAGTTGTAAACATCTCAGTTCACTGAATAAGTCCTCTTCAAACATTCATTTTTCAATGACTTAGATGTATAAAACTGTGACTTGTTATCCAGTAATGAAATAAATGTACAACTAAAGATTATACATTAATTAGCTATGTTCACTGATACTCTTTAGCACATCATTATGTTAGATTATTATATTCAGAATCAATACAGTGCCCTGATACGATCGAGAGTGAGGAGAGTCAGCTCTTCCTCTCAACATCCTCTCACATGGCCACCTGCATACAACCACTGTCAGGGAAGTCCTACTCACTGCCGTCTCGCGGCATCACTGCTGTTAACAAAATTGAGAGGACGAATGTCTGACGCATTAACCGAGTTGGTTTATGTGGATAATTCACCTAGAATAATTGGAAAACCATGATTCCAAACCAATGGTGCACATAGGCTCCATGATTCTAAGGAAGGAAGTAGCGTATGAACCTACTGTTGGTTACTATGAGACTGCATCTACTTACTTTGCGCCACTGACTTATGAATTAAACCTTTAGGTAAAAGGCTCAAAGTGTGGCCTACTAAGGAAACCACCTGCTTCAGTTTCGGCACCCGGGTAATATCCCATCCCTCACATAAATCATTCGATTTATGTGACGTATATGTATTTGATGCCTCGTTTTATCAATGTTTATACGTTTAAGTAAAGAAATAAATAAGTGGTGCATATGCTGGAGATGAAGGATCTACCTAGGGGAATTGGGAAACCATCATTTCAAACCAATGATGTATATGGACTCTAGGATCCTGAAGGAACAAATGGTATATGAACCAATTGTTGGTCACCGGTTACCATGAGATTACATCTCTTAACGTTTTGCTAACTGCGTTGTGGATCAAACCTTTAGGTCAAAGAATCTGGTTGTAGCCGTTTTACGAAAACCACCTGCTTCAGTTTCAGCACCGGGGCAGTATCACAGCACACTCACAAATTAAGTGAACTGTGTGGCAGATATGTATTTTGGTGACTCTTAGTACCAATAATTATGTATTGAGATAAATAAACAAATAAATATCATATCACGATATGAACAGTATCAAAAATCCTTTTGAAAATATTATTATTATTATCGCAGTTAGAAGCATGGTTCAATCTAACTTATAACAAATTATCAGTCCAACCATACATTATATAAGTAATTTGCAAACTATCAATCAATTGTCTCAATCTTCAATGTTTCGTCTGCAAATATCAGTCCATCGTCTCTAATTTCATTGTTCAAGCACTTTTGTATCAGTTACATTCCGTTCCTGTTCTTTCCTTATCTATCTTCTATTGAATATATTCAGTGACCGATTATCGTTATATACTACTTATGTGGATATAAGTAGCCAACATCACAACATAACCTTAATCAAAGTATTTTGATGTTAAGGAAGTTTAAGTATTCTAATTTGAGAAGATTATACTTCATAGTTCTATAGTTGTTTAAAACAGTTGTAAAACACATAGTTATTTGACTTGTATTATATAGGATGTTAATTGCTGTACGATTCTTAATCTATTAATTATAAGTTTAGTTGAAAGCATGAGTCAATTGAAACCAGACCACCATGGAAAACCTTGAAACACTGAACGGCCGTTTCGTTCTATTATGGGACTCCTCAGCAGTGCGTATCCACCATCCCGTCTCATGAGATTTAAACCCAGGACCTGGAGGATATCAACTCACTGAAGACATTAGTGGATGTGTCGCTCAATTTCGTGGATTGGTTGGAGTTAGACATTAACACCGTTGAATGCCAGCTAAGTGGTCTATCGAGTTAAGTGCTCGCGCGCGAAACTGATACGTCCTGAGTTCGGATCTCGCAAGGGGGGATCGTGGATGCTCAATGCTGAGGAGTACCACAATAGGACGAAACGGCCGTCTAGTGTTTCTAGGTTTCCCATGGTTTACTAGCTTCAATTGACTCATGATCTCAACTATATAAACTGCTTTTATTTGACATCTGATTCATATTGGTCGACAGGAAAGTTTGGCAACAATCTATTTTAGCTTATTACAAGAAGTTAATCATCAATGATACATAACTAACTTACACTAACATATAGTGATGTCATATAAAGATAGGGATTGTTCAATAATTTACTCATTTACTTGGTAATTAATGATCTAATTATTAATCAACCAATCATGTCTAACTCAATTCTAACATTTAATAGTTTTGGCACTACTATACATAATGTTTGTAATGCATAATAATAGGGACAATAACGTGACGGATTTCTTCTTGAACTTCACACACAACAATACCATCTTGCACTATCCTATCATCATTGGCAGATCAGGCAACTTGAAGGTCACGAGAACATCATCAGGGAATACGACAGGCTAAGTACCCCAACGTTTGTATTGAGAATAGCGAGTATTTATAAAAAGTCATCTGAAGAAATTTTAAAAATATCTAGAACAACAACAAACATAAAGGTTAGAATAATAAAAAAACTGAATAATAATAAAGAAGACTTGTTTAAAGGTAATAATAATAATAACTGATTATAAGCAAAGATGGATAGTAGCTAGCAGTGGAATCCAGAACGCCGGTTTAGTCCTATTTGGGACTCGTCAACTGGATGTACTTGCATCTCAGAGTTAATGATCACTGTGGGACTCGAACTCAGTACGTTTAGCTTCGTTATCTACTCAGCTACTGAGTCCTGATAGCCACTAGCTTGTGTAATCGGGTGAAGTTTGAATTCACTCAGTATTGTTTGTTTGAATCCCAGAGTGGTCTCAGAGTAAACATCAACTTTGAGATGCAGGTACATCTAGTTGACGAGTCCTAAATAGGACGAAACGCGCGTCCTGGATTTTACTGCTTGCTACTATCCAGCTTTGCTTATAATGCTTGTGAATTAAGGCTATATCGAGGCAATACGTATAGTATGCACATATGCTAATAAGAGACTGATCAATTGTAATCCTAAACATCAATGTGAAGATTAAAACAAATAATATCAAGTGAATTCATAACTGATTATAGTTTAAATTAGGGTCAAGGAAGATGAGTGGTTGGACGTATCGTTTGTTTGCACGCAGAGTTTGGGCTTGAGTTGATAGATTGTCAATAACTCAGCAGTGTATAAGTTTTTGATTTGATCCCTATTCGAATCAAATCTTCCGACCATGTCGAATATTTTAATAGACTTCTTCAGAGTGCTATGTTCCAGAGTTGATTAATTGTTCCTGTATTGAACTATTAACTGTTTGTATTCTCTCCCTAAAAGCAATTCCATGAAGTGTTCTGAGATGAGTTTGGAAAGTGATCGCATTTTGCGGCCAATGTAACTTGACCAATGTGACCTAGCCTTTGTATTCCATACATACAAACAAATACAGATGAAGACAACAAATGTAGCAGTAGTCTCTACATCAGTAGGCTTCAACATACACAGACACAAAGGTAAGATCTTCAAATACAACATGAAGAACGTCAAGCCAATCTCAATTGGTGGCGAAACTCTGGAAGAGGCGCAATCTTTCACGTACCTGGGAAGCATCATTGATGAATGTGGAGGATCTGATGCAGAAGTAAAGGTGTGGATTGATAAAGCAAGGACAGTATTCTTACAATTGAGGAACATGTGAAACTCAAAACAACTATCAATCAGTATCAAAGTCACAATTCTCAATACGAACTTCAAGACAGTTCTACTGTATGGAGCTGAAACGTGAAGAACTACGACAACCACCATCAACATAGTACAAGTATTTATCAACAGTTGTCTACACAAGATATTCAATATCCGTTGGTCGTATACCATCAGCATCAGCCTACCATGAGAGAGAACAAACCAACTTCCATTTGAAGAGGAAATTACGAAAATACACTGGAAATGGATAGGCACACATTATGGGAATCATCAAACTGCATCACGAGATAAGTGATAATTTGGAATAGTGAAAGGAAACGGAAAAGAGGAATTCCAAAGGAAAAACTACGTCTATAATTGGAAGCAGACATGTAAAGGATGAATAGCAGCTGGAAACAAGTGGAATGGATTATCCAGTACAGAATTAGATATAGAATGTTAGTAGTGAGTATCACCTTCTCTTCCATGAGGATTAACAGGCGCAAATAATTTAATATATAGCAATTTAATTGTTATCAAAAGGGGTTTTGTGGAGATTTTAGCAATTTTATATAGTTGAGATCATGGGTCGATTGAAGGTAGACCATCATGGAGAACCTGGAAGCACTGGACGGCCGTTTCGTCCTATTGTCGGACACCTTAGCAATGGTTGAAGTTAGACATTAACACTATTGAATGCCGGCCGGCTAAGTGGTCTATCGGTTAAGTGCTAGCGCACGAGACTGATAGGTCCTCGGTTCGAATCCCGCAACATGTGATCGTGAATGTGCACTGCTGAGGAGTCCTACAAGAGGACGAAACGGTCGTTCAGTGCTTTCAGGTTTTCCATGGTGATCTAGCTTCATTTAACTCATGATCTCAACTTTATAAAATTCATTTAATGTTCAATTGTAATACTCCTCAGCAGTGCTCATCCATGATCCCACCCCTCACGGGATTCGAACACAAGACCTTTTAACCTCTAGATCACTGTGTTCATTCAGTTATTGTACTGTTTTTTTTGTGTTTTACAATATATTCTATTGATATCAATGTTAGGAACTAGACAAATAACATAATGAAATCCTTGAACTTATTAGTTAACACTAAACTGTTTATTCCAAGTTATTATTATCACCATCATGATCATGATCATCATCATCATCATTCATTTGAAGTATGATTTCACTTGTTTTAAATGATGAATGTTGACCTTATGAAAGCTTCCTGTTATAATGATTTTTTTAAAATCATCATAGTTACTAATCTGTAAATGATACTATAGATTATATCTATCAAATATATAGATCTTTTAAGGTTATTCGAACAATTACTGTCCTTTCCCCTCCCATCCCACCACCAGCACCACCAACAACAACACCCCCCTTTCTTTCCATAAACTAGTTTATATAAGATCTGTTATATAAATATATACAAACTGAATAGTACTAAGGTCTTAACAACTATGGCGAAAACCCTAAGAAAGTTCATTAAACCGTCAGAACTACTAATGAAAATAATAGACATCATAATGAATTCAGCTTTACAGTAGGGGGGGGGCTACTAAGAAAGAAAGAATAATACAAGGGTAATAATGATTGTTCACTTCTTCTATTGATGAAAACATAAAACATGTATACTGGTTTATATTTACTTAATCTTAATTAATTATTTGAATGATTATAGTTGAACTGAATTTCAGACAATCATTTCTTTAAACAAAGTCCTGGATTCGAATCTCGCAAGGCGGGATCATGAATGTGCACTGCTGAGGAGTCCTAAAAGAGGACGAAACGGTCATTCAGTGCTTTCAGGTTTTCGATGGTGATCTAGCTTCAATTGACTAATGATCTGAACTATTAAAAGTAATGATAGCTGATAAAATTCTGTACAAAAATCGTACATAGTTAGGGCAAATGGATTATCTGAAATTGTGTTAAATCTCTGAAATTTTTTATAGAATAAAAAAAGGAGATGTGACATGTGTGTTTTCATAAAACGAGAGTATTTTGAGAAGTATATAACTGAACGCTAACTCCGCCTGTAGCCCCTCCGGGGGCTACTGCCGGTCTCAAGCCGGGGTAAAAGAGGAGGATTCAGCATGGGGTTAACGACCTCATCCCGTAGAAAACCAACTCTCTAAAAAAAACGCTAACCAGAAAAAATTATTCAAGTAATAATTGAACGCTAGATTCGGTTTCTAAACTTTTCTAGTAACCACCAAGGCTAAATCTACACAACAACTTGAACAACAGAGAAAAGTCACGAAATATGGAAGAAAACGCTTTACTCCAAAGTTCGTTTATGTACAGAAAATCTAAAATATTCATAATATTTTGAATGGTCTTCGGCTTCAGGACATTTCTGGAATGAAAGCAGTATATGTAATCATCCAATTCGAAACGTGTTATGTGAGCTTTGACTTTTTAGATGTTTCTGGCCAAACGTCTATTGAATGCTGATTGGATAAGATGTATCTGAGAGTTTTCAGAGCCTCTATTTTTGTCTGTTTTTGAAGAGTTTTCTGGATCTCCCTAACAATATATTGAACAAAATGATACTACGATTCTATATAGTACAGTAATTATTCTTCTCTTTCATAGTATTATTAATCCATTTAGTATTGTTTGTTTGAATCTTCCCATCGATGTATTAGGGCTACAACTGGTCAGTCTCTAATTGGTTTATGTACATACTGTGTGTATTGCCTCGATATAGCCTTAATTCACAAGCATTATAAGCAAAGATGGATAGTGGATAACGCGATGGTGTTTGAAGCGAAAGATACTGAGTTCGAATCCCAGAGCGAACATCAACTCTGAGATGCAGGTACATCCAGCTGACGAGTTCCAAATAGGACAAAGTGACGCGCGACCTGAACTCCACTGCTAGCCACTATCTATCTTTGCTTACCATGCTTGTGTATTATTAATTGCTTTTTGCCTAATTAGTTAAATTTCAATAACAGACGTTTGAAACAAAATATAGTATTATATTAGTTAATTAATCCTTAACAGATCAAATTTTAAAAGGTTAGCTGTTTAAATATAGGACTAAAGAATATACTGTGTTGGGAATCGAAAGTAGACATCAAAAGAATGAATAGCTACTGGACACAACTGGATAGAGTTGGATGGAAAATGTTGGTGGGCGGCTTATACTCCTCCACGAGGAGTAACACGCATAAGAAATTAAGTATGTAAATAAGTATATATAAATGCCAACATTTAATTCAAAAGACGAAGAACAAGTACCAACAGACTGGAAAAAAGGACTTCTGATCAAAATACCAAAGAAAGGTGATCTTAGCAAGTGCAACAACTACAGGGGCATCACTCTTCTCTCAATACCAGGAAAAGTCTTCAACCGAGTATTGTTAAACAGGATGAAGGATTCCGTGGACGCCCAACTTCGAGATCAACAAGCTGGATTTCGTAAGGATAGATCGTGCACAGATCAAATCGCAACTCTACGTATCATTGTGGAACAATCAATCGAATGGAATTCATCACTGTACATCAACTTCATCGACTACGAGAAGGCATTTGATAGCGTGGACAGGACGACACTATGGAGGCTTCTTCGACACTACGGCGTGCCTGAGAAGATAGTCAATATCATACGGAACTCCTATGATGGACTAAACTGCCAAATCGTCCACGGAGGACAACTCACCGAGTCGTTTAAAGTAAAGACTGGTGTAAGGCAAGGTTTCTTACTCTCACCCTTTCTCTTTCTCATGGTCATCGATTGGATCATGAAGACGTCAACATCTGGAGGAAATCACGGGATACAGTGGACAGGCAGGCTGCAGCTTGATGATTTAGACTTCGCGGATGATCTGGCTCTTCTATCACAAACGCAACAACAAATGCAGGAGAGGACAACCAGTGTAGTAGCAGCCCCAGCAGCAGTCAGTCTCAATGTACACAAAGGGAAAAGCAAGATGCTCCGATACAATACAGCATGTATCAATCGAATTACACTTCACGGAGAAGTTTTGCAGGATGTGAAAACATTCACATATCTGGTCAGCACCATTGATGAACACGGTGGATCTAATGCACATGTGAGTGTGAGGGTTGGCAAATTAAGAGCAGCATATTTACAACCGAAGAACAACTGAAACTCAAAAAAGTTGTCAATCAACACCAAAGTTAGAATTTTTAATACAAATGTGAAGACAGTTTTACAGTATGGGGCTAAATTCTGGAAAACTACGAAAGCCATCATCCAGAAGATACAGGTGTTTATTAACAGTTGTCTACGCAAAATACTTCGAATTCGTTGGTGAGACACTATCAGCAACATTCTACTGTGGGAGAGAACAAACCAGATTCCAGTGAACGAAGAAATCAGGAAGGAGTGCTGGAAGTGGATATGACACACATTGAGGAAAGCAGCCAACTGAGTCACAAGACAAGCCCTCACATGGAATCCCGAAGGTCAAAATAGGAGAGGAAAACTAAAAAACACAATATACCGAGAAATGGAGACAGATATAAGAAGAATGAGAAACAGTTGTATAGAACTACAAAGGGAGGCCCAGGAGAGAGTGGGTTGGAGAATGCTGATCTTTGGCCTATACTCCATTGGAGGTAATAGGCGTAATTAAGTAATCTATGAATTAAGTTTACTATTAGATATACTACTGATATTTCTTCACTCATTACTAATACTATTCTTATCAATATTACTAGAGATAAAACAAAAGAAGCCATTCAAAGCAAATGCATATAATGATTATATTTGTGTGTGTGTGCGTTATTTTCCACTATTAGAATTGTGCTAATTCTTTCACACAATTAAGCGTAATGTGTCCTTTCTTGTTGTTGTTGTTGTGGTGGTGGTGGTTGTGGTTGGTGTTGTTGTTGTTGTTATGTAATAAATAATTCTGATTTAAGTTTTTGATTTTCTTCATTTTTTATTTATTTAGATAAGAAATTGATAAAAGAATCTTGATTCATCGATTGATTGATTAATTGATTGATTTATTGATTGATTATTATTTTCTTTTTCTTTTTTTCTCTTTTTTTTCAATATCTTTATCTATTTATTAGAATAAATTTGAATATTTTCCAAAATGTCTACTCCAATCATCATGTTTTGATGGAATAGTTTCTATGCATTAAAAAAAAGAAAAAAAAATCAACGTGGCAACAACAATAAGGATAACAACAAAGAACATATTCAAAGAAGATTATTTAAACAACAACAAAAGAAAGGTTAGGAGTTTTTAGTGGATATTTCAGTATTTTCATAGTTGACATCATGAGTCAATTGAAGCTAGACCACCATCGAGAACCTGGAAGCACTGGACGGCTGTTTCGTCCTATTATGAGACTCCTCAACAGTGCACATTCACGATCTCTTACTCGTGAGATTCGAACCCAGGACCTACCAGTCTCGCTCTGGAGCATTTAACCGATAGACCACTGAGCTGGCCGGCATCCAACAGTGTTAATGTCTAACTTCAACTAATCCACGATGTTTGAGCAACCGTCCACCAATTGCCTTCAGTGAGTTGATATCTCTACAACAGACATGGTTGAACTCCACTGATCAATGCTTCCCACTAGAACTCAAGGAAACATCCCTTGAAGCCAGTCACTAGTGAGCATATGATTATAGATCAGAAGTGGTTATTATAATTATTCTTTAAAAAAGCTATTGAATCACAACTGATATGTGGTTATATTTTAGTGAACGAGAACACAAGTGAAAGGGAGGTGACTATCAAATATATTTGAACACACAAATTACAGATTATCTTAGTAAAATCTGAGGTTCATTTGCAAAATGTTATTCAATCATTTCAGACTTCATTGCTCCTTCATATTCACAGTAATCATTCTTTGTTCTTGTTCTTTCTTCTTTGATCAACGTTCAACGTTCTGCTACAAGAGAATTAACTTTTGATTGATGATACATACTACTTATATCTGTGAACATCAGTAGCACATACCATAATATTACTTAAATATTTGTATATTAGAAGAAATTCTATGCCATAGAAGTGTTTGCAGTGAACAAGAAGATGAATGGAGATAATCGAATGTATTTAAGCATAGCATTACAGACTATCTCAGTAAAATATGAGAACTATACAGTAAATACTTAATTTACAAACTATCAATCAATTCATTATATGTAAAGAAATTGTATTTGAAATAGTCGCAGTGATTGAAATTTAAATAATTCCAATGTTTCGTCCAGCTAACTTGTCTGAACTTCTTCAGGGAAATAATCAAAATCAATTTTGAATCAATTTCTGATTGGCTGATTACTATACTGCTAGTATTTTTAGTAGTATTCCAGAATTCTCGGGGAGACCCAAAAACTTCTAAAATACTATTTTTTTAAAACCATGTTTTCTGTACATGAATGAATCTTTGGAGCAAAGTGCTTCTTACGTATTTTGTACCGTTTCTCTGGTCTTCAAGTTGCTGTGTAGTTTCAGCTGGACGATTTCGAGAATAGCTAAGGAACCGAGTATAGAGTCCAATTAAAAAGACTTACCACTTAAAGAAGACTAATGCTGTCTGAATCTCATCATTACTGTATCACAATTTTCTTGTGTGTTTCTAGAATTCTATAGTAGTTATATTCAGCCTCATCAAACTTCTAGGTTACTTCTTTGCTCAACTTGCATTTATGGTCACAAAACCTGGAAGCACCGGACGTCCGTTTCGTCCTTTTGTTGGAACTCGTCTAGAAGTTAAGCGCTAGCACGCGAAACTGATACGTCCTGGAATCGAATCTCGCGAGATGGGATCGTGGATGTGCACTGCTGAGGAGTTCCATAGTAGGATGAAACGGCCATCCAATGCTTCCAGGTTTTTCATGGTGGTCTAGCTTCAATTGACTCATAATTTCACCAATTAAAAAGTATCATCATGGTTGTTCATACATTTTTTTCTACCTCTTTTGTTCAATAGAAAAAGAAAAGAAAATTCCAAAAACATCCATAGTAAGACTATAATTTACAGATGATCTATGAGTGGTACTGAACAAAACCTTAATAAGCTTCAAATGTTTAGTTAGGGTCAACATAGGATATTGCCTTGAGTCACAAGCATTCTAAGCAAAGATAGATGGTGGCTAGCGATAGAACCCAGGACGAGCGTTTCATCCTATTTGAAACTCATCAGCTGAATATATCTGCATCCCGAAGTTGATTTTTACCCCAGGACTCGAACCCAGTACCGTTCGTTTCAAACGCCATCGTGTTATCCACTTATCCAAATAGGACAAAGTATGTGTCCTGGATTCCATATTCTAGCCATCATCCATCTTTTTTTTCGATTGAATATATATGATTCAACTCCAACATAATTCAACCAGAATCTGAATAGCTTAGCAACAAAGTCTGTTTATTACACTGAATAGTTCCAGTTCAATCCTATAAGTGACAGATTGTTCTTTCAATGTAATACTTACAATTCGTTAACAGATGCCAACGATTATAAATTCTTTTTAAAATAAAACTTCCTATTGATTAATGTAAGAATTATGAACAGAATTTGTAGTATATGACACTTAGTGTACGCCAGTATAGACTAGTTGGTATGTTAACTTATTATCAATGTCTAGACAAACATTTCGATAAGAAACTAATCTCAATCATTAAACTACAATAGAATTCATTCCTATATTTATTGGATACGTATTCAAGTCCATCAAGGGTTGTTACTAGAAATTCTAACAAAATTATGTAATAAGTTCTATTTGTTAAAATCAATGCGGAAATCCAATATAGTTGAATTCATGAATAGCACACGAGAGTGAAGGTTTTGGGTTCGAGTCCCGCATGCAAGATTGTAGATGCGAATTGCACATCAGTCCGATACTAGAACAAAACGATCACCTAATGCTTTCAAGTTTTCCATGATAGTCTAGCATACATCGACTTATGAATTCAACTATTAAAATTACTACAATCTCTAAAAATCCCTACTGTGATAGAAAACTCAATATGTCGTATGTTGACATAATAATTAACTGAAATCTCTAGATATAAGTTTCAAAAAGAAACTCAATATATAAACTTCAAAGAAACTAAGGTTAACGTAAATTGTGCTTGTTTTATAGGTTCCTTTTTGTTGTCTTAGGAACTGATAGAATCTTAAAAGTCTCTAATCTCAGTATTTTGATAGACTCTATTAAACTGAAACTATGGACTGTATGAATTGCTTTCAATGAATCGAGTATCGAATACACTAAACTTGATGTAGGGATGTTAATAATTGAGAGACTGATCAGTCGCAGTCCTATACATTAATGAGAAGATTCAAACAAGCAATATTAAGTGAATTTAAACTTCACCCAATTGCACAAGCAAGTAGCTATCAGAACTCAGTAGCTAAGTGAATAACGTGATATCGTTGGAAGCGAACGGTACTTGGTTCAAGTCTCAGAGTGAACATCAACTCTGAGATGCATGTACATCCATTTGATGAGTCCCAAATAGGACGAAATGTGCGACCTAGATTCCACTACTAACCATTATCCATCTTTGCTTACAATGCTTGTGAAATAACGCTATATCGAGGCAATACGCACAGTATACACATTTGTCAATTAGAGACTGATCAGTCGCAGTTCTATACATTAATGAGAAGATTCAAACAAGCAATATTAAATGAATTTAAACTTCACCCCATTGCACAAGCAAGTAGCTATCAGAACTCAATAGCTGAGTAGATAGCGTGATGGCAATTCAAGCGAAAGGTACACGGTTCAAGACGTAGAGTGAACATCAACTGTTAGATACAGGTGCATCCAGCTGAAGAGTTCCAAATAGGACAAAACGTGCGACCTAGATTCCACTACTAACCATTATTCATCTTCACTTACAATAATAATAATAATAATCATGTTTACACCATTCAATTTATATCATTTAATTAAATGAAATCAGACAATTGAACTTTAAATCATCTTTATAATATTAAAACAAGAAGGAACTAATTAGACAATATTTACTAATAGGAGTTTATTTATACATCCATGGGATTATAATTCATTTGTTATTTTGTTTATTTAAAGAAAAGCAAATAAACAAACAAACAAACACGTTGTATTATTATGTAATTTATTAAATATTGAAACCTATACTAGACTATATCATAAATCAAACTAAGATAGAATTAAAACGAATATACTGAAATCTCCACAAATCCCCTTTTGATCTATAATCATATGCTCACTAGTGACTGACTTCAAGATACATGTCCTGGAGTTCTAATGGGAAGCAGTGACCAGTGGAGTTCAACCACGTCTGTTGTGAGATAACAATTCACTGAAGGCAATTGATGAAGTGTCGCTCATAATTCGTGGATCAGTTGAAGTTAGACATTAACATGGTTGGTTGATGGCTCAGTGGTCTATCGGTTAAGGGCTCTGGCTTGTAACTGGTAGGTCATGGGTTCGAATCTCGCGAGTGCGGGATCGTGGGTGCGCACTGCTGAAGAGTCCCATAATAGGACGAAACGGCCGTCCAGTGTTTCCAGGTTTTCGATGGTGGTCTAGCTTCAATTGAATCATGATTTCAATTTTAAAATATACTGAAATCTCCACAAATCCCCTCCTAAAACGAATACATCTTATATAGGACTATTATATAATCTAAATCAGATGTAGAAATCATGTTGTTACCGTTGTGAAAATGTTAAATTTAAAAGTATCTACTTGATATTTATAAGTAAAGATGGATTGTGGTTAATAGTGGAATCTAGGTTACACGTTTCGTCCTATTTGAAACTCAGCAGCTGTGGATGTAGCCGAATCTCAGAGTTGATATTCATTCTGAAATTTGAAATCAGTACCGTTCGCTTTAAACGACATCACGTTATCCACCTAGCTATTGAGTCTTGATAGCTAACTTGCTTGTGCAATGGGATGAAGTTTGATTTTACTTGGTGTTGTTTACTTGCATCTGCTCATTGTTATTTAGGATTGCAATTGATCAGTATCTTATTGGCATATGTGCATATTATACGTATTGCCTCGATATAGCCTTAATTCACATGCATTGTAAGCAAAGATGTATAGTGGTTAGTAATGGAATTTAAGACGCACGTTTCGTCCTATTTGGGACTTGGTAGCTGGATGTATCTGAATCTCAGAGTGAATATTCACTCTAGAACTCGAACCCAGTGCCTTTGGCTTTAAACGCCATCGCTTTATCCGGTTAGATACTGAGTCCTAATAGCCACTTGCTTGTGCAATGTGGTGAAGTTTAAATTCACTTTGTGTTATTTACTTGCATCTGCCCGTTGTTATTTAGGACTGTAATTGATTAGCCTTTTGTTGGAATCTTTGCTTATAAAACTTGTAAATTCAGGCAATATCGAGACTGTCAGCACAGGATGAATATATTCCTATAAGTAACTGATTAACTGTAGTCCTAAACATCAATAGAAAGATTCAACTAATCAATACCAAGTGAAAATGTGCTTGTTTCTTCTTAAAGTATCAAGCTGCTTCATTGATGGACTGAGTTCAACTGGGGAACCATTAGATATCAAGAAGCATTGAAGTGATGATTCAGTTTATATTAGGATTATATAAAAGTAATGAACATCTATGATTATGTCAAGAATTGAACTTATATCTATTAGACTTTAAATCAACTAATAGAATATATATGTTATATTAATGAATTACTGAATACAATATAGCAATAATCGGTGTTGAAATGCTTAGTCTAGACATTCGTGGATCCATAGAACTTCAGAAATTTTGATTCTCAACAATTCATTCCAAAAATAGATCAGATTAATTATAAGCAAAGATAGATAGTGGCTAGCAGTAGAATCCAGTTTGACACGCATTTCATCCTATTTGGGACTCGGCAGCTGGATGAACCTGCAACTTAGAGTTGATGTTCACTCTCGAACTCGAACTCATATTAATTTAATTGATATAGTTTACTTGAATCTTCTCATTGATGTTTAGGACTGTAATTGATCAGTCTCTTATTGGTAATATATACATCCTGTACGGATTGCCTCGATATTGCCTTAAGTCACAAGCATACTAAACAAAAATAGATGGTAGCTAGCAGTGGAATCCAGAATGCACGTTTCATCCCATTTAGAACTCATCAGCTGGATGTATCTGCATCTCAGAGTTGATGTTTACTTAAGATTAGGATAATTATATTCAATAAAATCTTAAATGAAGTAATCATCCACTAAATAAATGTACATAACATTATCCAAAAATGCATGATGCCATACACATATTGACCATTAAGAGAGAAGAATACATAATCTCTTTCTACAATAACATTTTCCAAAGTATTCATTTTTTGTATTGATTGTTTGAACTTCACTCCATTGCATAAGCTAATGGCTATCTAGACTTAGTAGTTAAATGGATAACTTGATGGCATTTGAAGCGAAAGGTACTGGGTTCGAGTCTCAGAGTGAACATCAACTCTAAGATACAGATACATCCAGCTGACGATTCCCAAATAGGACGAAACGTACGTCCTAGATTCCACTGCTAGCTACTATCCATCTTTGCTTATACTTACTTACTTACTCACGCCTGTTACTGCCAATGGATTATAGGCCAAAGACCAGCATTCTCCAACCTGCTCTGTCATAGGCCTTGCCTTCTAGTTCTATCCAGTTTTTGTTCATTCTTCTCATGTCTGTCTTTATTTCTCAGCGTAATGTGTTCTTTGATCTTCCTCGTCTCCTTTGACTTCCAGGATTCCATATGAATTGCTTGTCTTATGAGTCAATTGGGTGTTTTCCTCAAAGTGTGCCTAATCCACTTCCAGTACTCCTTCCTGATTTCTTCCTCCACTGAAATCTGGTTTGTTGTCCAGATATTGGATTCGAGTACCAGAGTGAACATCAACTCTGAGATATAGATACATCCAACCGAAGATTCCCAAATAGGATGAAACGTGCGTCAAACTGAATTCCACTGCTAGCTACTAGCCATCTTTGCTTATCATTATCTCTAAATTTGTTTTTTTTTTCTTCATTATTCTCTCACATTGAGCTGTTAATAATCCAATGTTTAAACTAATGAATAATTCATTGTTAGGTTGTTGTTGTTGTCAGGTTGGTGTTGTTGTTGTTATGGTGGTGGTGGTGATGGTGGTGATTTATGCTACAGTTGTTGTTGTTGTTGTTTCTTTTTTTACATTATGAAATGACAAAAAATAAATACTATAATGAATTAGATTGTGGTTGAATATGGTAAACCATATTGTGTTTTTTAAACTTCTCTTTTGTTACTAACTAATGTATATCCGGTACTAATGTAAATATTTAACTTATGTCTAGACAATTATTGTACATATATGGTATAATCTATAATACAGAATAATATATTAATCATTTGTTTTGTTATTGTTCTTAATTTATCCCATTTAAAGGAGAAGAAAAAGAAAGAATACATTGTAGTAATCTTAGTATTATTATTAGAAAGGGTTGTTTCATTTTAGTATTGAACTTCTCAACAGTGAACGATCATGATCCCGTCTCGTGAGATTGGAATCCAGGACCTATCAGTTACGTGTGTAAGCGTTTAATCTATAAACCACTGAGCTGGTCGATATCCAACAGTGTTATTATCTAACTTCAACTAATCCACGAAATTGAGCAATCATGCACCATTATCTTCAGTGAGTTGTTATCTCACGACAGATCAAGTTGAACTCCACTGGTCACTGTTCTTTACTAGAACTTCACGAAATACCTGTTGAAGTCAGTTACTAGTGAGCAATATGACTATTATCAGTAGGAGGGGGGGTGTTGTGGAGATTGAACTAGTTTTAATAGTTGAATTCATAAGTTGATTAAACCTAGACCATCATAGAAAACTTGGAAGCACTGGAAAACTGTTTCATCTTAGTATTGGACTTTTCAACAGTGTACACCCACGATCCCATATATGGGATTCAAAACCAGGAACTTCAGTCTCGCGCACGAATACTTAACCTCTAGACTACTGAGTCGGCATCTAATAGTGTTAATGTCTAACTTCTATCGATCTATGAATAACTCCGGAACTATGAAGTCTACTACTTTCTAATTGTATTTCGAATAAATTTGGTTTTATTATATTGTCAGATAAATTTATGAACAGATGCTAGATTACTATAAAATTCAGGGTACAACATGTTTATCTTTTTTCAAAATATTTTCTTATTTCAATAGTTGAGATCGTGAGTCAATGGAAGCTAGATCACCATCGAAAACTTATCGTGGGACTCCTCAGAAGTGTGAATACACGACCTCGCCTCGCGAGATTCGAACCCAGAACCTACCAGTCTCGCTCTGGAGCACTTAACGGATAGACTACTGAGTCGGCATCCAATTGTGTTAATGTCTAACAATACCATCGGATGCCAACCTATCAGTTTCCAGGTTTTCCTTTGTGGTCTAGCTTCAATTGACTTATGCTTTCAACTATACAAATACTAAACCTCCACAAAAAAATCCTTTCTGAAACTTAAATGTATATGATAGTTATGAGATCGGTTTAATCGGTGTTCTTTTTGTTAAAAGAGATCATTATCCCGTGTGATATATGATCTATTTAAGAGAAAATTAGTCTATGTTTGAATAACTTCTTACAGTTTTTAAAGTATTTGTAAGAGACGGTTGTATAATAACCAAGATCTAACAATAATAGAATTAAAAAAGACCTCAATATCATAAACATTTTTATAAGATATGAGTGCCTACTAATCATGACATCAGTAATAATATTGTGGTGTGTGCTACTGATATCAACAGATATAAGTAGTATGTATTATCAATCAAAAGTGAAATGTCTGGTAGCAAAAAGTTAAGAAGATCTAAGAGAAGAGAACGAGTACAGAGAATGGTCGATATAGAAATGAAGGAACTATGAAGTTTGAGATCATTAATTGACATTTTGTAAATCAAGTATTTACTCTATGGTTGTCAGATTTTACTAAGAAATTCTGTAATTTTGTATTCAAGTACATTTGATTGCCCGTTCCCCCCCTCTCACTTGTGTTCTCATTCATTACACTATGGTTTTCTTAAAAGTTCAAGCTGAACAAATAGAAAAAATGGAACTAATTCTTACTGAGTTACATTTATGACCAACTCTGTATCAGATGAGTTAAGCTTTGCATACTGATTTTATCTATTATATCATATAATTTACAGTACATGGTAGTGTAGTGAACAGATCACTACTGGGGACAATCGAATGGAATCACAATTGATTGATCACTGGGTGGTGATCAATCTCATGCGTGTCAGGTCCTTCTTAGTGCTGATCGAATGCTATCGATCGAGTTGCAATGTGACCACCAGTTTAGGTGGCTCGACACTGCTTGCACTATGTATATTGAGGTAAGATGGTAGTTGGAGGTGGTCAACAGGAAACTCGATCGATAGCATTCGATCAGCACTAAGAAGGACCTGACACGCATGAGATTGATCACCACCCAGTGATCAATCAATTGTGATTACATCTCAGTCCTACAGGAGGTTGGTCGCGGCCCGAATAGCTCAGTGGTAACGTCTCTGACTGTGAAGCTGAGTGACGCGGGATCGAATCTGCCAGGGAGCATCAGTTCCCTCAGGATTACAGGTACACCTTGCTGACGAGTGCCAAGTAGCACGAAACCCGGGTCCAGGGTTTCCTGTTGACCACCTCCAACTACCATCTTACAATCGAATGGATTTAAGCAAAGATTACAGACTATCTCAGTAAATTCTGATAACCAAACAATGAACAGTCAATTTGCAAAATAACAACCAATTGTTTCAATCTTCACTGTTTCTTCTCTAATTTCATTGCTCATGCATTTTCCAAACGGTTGCGCTTCATTTCAGTTCTTTCCTCATCGGTCTTCTGCAAAAATACATTCTATGTCTGACCCACACCATATACTACTTATATGTATATAAGTAGACCACACCACAGTAGTATAGTAGACTGTTTCAATTAATCTTAATGAATTTAAACATTTCCTTAGGTGGATTAGGTGAGACTTCATTTCATGGACGAACTTTGAGTGACGCTAGACTGACCTTAAAAATGTCCACCTAATAACCAAGACCAAATGAGACTTATGATTTACAGTTGATAGTTAAGATTAGGAATTAGATTTCAAGTCTTCATCACGAACTGATACCAATTATATAATGTCAAAACTGTATTTATCCAAATGGATGAGTAAGTTTCGCACCAAAATCCAAGATCTATTATCTTAAACGTGATTGATTCGTTCATAAATTATAATCTCGCCTTGAATTTTAGTATTTTAATGAACTGGGAGATATCAACTCATTGAAGACATTGGTAAATGGTTGTTCAATATCGTGGATTTGTTGTGGTTGGATGCCGGCCAGCTTAGTGGTTTGTCGTTTAAGTGCTCTGGTGCAAGACTGATTGGTTCTGGGTTCGAATTTCGTGAGATGGGATCGTGGATGCGCATTGCTGAGGAGTCCTACAATAGGACGAAACGACAGTCCAATGCTTTCGGGTTTTCCATGATGGTCTAGCTTTAATTGACTCATGATCTCAACTATCACATCAAAATATTACCATTTCAAATATGATTCTTTAATAAAAAATTTTTATTCTTAATCATCATATAACTTACCACTACAAAATTCTGGTTTTTTCAATCCAACAAATTTATCACTTAAACAATTAACAACATGAAGAAAACATGTATTACGATAAGTTTTCCCATTTGATCCACAAACAACTGGCCAACCATATGTTTGAACTGGTGTTTTCCATACAGGATCACCAAATATTTGTGTTTTCCTTTTTCCTAATATTCCCGTCGATGATGATGATGATGATGAAGATGTTGATGAAGTTAATGTTTCTTGTCCATTTCTAAATGATGCATTACAATCTAATGGTAATTTAGCACAATCCATACAAATTGGTTGACCAGTTAAATGATGTGGACTACATCTCATATCAGGTCTTGGACATTGAATATCAGAACAAGTTACTTTACCTGTAGATAAAATTAAACGAATTTAGTTAAAAACATGAATCATTCAAATAGATTATTGCTTCGTTAACACAATGATGATGAAATGATCAATCTACAGTAACCTATAGTTTCCTTTCAGTAGAAGCCATAACATTGACCTTATTTATACTCTGATAGTAATTTAAGTGACTGTGATCAGAAAGGGTTTTGTGGAGATTTCAGTACTTTATATAGTTGAAATCATGAGTCAATTGAAGTTAGACCACCATCGAAAATCTGGAAGCATTGGACGACCATTTCGTCCTATTATGGCACTTCTCAGCAGTGCACATCTACGATCCCGTCTCGCGAGATTCGAATTCAGGACCTACCAGTCTCGCGCCAGAGCACTTAACAGATAGATCGTGATGATTATTAAAACACGTTCGAATAGTATAGAGAATATCAGTTTTCTCATGACTTCAAGTGAACATTTTTCGACGAATGTCAGCAAGCATGAAACTGAAGTGGAGGGTTGATTTTAGTCACTTAACATAGTTTAGATAATGGTTAGATGTAAATTTCGAAAACATTGAATTATTCATATGAGAACTTCTATACCTACAGAAATTAATCAGTTTGATCTTAAAAATTGAAATAGGGAAAATTCAATCATTTATTTATTTATTTAAACACATAAATATTGGTACAAAGGGGCACCATATATATATGCCACACAAATCTCATTTGATTTGTGTGAGAGCTGTGATACTACCATGGTGCACAAACCGAAATAGGTGATTTTCTTAGTGAGCCACACCCGGAGTGTTTGACCTAGAGGTCTAATCCACAAGGCAGTGGAGCATCGTGAGGAGATTCAGTCCCATGGTAGCCGGTGACCAACAATTGATTCATACGCCATTTGTTCCTTCAAGATACTGGATCCCATGTGCACCATTGGTTTGGAGTTGTGGTTTTCCAACTCCCCTAGGTGGACATGGAGAGTGTTTTACAACCCGGTTAAAGCGCCGGACATTGACTTTACGTCCTCTCAATTTCGTAAACAACAGTAATGCCACGAGAAGGCAGTGAGTAGGACTTCCCTGACAGAGGCCAGGTAGGGTGACTACCCTCTATCATGTGCATTCCGACAACATTTCCAAGTGGACTATTATTACTGAATTGATTCAAATGAAAACAAGACAAAACACTGTTAAACACTAATCTAATGTGCCATTTAAGGGGACGTATTTTTGTCAAAATATGATTTGCTTAATAGGGAGAATTCATTTGGGATATTACTGGAAGTCAGAAATCACTGAATAAGCATTCTTTTTTAATGAGAATTATCAGTTGTTCATATTCACAACCGCCCGTAGAAATGGAGCTTTGAACATTTAAGTGCTGAGATGAGTTTGATAGACCAGAGGTTTGAAATAAAATAATTCACATCTCCAACAGTAGTCAATTAGCAGTATACTGTGACCGTCATCTATCCTCAAAAATGCTAACTGTTTCACTCACAAAATATTATGGGCTACCTCTCCTGAAATTGTAGATTTCCCTTACTCATAAGTGCTAATTAGTATAAAATCTAAGTTAAAGAGGGCTTTCTACTGACTCTCAAAAATCACCTAGTGTCCGAATAGCTTACTGAAGTTTAAACAGTCCAACTGAATAACAATTATAGGGTTAAATATCAGGTCAAACGTGAAGGAAATCAAAATAAATATACAGACAATAACAGGACAAGGTCCAGAAACAACCAACAGAGATTTAGGCTAGCATATAAGATAGTTTGCTTCTGTCTGATATTGGTCCTGATGATCTAGTCCACATGACCACTCAGATCAAAGAACGAAGCTTTCATAAAACCAATCTCTTCTTACTAACATTGGCTTAAATACCATAGAATTTCAGATCAGCTGTATAGTCTACCCAAATCTAGCGATTAAACTACTATTTATTTTCAGAAGGCGGTTTTGTGGAGATTTTAGTAATTTTATATAGTTAAAATCATAAGTCCATTGAAGCTAGACCATCATGGAAAACCTCAAAGCACTGGACGATAGTTTCGTCCCAGAATGACAATCCTCCTTAGCATCGCGTATTCACGACCCTGCACACGGGATCCGAACCCAGGGCCTTCGGTTTCGCTCGCAAACATTTAACCTCTAGACAGGTATCTACGTCAGACAATGGGTGAATAGTTGTGCAACTAATCATGGATCGATGAAATTTAGACATTAACACTATTAGATGCCATCTCAGTTGTTTAAAGGTTAAGTGTTCGTGCGCGAGATCGAAGGTCGTGAGTTTGAATCTCGCGAGGCGGAATTGTGGACTCGCATTGCTCATCATTCCCAGAATAGGTGAAACGGTTATCCAGTGCTTCCAGGTTTTTCATAGTGGTTTGTCTTCGATTGACTCATGAATTTAACAATTAAAATACTACAATCTTTACAAACCCCATTCGGATAATATTGTTTTCATCGAAATAGTAAATTATGAATGTGGATCTACATTTAGAACACTATGAGACATTATTGGGATCGTATAACAAAATAATTAAACAAATATTATGAAATTTACTTAGTATTGTTTAAATTCATTCAGCATTGTTTGTTTGAATCTTCCCATCGATTTGTTAGGACTGCAACTGGTCAGTTTCTAATTGGCATATGTGCATACTGTGCGTATTGCCTCAATATAGCCTTAATTCACAAGCATGGTAAGCAGAGATGGATAGTAGCTAGCAGTGAAATCTAGGATGCACGTTTCATCCTATTTGGGACTCGATAGCTGGATGTACCTGCATCTCAGAGTTGATGTTCACTCCGGGACTCGAACCTAGTACCTTACGCTTCAAACGCTATCGCATTATTTAAACAAACCATACTAAGTGAATTTAAATTTCACCCCACTGTACAAGCTAGTAGCTATCAGGACTCAGTAGCTAAATGCATAACATGATGACATTTGTATTGAATGGTACTTGGTTCAAGTTTCAGAGTGAACATCAACTTTAAGATGCATGTACATCCATCTGATGAGTCCCAAATAGGACGAAAAGCGCATCAAACTGGATTCCACTACTAGTCACTATTCATCTTTACTTATAAATATTATGAAAATTAGCCAAACTCATTTATTCAAATGAATGGAAACTTACTTCTACATTCACCTTTATATGCAATTCTTACTTCTAATTGATTTTTTAATCCAGTTAATTTAAGATCACAACTATTATAAAATGTTTGATTATCTGTACTACATATTGGTTCATTAAATGTAGAATCTGGACAATTATTTAATGTTTGCCATGATTGTTCATTCCAATATTCACATGATGGACGTCCATCAAATTGTCTTAATAAACAATATTCATTAGCATTACATATTAATTCTTTAGATAATTCATCATTAGTATAAGGGGACTTCTCATCGAAAATAGATTCATCATTCATTTTATCAATATATGTTTTGAGATTTGTTGATGTTCTACGATTCATAATGATGACACTGTCATCTTCATTGTCCGTATATTCTTGATTATCTGTTGATGATAGTGATGATTTTGTTGTTGAAGTTGATGAAGGCAATGATGATGATGATGATGGTAATGAAGGTACACCTTTTCTTTCTTCATATTCAGCATATAATGTTTTAAATAGGGAATTAAGATTTAAATTTTTTTCAGATAATATACTTAAATCTGAACATCGTAAACCTTCATCTGGACATGGTATTACTTCAAGACTTTCTTTTGGTGATTTACAACGAGCTTGTTTTAAATGGCATTGATTATGAAATCGTCTTAAATTAGTTGTACATAATGGACCAGTTAAATAATCTGCTGTATTACATTGAAGACGACATTTGCATTTTGGTTCATTATTAATCATACGACAATAATGTCCTTCAGGACATACATATCCTTTACATGTTGAAGGTAATTCTAAATGAAAGAGATAATAGAGAGATGTGATCAACACATTGGTTGAAAGGAAATAAGTGGCTATCAGGACTCACTGGCCGAGTGGATAACGTGATGGTGTTTGAAGCGAAAGGTACTGGGTTCGAGTCCCAGAGTGAACATCAACACTGAGATGCAGGTACATCTAGCTGACGAGTCCCAAATAGGATGAAACTGGATTCCACTGCTAGCCACTACCCATCTTTGCTTATCATGAAATAAATGAAGGTTTCAGGATCATCTTCAATAGTAGAATAAAACAATCTTATGTAAACTAGATCAGAAGAATGTTCAATACGATTTGGATTAAGATAGATTACTTTCATGTCAAACGTTTAATCGTAGTTTAACAACCAAATTGACTGATGTGAATATAGATCAGAAGGGGTTTTCCGGAGATTTCAGTATTTTTTTTGTTATTTGAAATCATGAGTCCATTGAAGCTAGATCACCATGAAAAACCTGAAAGTAATGGACGGACGTTTCGTCCTACTATGGGACTCCTCAGCAGTGCTCAACTCCGCCTGCAGCTCTTTTAGAGTTACTTCCGGTCCCATGCCCGGGTAAAGGAGGAGGGTTGGGCATGTGGTTAGCGACCCCATCCTGTAGAAAAACTAACCCGTTAAAAGAACGCTAACCAGAAAAAATAATTCAGTCCATTTAAACTTTGTCCTGGGAGTTGAAGGAATAAGTAGATATGAAAAAGATGAATAATAACTGGAAAGAACTGGAAAAGATTGCCCAGGACAGAGTTGGGTGGAGAATGCTGATGGGCGGCCTATGCTCCTCTACGAGGGGTAACAGGCGTAAGTAAGTAAGTAAGTCAGCAGTGCTCATCCACGATCCCGCACTGATGATGGTGTGAATATAACCTAAACTATAAGAAATATTGGCTTATTGCAAAATGTTTCAAGTTGTTAGAGATAGTCAGTGTAAAGTTAAGAACTTTCTATTTAGTTAACACTTAGAAACAATCTATGATCATGAGTTTACAATGGAACTTGAAGAGAAATTTGTCAGAATATCTACTAGAAACTTCAGCTTGGTTGACATACATTCCCTCCCTCAGTTCTAGGTAACTTTAGCCTACTAACACCATGATACAAATGCCACCATTCAGAACTTTTAACTGATTATAAGTATATGGTTGTTGTCTTTGCACACGTTTCTAGAACAACACATAACCTGTTGGGAAAACTGTGTACAAAGACTGTCAAAAAGTTGCTGATACTTGACAGAAAGCTAGGGAAGGTTGTATACTGCACTGACTAGGGAATATCCCCTCTAATTTATTGTTTCTTTGACACAGTCATCAATTGTGATGAAATATGGTATTACATTAAGCCTGATTTTCAAATACTTCTAGGAATGTTTTAAACTTTGGTAACTGAGAAGAAACAAGTCTATTACTATAAAGGTCGGCTAAAGGGTATAAGATTGACTTGCCTCAATTTTTGGAAACTAAATTTTTTG
Source organism: Schistosoma rodhaini (assembly GCA_944470415.2). Lineage (NCBI taxonomy): Eukaryota > Metazoa > Platyhelminthes > Trematoda > Strigeidida > Schistosomatidae > Schistosoma > Schistosoma rodhaini. The sequence goes on from OX104041.1 coordinate 21,993,930, forward strand.
TCTAATCTCTTTGTGTCGTAGTCATTGAATATTCAATTCAGGTTGAGCAAATTGATCTTAAAACCAAGTCCTTTGCAGCGATTCTCTTAATTTACTACTCAATTGAACCTGTTAATCACTTGACATTGCTACATTGTCATGTAAAAACAGTTAAGCACTAGAATGGACTTCATTTGAACAAACCAGATTCTAGTGGAGAAAGAAATTGGGATGAAGCACTGAAAGTGGATAGGACACACATTGAGGAGAGCAGTCAACTGAGTCACAAGGCAAGCCCTCATCACTTGCAATCCTCAATGCCAAAGGAGAAGAAGAAGAAGACCAAATAACACATTACGCCGAGAAATAGAGATAGATATGAGAAGAATGAACAAAAATTGGATAGAAGTAGAAAGGAAGGCGCAGGACAGAGTGGGTTGGAGAATGTTGGTCTTCGGCCTATGCTCCATTGGGAGTAGCAGGCGTAAGTAAGTAAGTACATGAGCATTCGCTTATCTAAATCCTTTATTTTCACAGTAAACTATTAATCTGTAAAAATTACTAGCTGACTTAACTTTAGCCACCAGAAATCATATTTCATCACGGATTTATTAAATTGACATTACAATATAAATAGATTGAAAGTTAAGAAGTGACCAATTTCATTGTTTATTTGTTCTTATTCCTAATAGAATTCTCCTTACCGGATTATAATCGGATCAGCATTGAAACCAAGACAACGATGAAATTGATTATTATTCAGTATCAAAATCTCAATTCTACAGGGAGTAAGCTACAGTTCGAGTTGTGTTATGGTAACTTTTTTTGTAACTGTAACACTAGATAACATCCTTTCGAATACCACGGATAACATCAGCTCTGCCCCCAGGATCACAAATATGCTTCGACTAGAAAAAAATCCTTGTTCAAGTAAAATTTTCTATAATATTTATTTTCACCTTGACTCGAAACGCATGACATTGATCATCACCCAGTGATCAATCAATTGTGATTACATCTCAGTCCTTCAGGAGGTCGGTTGCGGCCCGAATAGCTCAGTGGTAAAGTTTCTGACTGTGAAGCTGCGTGATACGGGATCAAATCCGTCAGGAAGCAACAGTTCCCTCAAGATTACAGGTACACCTTGCTGACGAGTGCCAAGTAGCACAAAACCCGGGTCCAGGGTTTCCTGTTGACCACCTCCAACCACTATCTTATCTCAACATAGTGCATGCAGTGTCGAGCCACCTAGACTAGTGACCACATTGCAACTTGATCGATAGCATTCGATCAGCCCTAAGAAGGACTTAACACACATGACATTGATCACCACCCAGTGATCAATCACTTGTGATATTCACCTACTTAATTCATATCTGTATATAATAATTTTCATAGAAAATGAACTATACCTTCATTACATGCTTGAACACAATTTGGTGTACCAGATTCAAATAATAAATGATCCGTTAAATATTCTTGTTGAGTTATTTGACGATTTAAATAGAATCCACCACGTTTACAACATTCTAATTGTGATATACTCTCTTCCATTAATCCAATACAATTACCACTATTTAAACGTTTTGAAAAACATGATCCAATGGTAACTAAAATAGAAGGAATATATCAATGAATGGTTTAAATTCAATGAAAATGTTACAGATTTTCTTTGCATAATTGATTTACCCAATCATTGATCGGGATCATTATACATGTTATATGAATGTGTATATGAATGGTGCGAATGGTTCAGGGGGGTGTTTGGTACCTGTGTGATTACGCCACAAGATTGAGCTGTACTCTTCTTCCAGAGGGTGGTGTCCAGCTCTCCGGTTTGGGTTGTCACTTGAAAGTGTGAATGGTATCTGGTTCTTCTGAAAACCAATGCAAAATCACCGTGGCTCACAAGGGTATATTATATAATTATATAACCTGTGGAAAGTTAGTTGTAATCCTCATGAAGGATCTCATGAATAACATCTTGAATTGAATTTTGATATCTGTCAACTTGAATTATATCTCTAATAATTATTTACTTTCAATTCTATCAAGATAGATTGACTTACACTATAAATTTGAAGATTCTCAAATAATATGGATAAACACAGTAAATCAAATAGAAAATAACTTAGCAATAGTGTTGTGTATACTACTAATGTTGACAGATATAAGTAGTATGTAACACTAATCAGTAGTGGAATACCTGGTAATAGAAGATTGAGAAGATTAAAATGAAAAGAACATGAAAGGAAATAGAGAGGACAACAGAATTGAAAGAATCATGAAGAATATAAAGAACAACTGAAGGGAGATGTGCAAATAATGTATTTAATGTTTGGTTCTCATATTTTAGGAAAGAAGTCTGTAGTTTGGCATCATGCATTAAATTGGTTTTCCCCACCCGAGTGCTCGCTCCATACAATAGTATTGCACTAGTGTGAGTTGCTTTTACTGTATATCTGATCGCTTATGAGTTATGTAATCCATCTTCGGTAAGCTCAGTCTCCACAAAAAAGGTACTGAATATTTTCGTTTGGTCATGGGAACTCTTTTCTTCTCATCTTCTTATGAAAATTAGTTTATCGACTTTTTAGTCCACACCTCCATTTGTGCGAAATGATTAATATTTCGATTCGAATATCAGACTGTTTTATTTATCTTCTGTGTTAGATAACTGAGTTAATAACATGTTAGTGTCTATAAAGGAAACGCACTTGGTTCGAGTCCTAATATGAACATCAACACTGTGTTGCAGGCACATTCAGCTAACTAGCCTTAAGTAAGATTCCCCACGTTAACTAGAAACCATCTATTTTTTAAATGATTGATCGCATCATTCCAATTAAACCAGTAACTTATAGATTGAAAGTCAAGTCCTTAAATATAAATAAATTATAAATCTATGCATGATAATGATGTTGATGTAGGTTTGTTCTCTGAGGTGGATGGTTTGGCCGTGGAGCTTTCATCATCCTTCGCTCCACGACCAAACCATCAAGCTCAGAGAACAAACCTTCATTAAAATCACCCACCTGAGCTACAAATCTTTTCCACCATCTATGCATGATAAATATTACAGAACCAAGAAATCTACATAAAATATAGAAAAACATAATGTAACATCATTGGATTCCCTTTATAGTATGCACTTTTTCAATGATTCCAAGGAAACACTCCATACTTGATCTCTTCAATCATCTCATGAAATAAGCTAAGTCACATCTATGATGGAACTTGATAAAGAAAAAACTTTCTATGGATATTATGTAATAAGGAAAATGGCTCTTTTCAACTATATCAATCATATAAATAAGAGTCATGATTACTCCAAGAATGATGCGCCATGAATATGCGTGTAAACATTCAACAGTAGTTTCCTGGACTTTTCTAAGCTGTCATTCGTTCACTATGTTAGATTGGTTATTTGTTTTTATTCACTAGACGTGACTCTCTGTAACTTTCATCTTGTTCCCGAAATAATAAATGTTCATATCGGAGTAAAACTGAAAATATATGGAGAAAATAAAACATGGAACGACAGGGTCGGTGAAGTTCTCCCTAACTCTAACAACCAACAAAGGATATTTAGAACAATAAAAAAGATGATATTGTAGTGAACAAGAAGGAACATTGATGTTTAGGACTGCAACTGGTCAGTCTTTAATTTACAATCAGCTGACGATTCCCAAATAGGACAAAACGCGCGTCCTGGATTCCACTGCTTGCCAATATACATCTTTGCTTAAAGGAAATTATCATTTGTACATATTTTACCTTCAAGTTAATTATCATCCTAATATAATTTGGTTATTTATTCTCTGAAGAAGTGGCATATATTGAGCTACGAAACTTCAGAATATATACTATAAGTTGAGTTATATATGGAACCAGTCAGTGAATGATCTTTCAAAACAACTTTCCCATTATTATATATTGTCAGAAGGAGTATTGTACATATTATAGTAATTTTGATAGTTGAGATCATGTATCAATTGAAGCTAGATCATAATGGAAAACCTGGAAGTACTGGACCAGTGGAGTTCAACAAGGTTTATTGTGAGATAGTAACTCACTGAAGACATTTGTGGATGTGTCGTTCAATTTCGTGGATTTATTGAAGTTAGACATTAACATTATTGAATGTCGGTCGGCTCAGTGGTCTAGTGGTTAAGCGCTCACGCGCGAGACTGATAGGTCCTGGATTCGAATCTCATGAGTGCGGGATAGTGTACGCGCACTGCCGAGGAATCCCACAATAGGACAAAACGGCCGTCCAGTGTTTCCAGGTTTCTCATGGTGGTCTAGCTTCAAGTGACTCATGATCTCAAATATTGAAATTTAAAAAATAGCTGAGTAGTTGTAAATATCTTATGGATCAGTTAATGATCACTTATTCTTATTACTTGATTCGAAGATATGAATGTCTCATAGACATATTGACGAAAGATATTGAAAGAAATACTCTTGAACATTGAATAACAACTGAAAATTCGAAAATTCATAGTACATAAAGAAAAAGAAGAAGAAGAAAGATAATCAAAGCAACTAAATTGCAAATAAACAATTTTCTAATAGTTGAGATCATGAATCAATTGAAGCTAGACTACCATGGAAAACCTGGAAGCACTGGACAGCCGTTTCGTTCTATTGTGGAACTCCTCAGCAGGTTTTAAATTCCACTACTAGCCACTAACCATTATTATTTAAAATACTTGTGAATTAAGGCAATATCGAGGTAATCCTCACAGTATACACATATGTCAATAAAATAGAGAGATTGATCAATTGTAGTTCTAAATATCAATAGGAAGATTCAAATAAATAATACAAAAATGAATCGAAATTTCACTTCATTACACAAGGTAGTAGCTATCAGGACTCAGTAGCTAAATGGTTAACGCCATAGTGTTTGAAGTAAACGGTATTGAGCTCGAGTCGTAGCTTGGACATCAACTCTGAGATGCAGTTACATCCAGCTGAAGAGTCACAAATAGACGAAACGTGCATTCTAGATTACATTGCTAACCACTGTCCATTTTTGCTTGTAGTATATTACATGATTGATGGTTGTGGGTATAATATTAATCTTTATTTTATTTCCTTAGTTTTCCCAAAATAGGAACTATCTAATGTTAACAAATTACCTGACAACAACAAAAAAGTAAGTGACCTCCATAAAACATTATTAATCGATATCATCTGTGAGGGGAATTTTATTTCTTTTAGTGGTTTGTTTATTACGTAATGTTAGAAAACGTTACTAATAAATAAAATCAGTAGTAGTAGTTATTTTTACAAATTATAACTTATTATTAATAATTTCATATAGTTGAAATCGTGAGTTCATTGAAGCTAGATCACCATGGAAAACCTGGAAGCACTGGACAGCCATTTCGTCCTATTGTGGGACTCCTCAGCAGTGCGCTTCCACGGTCCCTCCTCGTGAGATTCTAACCTAGGACTTATCACTCTTGTACCTGAGCAAAGAACACTGATACATTTCCTACAGATGTTTACTGATAATTGATTATAAACAAAAAATGGATTATAATAAAGTAATACAAATGTATTCATGATACATAATTGGTTATAGTTATAGGAAGTCCTGTTTTAATTTAAGTTTGATACTATTTGACACATATTACTATGGTTATATATACAATCTTGAAGGAATTAATATTCCTTATTGAGATTCGAGTGTGGATCAACTGGTGTTACAGTTGAAGGAAGTCAATCACAGTCTGAATTAGTTGAATGGTGATGTCTTTAAGTGTCAGTGACAATATAAAGAATTCTCAACACGATATATTACAACAAGTTCTCGTTTCTTATTTCTTGATCGATCCTGGCGGCAAATATTGAGTAATCACCAGTTAGAAGTTAACAGTCCAGTCAATCGACATTTGAATAATGTACACTTATCTTCGTTGCATATTGCCTGCCAGCAACCACGATATCTCTGATTAGGTCTATATGACTTGTACAACAAAAATTTGTACACTTTTCAGAAACTCACCTGACTATGTTATGTGATGAATAGCCATAATGATGTATGAAAACAAACAAAACTAGTTAAGTTATTGAAATATCTAGATGACAAAAATAAGTAGACTGAGTGTTCAAGTATGAAATGATGACGAAAACTGGACTTCCTAACGTTAGTTTAAAATCAGCTAATATAATTATATATTTCAGTTAGCCAGTCAGCTAAAACGTAGGACCAGGCACACACATGCATCAGTCCAAGTTGCCATACCTTATTCACACAACGAGATGAAAACCGAATTCATAGAAGTAGTTCATTTAATGATGGTAATATATAAAAGAAAGTTCGTGTATAAGGATATAGTACAGGAAGAAAGACAGATATGAAGCAATTTTAATCTCACGGTTTAAAGGAAGATAAAAAGTGTATACACCTACACCATTGTGATCGATTCTGAGCCATGTCACTTAGAGTCTCCAACCATTGGTTATGATATTCACACGGACCCCAACCAAGTAGTCTGCATCTACCAACAAATTTTGAAGTGATTGTTTATTTGCAATCAAAAGTGACAACTTTCTTAAAATACCATTGGTCAATCAATTATAATCTTAATCTATACTGACTGACATAATGAATTAGTCAGGTAATATCTAAATAATAATTTATTATCAGAAATAGTATTTTAATAATTATCATGAGGCAAGTCCTAACTTGGAATCCAGAAAGGAATCGGAAAAGAAGAAAACCAAAAAAAAAACATACTACGCCAGGAAATAAAAGCAGATATGAAAAGAATGAATAATAACTGGAAAGAATTACTCAAGATAGGGTTGAATGTAGAAAACTAGTGTATGGCCTATACTCCTCCACGAGGGATAACAATCTAGAACAATATTTAAATTGAAGATCATAAGTTCAAGTCTTACATGAAAGATTATGAATGTATACCACTGAAAGAGGGAATCTTATCCTAGGGGACAAAAACAAAACACCATCATCATTAAATCAAACTAACCTGATGTATTTTCAACATAATCATGAATGGATAAAAAATTGATTATTAAACTGATAAATAATTTTGATAATAAATTTATTTTAATTTTAAATAATCCATAATAGAATATATTAATTTGGTCTAATAGAATCATCATCATTTTTTTTTTTAAAATGTATGTATCTAAGTAACTAGGTATATTTGTTTGTCCCCTTCTAATTTAAAGGTTCTGTTGCCTTGGTTACTACCGTTTATCACTGATAAGTTGTTATTATTATAGTAGTTATAGTACTATAAGTATGAATAGTAGTATCCGTACCTGTATATATATAGATAGATAGATATGAATGGTTAACTAATGATTACGTAACAGTAGTGAATATTTAATGAATGATTACGTAATAGTAATTAATGTTTAATTAGATTCGTTTGTTTGTTTGTTTGTTTATTTTTGTTTATTGTTGTTGTTCTTTTACAAATCATTAAATGATCATTATGATAAATAATTGATATGAAGCATTACCCAAAATTGTCTCTTTTTGATTGTTGACTACGATGATGATAATGATAGTGATGATGATATGTAGACACGAGGAGTTACGTTACCGTATGGATGATTCTACTCGATTGCTTTTATAGTTGAATGTATACATAGAAACACACACACACTCTCTCACACACACACACCATCTCTCTCTCTCTATTTGGTATACATGCACACACACAACCATGTATAACTATACATGATAAACATAAAGTGACACTAACAGATTCCATATAATAAATAATGAAAAAAAATAAAACAACAACTGACCAATACATAGTTAGTTGACTAATTCAATGTGGACTATTGAGAAATGGTTGTTTGTTTGTTCAATGATCCGATCGCTTGTTTGTTTGTTTGTTTGTTTGTTATTGTTGATTTTTGTTTTCATCATTTATTTGCTTAAATAAATTAACAATTCAGACAATCAGGTTATATATAAAGAGAGAGAGAAAGAGAGAGAGTGAGAAAGAGGGGGTAGGGAGAAAGGGAGGGAGAGAAAGACATCATTTTATTCACGCCTACATTACTGAAGGAAATATACCCTTTTTGGTACAATTATACTCTCTCTATATACATAAAATACATTTTACAGCAAGATAGTAAGTAGTATTATCATAAGTAATATAATGGTGAATAATAATGATTGTGATATTGATGTTAGATTTTCATAGTTGAAATCGTGAGTCAATTGTAGTTGGACCACCATGGAAAACCTGGAAGCATTGGACGGCCGTTTTGTCCTATTATAGGACTCCTCAGAAGTACGCATACGCAATCGCGCCCCGTGAGATTCGAATCCAGTACCTACCAGTCTCTACTCATGGCCTTCTCGTGGCACTACTGTTGTTTACGAAATTGAGAGGACGAAAAGCGAATGTCCCACACTTTAACCGGGTTAGTGGACACTCTCCATGTCCACCTAGAGAAGTTGGAAAACCCTGATTCCAAACCAATGGTAGACATGGGCTCCAGGATTCTGAAGGAACAATTAGCGTATGAACCAAGTATTGGTCACCGGCTACCATAGGACTGCATCTCCTCACAATGCTTTGTAGATCAGATCTTTCGGTCAAAGGCTCCGGGTGTAGGCCCCTAAGAAAACCACCTGCGTCAGTTTTGGTACCTGGGCAGTATCACAGCTTTCACACAAATCAAATGAGATTTGTGAGGCGCATATTTATCTGTTGCTTCCTTGTACCAATATTTCTGTGTTTAAATAAATAAACTAAAAGTCTTGCGCCAGAGCACTTAACCGATAAACCACTGAGCTGACCGGCATCCAACGGTGTTAATGTCTAACTTCAACCAATCCACAATGTTTGAGCAACCAATCACCAATTGTCTTCAGTGAGTTGATATTTCTACAACAGACGTGCTCGAACTCTACTGGTCACTGCTTCCCACTAGAACTGAAGGAAATATGCCTTGAAGTCAGTCACAAATGCGCATATTATTCCAGGTTTTCCATGATGGTCTAGCTACAACTGACTCATGATTTCAACTATGAAAATACTGTAATCTCTACAAAACCCCTTCTGATGTTTGATTTATGTGTGATCCCTTCATCATGTCACAGGAAAACAATGTACATATATCCACACACATACACAAACACGCGCGCGCGAATTTACATTCATATAAACTATAGAGATGATGTAATAATGTGTATAGGGATAGTAACAAAAAAATAGTACCGACTTATGAGAATAAATTACACACATGTATACACACATATATTTTTATCATACATATATATATCAAGCGACAAAATGAAACGATGATGAAATAATTGGGTCAGTACAATGACAGATCACCATATCACAATAGTTTGTAAACTGTTTTTTTTGGTGTGTAAAAGTAACATTGTTTACTTGTTATAGAATATTGTTATAGAATATTGTGGGTTCGAATCCCGCTCATGAGGTGAGATCGTGAATGAGCACTGCTGAGGAGTCCCGCGAAACGGTCGTCCAGTGTTTTCAGGTTTTATATGATGGTCTAGCTACAACTGACTCATGATTTCAACTATGAAAATACTGAAATCTCCACAAAACCTCTTCTGGCAATAACATATGCCAGATTTATAGGCAAAAACATAGACATTGATACTGATGATCTACTCATTTATAATTACGATATGAGTTGGCCTCCTCTATATGCATTTATAATTTTAGCTACTCCCGTGAAGATAGCTATATTGGGCGTACTACTAGGTGATTTAACCAATGAATGAGTGAACATCTACCAGCATGGTTTGGGAAGGGCCAAATAAGAACAATACGCAGTTCTATCTTTGCACATCTAATTGATAGTGGTTATAATGTAGATAAATCGAAATAATTTCAAGTGATCTATCGTATACCTCCATCTTTTCCCAACGAAGTTCGTTCACGTCTCCTTCATATTAGCTGAAGCCATAGGAATTCGTACATTCCATCCTAATTTATGTGCACAGAAGAAATTCGTAACCTCCCTATCCCTTCCACGGCCGGATATAACTTGACAAATGACATTATTATTCATAGTTGAAAGCGTGAGACAATTGAAGCTAGACCACCGTGGAAAACCTGGAAACACTGGACGGCCGTTTCGTTCTATCATGGAACTCCTCAGCAGTGCGCATCCATGAACGTCCAATGTTTCCAGGTTTTCCATGGTGGTCTAGCTTCAAATGACTCATGCTTTCAACCATGAAAAATACTAAATCTCCACAAAAACTCCTTCTGATATTATTATTAATTTTAAATTTTGTTGCCGTTTATTTGCAATTTTCTGCCTCTTTCCATTTATATTCTTCACTATCTAATTACTTACATATTTCTTATTACGTAATGATTTTAAGGTTTTGTGATGACTATTCTAAGTCTATTTATCCACGTTTGACCTCGTATTTCCAGTGTTCAACTATTGATATGACTTTTGTTATCGTAATTTATTATTCTTACTACTATCAGTACGCCCAAGATAGGGTTGGATGAAGAACGCTGATAGTCGGTCAATGCTCCTACACGAGGGGTAGCAGGCGTAATTAACGTAAAGTGAAAAGTGCTATCAGAATATCTGTCTTCCCACTATCAACTTGTATTTTTATCTATTATGCTCGGTGACGTATTCTATTTCATTGTGATTATTGACTCAAATAGCCTTAATTGGTTTAACAATTTGGTATAAATACTCATGTATATTAGAGTAAATCCTGATGATGAGCTAATTTAAAACAATATACATAATTCTGATAAACTTCGTCTTCTCATTGCATTAACAAAAACAATATTGTTCACTTACATGTGTTGTTCTGATATAATAATGATTGAATTTAAGTAAATAGTAGAGAAGAGCTTACTTACTTACTTACGCCTGTTACCCCCAATGGAGTATAGGCCAAAGATCAGCAATCTCCAACCCACTCTCTCCTGGGCCTCCCTTTGTAGTTCTATTCAACTGTTGTTCATTTTTCTCATGTCTGTCTCCATTTCTCGGTATATTATGTTTTTTGGTTTTCCTCCCCTACTTTAGCCTTCAGGATTCCATGTGAGGGCTTGCCTTGCGATGCAGTTTGGTGCTTTCCTCAATGTGTGTCCTATCCACTTCCAGTGCTTCTTCCTGATTTCTTCCTCCTCTGAAATCTGGTTTATTCCCTCCCACAGCAGAATGTTGTTGATAGTGTCTGGTCAACGAATTTGAAGTATTTTACGTAGAAGACTGTTAATGAACACCCGTATCTTCTGGATGAAGGCTTTAATAGTTCTCCAGAATTCAGCCCCATACTGTAGAACTGTCTTGATATTTGTATTGAAAATTCTGAATTTAGTGTTAGTTGACAATTGTTTTGAGTTCCAGATGTTCTTCAATTATAGATATGCTGCTCTTGCTTTGGCGAATCACGTCTTCGCATCTGCATCTGATCCACCGTGTTCATCAATGATGTTGCCCAGTTATGTGAAGGTCTTCACATCCTCCAAAGCTTCTCCATCAAGTGTGATTCGATTGGTACATGTTGTATTGTATCAGAGAATCTTGTTTTTCCCTTTGTGTATGTTGAGACTTACTACTGCTGAGGCTGCTACTGCACTGGTCGTCTTCTACTGAATTTGTTGTTGCGTGTGTGATAGAAGAGTCAGATCATTTGCGAAGTCTACATCGTCTAGCTGCATCCTGACTGTCCACTGCATCCCGTATTTCCCCCGAGATGTTGACGTCGTCATAATCCAGTCAAGCATTAGGATAAAGAGGGCGGGTGAGAACAAGTAACCTTGCCTGAACGAGTTTGTCAACCGCTATCCATGCACGATTTAGCGTTTTAATCCATCATAAGAATTCCGTATAATGTTGATTATCTTCTCAGGGACTCTGTAGTGTTAAAAAGAAGCTTCCATCGTGTTGTCTTGTCCATGCTATCAAATGCTTTTCCTGGTATTCAGAATGAATAACGTGATGGTGTTTGAAGCGGACGATACTGGGTTCGAGTACCAGAGTAAATATCAAATATGAGATACAGGTATATCCAGCTAACGAGTCCCAAATAGAACGAAACGCGCGTCCTTGATTCCAATACCAGCCACTATCCATCTTTGCTCATAAAGCTTGTGACTTCAGGCAATATCGAGGCAGTCCGCACAGGGTACACATATGCCAATACGAGACTGATCAATTGCAGTCCTAAATAACAATGGGGGATATGAGTAAAGCAACACCAAGTGAATTGTTTTGTCAGAGTTTTACCTTTGGAACTTTTTTGCAATTATATGTAATCTTTCACGATGGTGGATTAGTCACAGACAGTTCCTGATGACTGTCTCTCATCTTCTAGTAGGAAATCTATCTGTGATTTTAGATCTACTAAATGGAATTCAATCAACGCTCAGGTTCATAGACAATATGGTGTTTATTATAATATATTGATTTCTTAATCCAAAGGACCATTTTAAAATAATTCGATTGATGGTTAGTAGTAATAATATAATCGTTTTCATTGAGATCATGAATTGATTGATGTTAAACCACTATTGAAAATCTGGAAGCGATGGATGGCCGTTTCGTCCTAGTATGGGACTGATGAGCAATGCACATCCACGATCCCACATGAGAGATCCGAACTCAGGACCTTCGATCTCGCATGCGAACACTTTATCTCTAGACCACTGAGTTAGCATACAACAGTGTTAAAGTCTAACTTCAACCAATCCACAAAGTTGAGCAACCATTTCACCATCAGTCACGTCTTCTTAATAAAACTCCAGGAAATCATCTTGCAGTCAGTCACTACTGAGCACATGGTGATTATTATCAGTATGGTTTTGTAAAGTTTGTTAATTTTTCGATTCAGATTTCGAGTTCGAATCCCTCGAGGTGGGATCATGAATACGCACTGCTCATCAGTCCCATACCAAAACAAAATGGTTACCCAGTGCTTCTAGGTTTTCAATAGTGTTCTGACATCGATTGTTTCATGATCTTAATCAAAAACTCAACAATCTTCACAACCTCATACAGCTATATATGTACATTTATATTCTTTGCCAAAATAAACATTAAATATAGTTGAAATCATGAGTCAATTGAAGTTAGAACACCATGGAAAACCTGAAGGCACTGGATGACCGTTTCGTCCCATTGTGGGACTCCTCAGCTGTGCGCATCCAAGATCCCGCTTCACGAGATTAAAACCCATGACCTATCAGTTTCACGCACGAGCGCTTAACCACTAGACCACTTAGCCGGCCGACGTCCAACGGTGTTAATGTCCAACTTTAACCAATCCACAAAATTGAGCAACCATTTCACCATCAGTCATTGTTTCTCATTAAAACTCTAGGAAATCATCTTGGAACCAGTTACTAATGAACAAATGATGATTATTATCAATATGGTTTTTGTAAAGTTTGTTAATTTTTCGATTCAAATTTTGAATTCGAATCCCTTGGGATGAGATTGTGAATACATACTGCTCATCAATCCTATACCAAAACAAAACATTTACCCAGTACTTCTAGGTTTTCAATAATGATCTAACATAGATCATTTCATGATCTCACAACTTTATATCCATAATATATTCTTTGCCAAAATAAATATTTTCTTTTCATTTAAAAAAAAAAAAAAAAATTAATATTTATTTCATAATGACTTTTCAAGGTTAAATGTCTAGTTATCACTGATGTGAAAAATAAAATTAAAAAAAAATAATAATAATCCTTGTCTCTAAGGGAATTTTCTTTATATCCAAATTTATTTTTTTTTTAATTTTTTCTCAAAAAATTTTTTTTATTTATAGAAAAATAAGACAATGACCTTTATGATTTAATAATACCCCTTATAAAAATAGATTGTTTTAAAATAAGTAGTATCATGCGTAGGCATTAAATGAATGAAATAAAATAGAATTATAAAGTTCATCCATCATAATTTATCAGACTAGTTATGTCGTTTAGATGAATGAAAAAGTTGAATATAAATGTGTAAATAAAATATAAAAAAAACTCTATCTGTTTATTATGTATAGACATGAATAAAACGTTAGATACTGGTTAGCTTAGTGGTGTATCGGTTAAGTGCTCGCGCGAGATGGGATCATGAATGGACACTGTTGAGGAGTCAGTCCCACAATAGGACGAAATGGTCGTCTAGTGCTTTCAGGTTTTCCATGTTGATCTAACTTCAATTGACTTATGATTTCAACAATATAACATGTGCAGAAACTCTCGAATAGAAGTGATAGTTGAATGAAGGACTATGATGAAATTATAAAACAACAATATATGCTCACTAGTGACTGGCTTTAAGAGGTAGTTCTAGTGAGAAGCAGTAACCAGTGGAGATCAACCAGGTCTGTTGTGAGATGATAACTCACTGAAGACATTGGTGAATGGTTGTTCAACTTCGTGGAATGGTTGAAGTTAAACATTAACACCGTTGGATGCCGGCCAGCTCAGTGGTCTATCGGTTAAGTGCTGTGGCGCGAGACTGATAAGTCCTGGGTTTGAATCTCGTGAGTGCGGGATCGTGGATATGCACTGCTGAGGAGTCTCACAATAGAAAAAAAACAATAAGAATAACAGTAAGAAGACTAAGAATGTTTTGGAAGGTTTATACCAAAGGAGGAATAATTATGTATATAAATTACTAATAAATATTCATAATCATAGAGTGATCCAGACAAAGATGTGTGGGCGGTGACCTGGGTTAGACGAATAATTAGCTCACAACAGCTCGTCCATGCATATATTTTTAATTTCTTATGGTTTTGAGATAGGATGTGGTTTGTCTGGGGTCATATGGCCTATCTGACTCACTATAGGTGTAATTAGATAATCATCTTGGTAATGTATAAACAATTAACTAAAGTAAATAATATATTTGTAATATCCCAATGAGTCCTGGGCAGCATCATTGATGAACACGGTGGATGTGATGCAGATGTTAGGGCGCGGATCGGCAAAGCAAGAACAGCATACCTACAGCTGAAAAACTTCTGGAGCTCAAAACAATTGTCAACCAACACCAAGGTTAGAATTTTCAATACAAATGTCAAGACAGTTCTACTGTATGGGGCGGAGACGTGGAGAACTACGAAAGCCATAATCCAGAAGATACAAGTGTTTATCAATAGCTGTCTACGCAAGATACTTCGGATCCGATGGCCAGACAATATAAGCAACAAGTTACTGTGGGAGACAACAAGCCAGATTCCAGCGGAAGAAGAAATCAGGAGGAAGCGCTGGAAGTGGATTGGGCACACTTTGAGGAAATCACCTAATTGTGTCACAAGACAAGCCCTCACATGGAATCCCGAAGGTCAAAGGAGAAGAGGTAGACCAGAGAACACATTACACCGAGAAATGGAGACAGACATGAGAAGAATGAACAAGAACTGGATAGAACTAGAAAAGAAGGCGGAGGACAGAGTGGGTTGGAGAAAACTGTTCGGCGGCCTATGCTCCATTTGGAGTAACAGGCGTAAGTAAGTAAGTAATCCCAATGAATCGAAAAATAAGATTTTCTGACGTTTCGTGATTCAGTGTAAGCCACTTCTTCAAAGAATAAATGTACTAAAGGGGTACGAAATCAGTGTCTTAAGTGACACTTGACACAATTGTTGTCAATTTATGACGAATACCACTTGAATTGATACTTTGACTAGAGAATAAGGCATAATAACTATGAAACTAAAGCGTATAACGATAATGAATAGTTCTATGAATGAATGTATATATCGCTAGAAAGATAGATGATAATTTGGTGTTGTTTACTTGTATTTCAGAGTTGATGTCCACTCTAGGACTCGAACGAATTACTATTCACTTTAAACGCCATCACGTTATCCACTCAGCTTCTGAGTCCTGATAGCCACTAGCTTGTGCAATGGGGTGAAATTTAAATTCACATAGTATTGTTTGTTTGAATCTTCGAATTAATGTTTAGGACTACAATTAATCAGTCTCTCTTCGATTGACATATGTGTATACTGTGAGGATTACCTCGATATTGCCTTAATTCACAAGTATTCTAAATAATAATGGTTAGTGGCTAGTAGTGGAATCCAGTTTGACGCGCGTTTCATCCTATTTGGCACTCATCAGCTGAATGTACTTGCATCTTAGAGTTGATGTTCACTCTGGGATTCGAACCTAGTACCTTTTGCTTCAAACGCCATAGCGTTATCCACTGAAGTACTGAGTCTTGATAAGAGACTGATCAATTGCCGTCCTCTTTTCATTAATATACAGTTAAACATTTCAGAGTTAGAATTTCTTAAAGAACAACTTGATAAAGTAAATTCCGTCTTGAATTCACTTAGTATTGTTTGTTTGAATCTTCCCATCGATTTGTTAGGACTGCAACTGGTCAGTCTCTAATTGGCATATGTGCATACTGTGAGTATTGCCTCAATATAGCCTTAATTCACAAGCATGGTAAGCAGAGATGGATAGTGACTAGCAGTGGAATCCAGTTTGACGCGCGTTTCGTCCTATTTGGGACTCGTCAGCTGAATCTACCTGCATCTCAGAGTTGATATTCACTCTGGAACCAGAACCCAGTACCCTCGCTTCAAACGCCATCACGTTATGCACTCGGCCACTGAGTCCTGATAGCCACATTAACTTTGAGATGCAGGTACATCCAGCTGACGAGTCCCAAATAGGACGAAACGCGCGTTAAACTGGATTCCACTGCTAGACACTATCCATCTCTGCTTACTAAATTCCGTTTTGTTTTGAAAATTAAAACAATTGAGCATATGTTCACTTACATGAAAAAGGGATATAAATTAACATATTAAACATCTTTCCATTGATTATTCATTATCAGTTTGTCATTTGTTTATTTTGTTGTTGTGGTGGTGGTTACTGTATTCAATGATCACTGAATTTAATAATTGATTTCATAAGTTAATTAAAACTAGATCATCATTGAAAACCTGGAAAATACAGGATGACTGTTTCATCCTCGTAGGGTGACTCTTCAATAGTACGAATCTATCTAAGTATTCAATGATAATCTAGCTTACATTAATTATCAGAAGGTGATTTTGTGGAGATTTAGTATTTTCATAATTGAAAGCATGATTCAATTGAAGCTAGAATGGATCCACACTTTTGAGGAGTCCCATAATAGGACGAAACGGCCGTCAAGCAGTGCTTTCAGATTTTCGATGGTGGTCTAGCTTCAATTGACTAATGCTTTCAACTATGAAGATCTAGATTACATCAATCCATAGAAACCCTCCCCCTCCCTCCTCCTTTTGATCATGATCATTGAATTGTATGTTTTATATTCTATAATTCACCTGAATTCTTTCCGTTTGTTATGTTTATTATTTATTTTGTTTGTGGAATTTATTTTGACTGAAATAGTAGAGTCTATTTATTTACTCAGAATATTTTTCCCTTTTTTTTATTACGTCATGTTTATGAGATGTTGTATTCATTCATAATTCAGTAGTATATATTATTCAAATTTTCAGAATACATTTTACCATATATATATAACTGAAGGGGTTTTTAGTGGATATTATAGTCATTTTAATAGTTGAGATCATGAGTCAATTCAAGCTAGACCATCATGGGAAACTTGGAAGTACTGGATGACTGTTTCGTCCTAGTATGGGACTCCTCAGAGGTGCACCCCGTGAGATTGGAATCCCGGAGTTATAAATTCCGCGCACAAACACTTAACCTATAGACAACTGAGCTGGTCAATATCCAACGGTGTTAATGTCTAACTTCAACCAATCTATGAAATTGAGCGACACATCCGCCATTGTTTTCAGTGAGTTATCATCTCACAACAGACCTAGTTGAATTCCACTGGTTACTGCTTCTTACTGGAACTCCAGGAAATACCAAGAAATAACCAAGTTTCACCTTAAGATTATTTCTCGATTTCCTACTGACTTTAGAAAATAGTAATATACGGGAATTTATCCACAGAGAATTCATTGGTTTCTCAGACTTTCTAATATGAATATTAGTTTTATAACAATAAACCATCAACATAGTTGGATTGTGACTAACAATGGAATTTAAGACTCACTTCTTCCCTATTTAAGATTCGTTGGGTGGATGTTCACCTCAAAAGTCGAATCTAGTAACGTTGGCATCAAATATCATCTTTTTATCAAATTAACTACTGAAACCAGTTGGTTATCAACTTTTTCAACGGGTAAATTTTCACCTATTTTGTATTGATTTTTTGAATTTTCCCACTGATGTTCAGGCCTATGATCGATCAACTTCTTTTCGGTATATATATGTATTCTCTATGGATTACCTCAATAGTGACAATAAGCTACAAGTATATTTAAAACAAAGTTTTGATAGTGTCTAATAATCGAATCCAGGATGCAAGTTTCATCCTATTTAGGACCTTTATTTACAAATATAAAATTTGGTAATATCGAGGCAGTCGTCATAGGATCTATATATACCAAAAAGTGATTAATCGGTCTCAGTAACAAATTTCAATAAGACGATTCAAGCAACCAATCAGTCAACCAGTCAACTAAAACGTAGGACCAGGTACATATATGCATCGATCCAAGTTGCCATTACCCATTATCACAACAAGGTGAACACCGAATTCATAGAAGTAATTCATTCAATGGTGGTAATATATAAAAGAAATGTTGTATATAATTATATAGTACAGGAAGAAAGAAGGGTATGAAGCGATTTTAATCTCATAATTTAAGGGAAGACAGAGAGTTTACACAGCTACGCCATTGTGATCGATACTGAGCAATGTCACACAGAGCTTGCAACCATTGGTTACGATATTCACGCGTACTCTAACCAAGTAGTCTGCTTCTACCACTAACATGGCTCAGACTAGAAGTTAGTGACTTCAAGCACTGATGCCACTTTTGGTTTGGCCGCTCCTAACTCTCTTCCAACCATCCCCTACACTAGTCAGCATAGCGCGTCGTAGTAATCGGTGTTCAGGCATACGTAACACTTGGCCCAACCATCTCAGTCGACGAAGATTCATCACCTCATCAACTGATTTACCATCATTCCCTAAAACTCTGTGTCTAACCTCACTATTACTTAACCGGTGATCCCAGCAGATGTGAACAATATTTCTAAGACATCTGTGGTCAAATACTAGTAACTTACGAGTATCTTCTACTCTTAATAGCCATGTTTCACAGACGTAAAGCAGAACAGAGCGAACTGTTGCACAGTATACTCATCTTCGCCATAGATGATGTAAGTTTGTAAAAAACCAAACGAGATTTTTGAATCTATGCTCAGATTTCATCAGACATCAACCTATTAAGGGCTCACCAGGCTTCCAAGCTACCAATACAACAATGTAAATGAATCATTATCTGTCTAATATATAATTATATAAATCATTCAATCTTTGTACCAATGTAGTTCTTGACCTGATAAACATAAAATTTGATTTAGTTTTGATGATTATGGTTAATCATAGCTATGTGATAGATGAAGATAATGATAATAAAAGTTTATAATTTTATAATTGACATGAATTTTAACCTCTTCAATTGCTCTTATCTAAACAAATAGATGGATTAGTGAATACAGCAATGACAATACTACTGTTATTACTAGTACTACTAGTACTACTATTACTACTACTACTACTACCCCCACCACTACTATTACTACTACTACTACTACCACTACTCCTACTACCACCCCCACCACTACTATTACTACTACTACTACTACTAATACTAATAATACTACTACTACTGCTACTATTACTACTACTAATAATAATAGTAATAGTAGTAATGATAGTAATAGTAAGCATATTTCATACATCTAACTACTAAAAGTACATTTAAGTGAGACCTAATCAATCTATAAATAAACATTATGATAAACTATCTATTCTAAATTATAAATAAATATGGTGTTTAATAATAATTCAATATTTCAATGTTTTCATTAAATGAATATTATATAGTTGAAATCATGAGATAATTGAAGTTAGACCATCATGGAAGACTTGGAAGCACTTGATGGTTGTTTCGTCCTAATGTGGGACTACTCAGCAGTGCGCATGCACAATCCCGCCTTGCAAGATTCGAACTTATTACCTATCACTGTTTCGCGCGCAAACGTTTAACAACTACACCAATGAGCTGGACGGCATCCAACGGTGTTAATGTCTAACTTCTATGTATCTAAGTGTTAATTAATCATTTCAATAGTATACAATCTATCTTATAATTTAATGAATATAGACTATAGACTCTTCTAACTTACTAAGGGGGGAAGAAGTATATGTGTGTTTGTGTTTGAGTACTTGTTGTCAAAATATAAAACTTAAAGAATAAACACTAATGGTGATTCTTGTAATGTAAGTTTTATTGGATTATTAAGATTTAAATACAATAAAGGTAATATTGTTTAGTTTTTCTTTTATATTAGTTTGACATTACTTACTTACTTACTTACTTACTTACTTACTTGCTTACTTACTTACTTACTTACTTACGCTTGTTACTCCCAATGAAGCATGGGCCACCGACCAGCATTCTCCAATCAACTCTGTCCTGGGCCTTCCTTTCTAGTTCTATCCAATTTTTGTTCATTTTTCTCATGTCTGTCTCCATTTCACGGCGTATTGTGTTCTCTGGTCTTCCTCTTCTCCTTTGACCTTCATGATTCTATGTGAGGGCTTGTCTTGCGACACAGTTGGGTGATTTCTTCAATGTATGTCCTATTCACTTCCAGTGCTTCTTCCTGATTTCCTCCTCCATTGGAATCTGGTTTGTTCTCTCCCACAGTAGAATGTTACTAATAGTGTCTGGCCAACGGATTCGAGGTATCTTACGTAGACAACTGTTGATAAACACCTGTATCTTCTGGATGATGGCTTTCGTAGTTCTCCAGAATTCAGCCCCATACTGTAGAACTGTCTTGACATTTGTATTGAAAATTCTGAATTTGGTGTTAGTTGACAATTGTTTTGAGTTCCAGATGTTCTTCAATTATAGATATGCTGCTCTTGCTTTGGCGAATCGCGTCTTCGCATCTGCATCTGATCCACCGTGTTCATCAATGATGTTGCCCAGTTATGTGAAGGTCTTCACATCCTCCAAAGCTTCTCCATCAAGTGTGATTCGATTGGTGCATGTTGTATTGTATCGGAGAATCTTGCTTTTCCCTTTGTTTATATTGAGACCTACTGCTGCTGAGGCTGCTACTGCACTGGTCGTCTTCTCCTGCATTTGTTGATGAATCGTCCATATTCAAATGATAAACATTTTGGCCTTTTTGAATTCTTCAATGATATAAACAATCATAAAATGTATATTGAGTAATGTAATGTAATTGTCAATTGATTAAATAAAATATCAACTTATCGCATTCCATTGTTTGTTTGTTTATTTGATTCCTTTCAACATTCCATTTCACTTACCAATGAATATGTTGACTGACAACTACTTTCAATGAATGAATAAATGACCTGACCAGCATTTTTCACACATTTCATCATCATGCTGATTGTTATTGGTATTGTTAAGTGTATTATTTATGTTTGTTGTTGTTGTCGTTGTTAGAATAGAAACTGAATAATTTCTATTCTAAAGAAGAAAGCTAACTCTGATGAATTTGACTTGATGTGATTTGATTCATTAAAATAAGATTGATTAGTCGATGTGGATATAATGAGCAAAGATGGATAGTGATCAGCAGTGGAATCCAGTTTGACACACGTTTCGTCATATTTGGGACTCGTCAGCTAGATGTAACTGCATCGTAGAGTTGATGTTCACTCTGGGACTCAAACACTGTACCGTTCGCTTCAAACGCCATCGCGTTATCCATTCAGCTACAGAGTCCTGATAGGCGTATCGAGGCAATACACATAGTATGCACATATGCCAATAAGAGACTGATCAATTGCAGTCCTAAAAATCAATGGGAAGATTCAAACAATCAATACTAAGGGGATATGATGATTTCACATTTTTGTACATAATTCAACTTATCAATTTACACAACAATTGGATTGTGTATAATGAAATAATCTTGAATTGAAGTTAAGGAGGTTTTCATTTTCACACAAGGAGAGCAGTGCATGGAGTTAAGACTATTTATTGTAAAGTCTACATATATGAACATCTACTGTTAGTATGTTAACAATGTAGAAACGTTAGTTTAGAAGATCTGCTGACAATCAATGACATTTCAATTTGATAGATTGGGGAATCTCAGGATAGACTGTAAAGTAAATTTCGTCATAATAATAATAATGTGTATTAATTATCTGAGTAATCTATTATCCAACTATGTAAATAATCCGTTAAACTGTTCAATTGATTACTTGTATTAGACTAACCTGTGGTCTGTTTGAATATCTGAGCTATCTATTCCTACCATTTAGATATTTCAACAAATTATCTGTTTTTGTTTGTTTGTTTGTTTTAATACATCATTATGTCTATTCATCGCATAGTGTATTCTGGAGCGTTTTTATGAAAAGTTTACCATCTTTCTCTGTAAAAGCCGATGTCCTTCGCTTTAACTTGATTGGTGGACTCGCAGAATCTACCTAGGGGAGTTGGAAAACCCTGATTCCAAACCAATGGTGCACATTGGATCCAGTATCCTGAGGGAACGAATAGCGTATGAATCAATTGTTGGTCACCAGCTACCATGAGACTGCATCTCTTCACGATGCTCCACTGCCTTGTGGATCAGACCTTTAGGTCAAAGGCTCGGAGTGTGAACCCTTAAGAAAACCACGTGCTTCAGTTTGGGCACCTTGGCAGTATCACAGCCCCTCCACCTGGTATTGTTTGTTTGAATCGTCCCATTGATTTTTAGGACTGCAGTTGATCAATCACTTATTGGCCATATGTGCTACTGTGTGCATTGCCTCTATATAGCTATCAGGATACAGTAGCTGAGTGGATAACGTGATGACGTTTGAAGCGAACGGTACTGGATTCAAGTTCCAGAGTGAACATGGACTCTAAGATGTAAGTACGTCCAACTGACCAGTCCCGAATAGGACGAAATGTGAGTGAAAATGGATTTTGTTGCTAACCACTATCCATCTTTGCTCATCTTATCCACAATGAATCAAATCACGTCAAGTCGAATTCATCGAATTTAGCTTTCTTCTTCATAAAAATCTATTCCATTTCTATTCTAACAACAACAACAACTAAACATAAATAATGCATTTAACAATACCAATAACACTCATCATCATCATCATGATGAAGGTGAAATGTGTGAAAAATGCTGGTCAGGTCATTCATACATTGATTGATTGATTCATTCATTCATTGAAAGTAGTTGTCAATCAACATCTTCATTGGTAAATGAAATGAAATCTTGCAAGAAACTAATTAAACAAACAAACAATGGAATATGATTGTTTATATGATTGAAGAATTCAATTAAGGCCAAAATGTTTATCATTTGAATATTTGGACAATGTATGATTTGACTAAAAGATCATGACCATTTCATTTGAACTATGTAGAATATCACAGTTGAAAGCGTAAGTCAATTGAAGCTAGACCACCATGGAAAACCTGGAAACACTGGACGGCCGTTTCGTCCTATTATGGGACTCCTCAGCGGTGCGCATCCACGAACCCGCTCTCGCGAGATTCGACTCACACTTTCAACTATGATAAATACTAAATCTCCACAAAACCCCTTCTGATAATTAATATAATCATATGCTCACTAGTGACTTCGAGAAGTATATCTAGGAGCTCTAGTGAGAAGCAGTGACCAGTGGAGTTCAAAACCACGTCTGTTGTGAGATAGGAAATCACTGAAGACAATTGGTGAATGGTTGCTCAACTTCGTGGATCAGTTGAAGTTAGACATTAACACCGTTGGATGCCAGCTCAGTGGTTTATCGGTTAAGGGCTTCTGCTGGAGACTGGTAAGTCCTGGGTTCGATTCTCTTGAGTGCGGGTTCATGGATGCGCACTACTGAGGAGTCTCACAATAGAAAAAAACAACCGTCCAGTACTTCCAGATTTTCCATGGTGGTCTAGCTTCAATTGAATCACGCTTTCAACTATGAAAATACTAAATCTCCACAAAACCCCTTCTGATATGTAAAATATGTTGAAAATGAATTTGAATAGAGATTGTGGTTTCACTCTTATAGATGTATGTTTCAATGAAGTGTGTATATTTATTGAATATTGAATGAGTAGTTGATCATAGAAGATAAGAAATCGTTGGAAAAGAGAAACACACAACTATCTATTGATATAATTATTGTTAATGGCTTGGCATGGATATCACATAAATTGGTGTCTTTAAACAGTCCAACGAAGTAGGCTTCATTAGCTTCCTGAAGATCAGATACGGCTAAGCTCTGGAATTGTAGATAGATCTTGAATTCTTGGGCAATTTCTCGGACAAAACTCTGGAAAGGGAGTTTACGAATCAGAAGTTCGAATGTATTTGACGCGATAATTACAGACTATCTCATTAAAATCTGATAACCATGCAGCTGAGGAGTCCCACAATAAAACAAAACAGTTGTCCAGTGCTTCCAGGTTTTCCTTAGTGGTCTAGCTTCAATTGACTCATATTTTCAATTATGAAAATACTGAAATCTGCATAAAAGACCCCTTCTAATACAGTGAACAGTCAATTTGCAAACTGTCAATCAATTGTCTCAATCTTAACTGTTGCTTTTGCAAATATCAGTCCATCTTCTCTGATTTCATAGTTTATTTATTTTCATACCGATTGCGTTTCGTTTCTGTTCTTCCCTTATCGATCTTCTGCCAAAATACATTCTATACCTGACAATCTACATATACTACTTATATGGATATAAGTAACCCACACCAGAGTATTAGTATGATACTCCTCAGCATTGCACATCTGTCTAGTGTTTCCATGTTTGCAATGATAGTCTAGTTTACATAGACTTATGAATTCAGGTATCAATAGATTACTCTAATCTCTACAAAATCCATTGTTTTTCTATTGATAGAGAAACTGTTCATCTTTGATTAAGATATTATGATATTCTAATCTCAATTTTTATTTTACATTTACTATCTCCATATATTTCGGGCACTAAGTTTTACTGTGAAATTTTTTTGCCGATTATGATCAATCTAGTATAAAATAGACATGTCAGTTATGTCGTTCAAATACAGTTACGATATTCTTGAAGACAAAGTGACTCAGTGGTTAACTGGGTGACGTGATGGCGTTTAAAGTGAACGGTACTGAGTTTGAGTTCCAGAGTGAACATCAACTCTGAGATTCAAGTGCATCCAGCTGACGAGTCCCATATTGGACGGTACGCTTGTCCTGGATTCCACTGCTGGCCACTACCCATCTTTGCGTATAAAGAAAATTATAGTTTTTCAAAAAAACAACTTAGATTCAAGTTGTCATACCACATTAGCACAGAGATGCAGTTGTCGATTCAAATCCCATAGTGATAGTAGTAGTAAGAGTATAAGTAGTAATCCGAAAGATTAGGGTTTGAGAATGTTATTCAAGGAGTATAATCCAGTGAAATAAATTTGTAAAGAGAAAAAAGATAGAGACATGAAAAATTCAGAAGTTTAGAATTTGGGAGAACACAAAGAGTGGATGCACCTTCTCCATTGCAAACGATTTTGAGTCATGTCATTCAGAGGCTCTAACCATCGATTGCTATCATCTTGCGGATCCCAACCAGGTAGTCTACACCTACAAACATGGCTCAGTTCACTTGTCAGTGACTTCATGGATTTGTGCCACGTTTTGATCTGGCCGCCCACATCCCATCGTCCCTGTTTCATTTATTTAATTCTAAGTATGATTACTTTGGTCATAACATCATTTTCTGTGAGGAACAATACACTATTATCTGATCATATTGATAAAAATTTACACATTAAGGGTGAAGGTCATACAATTCATGTAACTAGTCATGATGATACAATTTATAAATGAGTGTGTGTACCAGATCAGTAACTCGATTCAAGGTCAATATGACGATAACAAGCTGATGAAAAAAAAAGATATAACCCTGGACAGTTACAATTTAAACAGTTGAGGTCATGAATCGATTGAAGCTAGACCACCATGGAAAACCTGGAAGCACTGGACGGCCGTTTCATCCTATTGTGGGACTGCTTAGCAATAGGACGAAATGGCCGTCTACTGCTTCCAGGTTTTTCATGGTAGTTTAGCTTCAATTGATTCATGATCTCAACTGGTAAAATTACTATAATATCCACAAAACCGCTTTCGATATTAATTACAATTTAACCGATCATTTACATATTACCTTGATATTATATACATCAGATCTGGTTCGTTGTTTTCACTATTTGTCGTGTTCTAAAGGCAAAACTTTAACTTCCTTGAGTGGTGTATTGTTTTATAAGTAGAATAGCTTCGATAATATGTTAAATGCTCCATAGATTAGTATCTGATTGATGTAAATTGGTTTACTGTAGTATAATCTTCCCTATCCCATCTCCGACAGTTAGTTTACAGGTCTGATGACTAATTTATTTACTGTCATCACTTGATTCATTGCTTTACCCATTGAGAACATGGAGGCGCTGGACGGCCATTTCGTCCTAGTATGGGACTCCCTTTATCAGTGCGCGGGACTCGATCTCGAAACCTTCGGTCTCGCCCGTGAACGCCCAGCCGGGCGTTGGGCCGGCATCCAACGGTGTTAATGTCTAACTTTAACCAGGTTTTCAATGGTGGTCTAATATCAATCGATTCATATTCATAACCAAAGGCTTAACAATCTCCATAGCCCCATAATGATAATTTTTTTAGTTGAAAAACGACAATTTTGTTTGTCATTGCTATGATTTAATCTTTTAAAAGACTTCTATTTAAAAGAAATAAAATCTCTTCAAAATGACCTCAAGCATGTCAACGATCTTTGTTAGTGAAATCTCTGTATTGTTTTAATTAAACAATACACTGAAACCCCTTCTTACTTAAGAGTAATATAATCAAATAAACATTATACAAAAACGTACATTAATCCAAAACGAAAATAAATATTGTACAAAACTTCATTGATCATTTGCAATGGCTATTGTTCATTATTCTTCAAAAGAGAATTACGATAGCTCACTGAACGCTGTTAATACCATCGACTAGCAAAAATATCAGTGTATGATTTTTTAACAGAATTCTTAACATATCTAGGAACTCGGCTTTCTAGATATGTTTGAGGAAATCACCTAATTGTGTCACAAGACAAGCCCTCACATGGAATCCTGAATGCCAAAAGAGAAGAGGAAGACTAAAGAACACATTACACCGAGAAACAGAGACAGATATGAGAAGAATGAACAAAACATGGATAGAACTAGAAAAGAAGGCCCAGGACAGAGTGGGTTGGAGAAAGCTGGTCGGCGGCCTATGCTCCATTGGGAGTAACATGCGTAAGTAAGTAAATAAGTGCATATAACATATCTAAGTAGTTAAGAAAATTCTTAATTTCCAGTGTAATGTTACTTGTAATAAATGAGACACTATATAAAGCCTATAATATAATGGAATAACACGTTTTGAATGAAAATGAACTGTATTCTGTAGTGATAAAATCGTTTTCCTCATTTCTATCGTATTTTTTCTGTATATTGTATTAATCTACTGATTATCACTCAGTAGTTTAATTATGTCAGTCAAATTTACGAGTTACTTCTCTACTCACTCACTTAAACGTTTATTTTCACTGAAATCAGTATTCCTCCTTAATCTCATCGTGTAATCTTTCTTATGTACTATACTGATTATTCCTTTACTTATTATGAATTACTTGATTACTTTCTAAACATAGCACCTAAATTATTTGTCATTATTATTATTCTTAGCTTTGTTCAATATTATAATTTTAGGTACAATATAGAATTTTAAGCACAACGTATTTCAACGGGCTCAGGTTGCTTACTCCTTGATCGATCCTGACGACAAATATTGAATGATCTCCAATTAGATGCTAACAGTCCAATAAATCAACATCTCAATAATGTACATTCTTTTCGCTGTATATTGTCAGCAAACACGATATCTCTGACTTGCACCTTTTGTAACTTGTACAACGAAAGGTTGTACACTGTTCAGAAACACACCTGAATAGGTTATACAATTAATAGCCATAATGATGTATTAAAACAAACAAAATTAGATAATTTATTGAAATATCTAGATGACAGGAACAGGTAGACCAGGTGTTCAAGCAGGACGCCTGATTTCAGTTGCCTCTTGATAATCTCACTTAATATTTGATACCATTACAGTTAATTTACTTACTTACGCCTGTTACCATTTAAGGAGGAAAATTGGTGCACTCACCAGCATTCCCCATACAGCTTTGTCCTAAGCAATCCTTTGCACTTGTTTCCAGTTCCTATTCATCCATTTCATGTCTACTTCCAATTCTCAACGTAGTGTGTTCTTTGGTCTTCCACGTTTTCGTTTCCCTTCATGATTCCATGTTAGCGCTTATCTCATGATGCAGTTTGATGATTTCCTCTATATGTGTCCGATCCACTTTCAACATTTTTTCAGAATTTCTTCTTCATCTGGTACCTGGTTTGTTCTCACCCATAGTAGGTTGTTGCTGAGGTTATTCGATCAATGCAAATTGAGTATCTTACATAGTTAATGGTTTATAAATCCTTGTACCATTTTGATGATGGTTATATTAGTTCTCCTAGTTTCAATCCCATACATTAGGACTGTCAGTTACAGTCCTAAACAATGATACGAAGATACAAGTAAACAATACCAAGTGAATCATATTATTGAAGGTTGATCAAGCCATAAAGTGAATAGAGGAAAGTTAACCCATGTGTAGAAGTAAATGAAAATTCTTATATGAAATAAAGCAATTATTTTCTAGACTATAAGAAATGCTATTTATACTTATTTGAATTTACATTTAGTAATGATTCAATGTCAAATGTGAGATCATTAAATGCCAGTAAAGATTAAACAGTTGTTCGATCTTCTTTCATGACTCTTCTGGAGTGAACACACTTGTCCCTACCAGGGATCGAACCCTAGGTCTTCAGGCGTTATAGTCGGTTATCTTTAAATCACTGAATTAGCTTTTTAAAGGTCTCTAACTCCAATTAATTTGCCTAGTATTACGCACGACATAGCTGTCTCCACAGGAGCAGCTGAAATTATAAATGCGCATAGAGGAGGCCAACTCAGGTAACTTATTCTTCGTTTGAGTAGGCATCACTGGTCGACTCGAGAAATTCAATGCGAGATAGGCTGCGTAGAAAGTTCTACTAATTACTTTTGTTAACCTTTCTTTCAGAGTATCACTAACTACATCCCCGTTGAATTGTAATTTCATGTATAAAGGTTTCTTACGAACATTTGGTTTGGGAAGAGTCAAATAAAAACAATACGCAGTTCTATATTGGCACATCTAATTGATAGTGGTCATATTGTAGATAAATTGAAATCATTCCAACTAATTTGTGAAATACTATGACATCATCCAGTTTTGTCAATAATTGATACGTTCGATGTGAGGCTTGAAGATCTTGAATTCAGTCATGAAGTAGCTAAGGTAATACAAAGTTGAGAAACCTAAAAAGGAAGATGGAATAGTTGTTCAGTGTGTTCTGAACTTCTATGATTCACCCAGTTCACATAGTTTTTCGACAAAACATAATTTCAACCCTAAAGAATCTTTACAAACCTCTCAACTAACCACTATTTATTAAAAAGGAATTTCTAATATAAAAAACATTCAAGGAAGTAATGACTGAAAATAATCTACATACTTTCATATTATTGCCAAATTATTTGAAAGAAAATGATAAGATTAGTTTCCTACTTAACAACCATTTGATCATTATGAAGAATGTAAGTAGTGGGTTAAAAATATTTGGCTTCTATTCATTGTTTAGTTATTTAATCATAATTCATATCAAAAGGAGGCTTTTGTGAAGATTTTAGTAATTTTATTTATAGTTGAAATCATGAATCAAATGAAGCTAGACCACTATGGACAACCTAGAAGCACTGACTCCTCAGCAGTGCGAATCCACGAGATTCGAACCCAGGACTTAACAGACTCGCGCGCGAGCACATAACCTCTACAACACTGAGCCGACCAACATCTAACGGTGTTAACGTCTAACTTCAACCAATCCACGAAATTGAGAAACCATTCACCAATATCATCAGTAAGTGGATATCTCTCAACAGACCTGGTTGAACTCCACTGGTTACTGCTTCTCACTAGAACTCCAGGAAATACCTAATGGAGCTAGTCACTAGTGAGAATATGATCATAATCAGAAGGGGGTTTTGTGGAGATTTTAGTAATTTTATATAGTTAGGATCATGAGTCAGTTGAAGCTAGACCACCATCGAAAACCTGGAAGCACTGAACGGCCGTTTCGTCCTATTGTGGGACTCCTCAACACTGCGCATCCACGATCCCGTCTCGCGAGATTCGAGCCCAGGACCATTTTGCTTTAATTTGTATAGGTTGTGGTCAACAATAAAGAAGATGGAGAGTTTTTTGTTACATGAAAGAATATTTAATGTGGTTAGATAAATTGAATGACTTATATACGAACAACAATTCAACAGTGACAATCTCATGAAATTAAGAAAAGAAAAAGTTAAAAAACACAATAATATTGTTTGGTGTATGCTACTGATGTCGACAGATATATATAGTATGCATCATCAATCGAAAGTGGAATATCTGTTGGCAGAAGATCGTGAAAATCAAAGTGAATAGAATGAGAACAGAGAGTGATTGGTATAGAAACGGAGGAAAAATAAAGCCTAAGACAATTGATGGATGTTTTGCAAAGGAAGTATTTTACCAAGATATTCTGTAATGTTGCATTAATACACATGTGTTTGTCCCCCACTGGTGGGTGTTCTCGTTCACTGCAATATAAGTAGGCATTATTATATACACACCATTTTAATGCAGATCGAATGCTATCGATCAAGTTGCAATGTGGCCACTAGTCTAGGTGGCTTGACACTATGTAACTTCTTACTAATATATTCTGTAGAGGATATTATAATCATAACAAATTGGGTAACTGTCCTTTAATTAGAATGGGAAAAACATAATAAACTGTATTCTCTTAAAAATTTCCAGAAGGAATGTTAACTGCTGAAGTTATTTTTAGAATTTTTCTTTACTCCTGAATGTTTTAGTGAAAGACTTCTAAGGAACCCAATAGCATGAAACAGTATCGAATACGGAATTACTGTGAACCAATTGGCATTAAACAACAGTCTAGTTTTTGTTTAAATCACCTAAGTGATAAGAATCACCCAAGATCCTATATATGAATACAACCTACCATGTGTAAGGTCAGCTAGTAAGCAAGGTAACACTCAATTACTGACTGAATGTACAATGGATTACAATCACAACTATCTCTCCCTGTATATATAACTACATTTCTACTGGATTCGCGTGCGTTTTCCGATGACCTACCCTAACCTCTCATTTATTCACAAATACCACTGGGAGAAGTAATTTTACTGGTTCTCTATTATTTCAACGTACTTTAACAAAATTATGAAGACAGTGCATTTGCTAAAGCCTTGGTCACCGAAAATGCACTTGAACAAACTATACTACTTAATTCGTATTAAGTAGCATTATGTTAATAGATTAAAAGAATGCTAAGTAAAGTTGCTTCGAAGTGCTAGTAGTGTACCAATAGGTAGATATAAGTGAAATTCAAGGACGTGATATCAAAAGCGAAAAAATCAAACTATGTCTGTGAAATTTATTGTAGTGGATGTAGTGGTTTAGGTGTGGAGAAAACACTTCTCTTCAATTATGTTTAATCAACATATGCTTCAACATGTTTTATTTACTTATATTAAACAAAACTGTTAATTTGTCTTAACTTTAGTGAGATCCGTAAGCAAAATCAACTTTTAAATGTGGTTAAACAAGCGTTCATATAGATTTGTGTTAAGTTCGGTACTGGAATAACGCAGAATACAGTTTATGACTACGACACTCGAACGCTGAACCGTCGGAAATTAGCAGGCCGAAGATAAGCTGGAGAAGTGTTTAATTGGTAAAAATCGAAATGTAGAGAAAATCACGGGTGTTTATTAATATTGGCATTTGTTAAATCAACATTATGGTTTGGCCATTCCGCAAAGAGACATAGTATGCTACTGTCCAATAGTAGAATGCCACGTTGATATTCTAGAAAGTCTTATCATGTTCTGATTAGATGGAAACTCTTAGGCTCTTCAGAGCCTCTGGAGGCTCCGCTGTAGTTCTTGGAAGTCAACTCAACAATTTGTTTTATACTCTAGTTATTTCTAATAATCTAAAATTTAATCACTATGATTATTTCGAATATAATTTATACTATTGATATCAAAATACCATCTTAGTTAGGCATTCAGTGAAAATTTGAAAACATTGAACAGCTGTTTTATGCTAGTACGGGGTTTCTCAACAGTGCTCATTCACGACCTTACAACCGGTAATAGAAGCCAGAACCTTTGGTGTCATGCTCAACCGCTGAAGCTATATATCACTCAGTCAGTATCAGAGGATTTAGTAGGCATGTAGTGAACAAAAATATGAATGAGGACAATCTAATGTATTTGACACTAAATTATGTAATGTCTCAGTGAGATCTGGTAACCATACATTAAACAGTTAATTTGTGAACTATCAATCAATTGCCTCAATCTTGATTGTTTCTTCTGGAAATATCAGCCCATCGTCTCCGATTATTATTGTTCATGCATTTTTATACCAATTACGTTTGGTTTCCGTTCTTTCTTCATCGATCCTCTACTGAAATGCATTCAATGCTTGACCATCGTCATATACTACTTATATGGATATAAGTAACCCACAACACAGTTTAACTTCAATCAGTTCTTAATATCACACAATTAACTTACGCAATATTATCATTTACTATCGTTGTCATCAATCAATCATATTGAATCTAACTCAGCCTAGAAATGTTAATCTGAATTCTGGGTAAAAGAGAAAAGTTTACAAAAGTTATTAGCAAACACACCAACCAGTAAGTTGAATCTATGTAATTTTATTACATAGATTTTTGTAGTAAACATTAGTGAGAAGCTTGTTTTTTTGAAAAAAAACTATAATAAATAATCAATTCACTAGATGTTGTTTCCTTGTATCTTCTCATTGTTATTTAGGATTCCAAATGATGAGTCTCTTATTGACTATATGTGCATACTGTACGTATTGCCTCGATATAAAGACGATATAGAGACTGATCAATTACAGTCCTAAGCATCAATGGGAAGATACAAGTAAACAACATCAAGTGAATTTGAAACTTCACCACATTACACAAACAGGTGGTTAACAGAGCTCAGTAGCTAAGTGGATAACGCGATGGCATTTAAAGCAAATGGTACTAAGTTCGAGTCGCAGGGTGAATATCAATTGTGAAATGCAGGTACATTCAGCTGACGAATCCAATATAGAACGAAACGCGCGTCTTAGATTCTACTGCTAGCCAGTATCAATCTTTGTTTACAATGCTTGTGAATTTAGGCTATATCGAGGCAATACGTACAGTATGCACATATGGCCAATAAAAGAATGATCAGGTGTGGTCCTAAAAATATCAATGGGAAGATTCAAACAATTCATGTTAAGTGAATTTAAACTTCATCCCATTGCACAAACAAGTGGCTATCAGGACTCAGTAGCTGAGCGGATAACGCGATGGCGTTTGAAGCGAAAGTTACTGGGTTCAAGACTCAGAGTGAACATCAACTCTGACATGTAGGTACACCCAGCTAACGAAACGCCCATCAAACTGGATTCCACTGCTAGTCACTATCCATCTTTGTTTATACAAAAATGATAGTCTTTATTATGATTCTATAACTAAACTCTCTTTATATATGACACACTTCTTCTTTTTTTTGTCTTTTAAACAGGTTATCATTCAATGCTACCATGGGATTATCATGTAAATAAAAAAAGTGTTTTCTTTTTTAAATGTATTCATTATTGGATTAGAATATCGTTAATTTATATTAACAATTTCCGGTCATATGGAAAAGAAAAAAGTTAGATGAGATAGAAATGAAAACAGTGATATATGGATTTAGTAAAATATTTATAGTTGAAAGCGTGAGTCAATTGAAGCTAGACCATCAAGGAAAATTTCGAAGCACTAGACGGCCGTTTTGTCCTATTATGGGACTTCTCAACAGTGAGCATTCACGATCTTGCCCTGTTGTATTTGAACTCAGGATCTATCAGTCTCGTGCCAAAGCACTTAACCGATAGATCACTGAGCTAGCCAGCATCCATCGGTGTTAATGTCTAATTTCAACTAATCTACGAAATTGAGCAACCATTCATCAGTTGTCTTCAGTGAGTTGATATCTTTCAACAGATTTGGTGGTCTAGCTTCAATTGACTTTCAGTATCGGTTGTTATGTTAAGTCCATATGCTTTATTTTAACTTCTGAACAAGTCAATTCACCTATCCATTATTAGTCATGTTTTCATCTTGTTCATTATTCACTTATTAACCCTGACCATTTTTATATGAGAGTAGGTGTATGTACACTTCTTATCGTACTTATCGCATGGCTGTCATTTATTCTTTTCTGATTAAAAATATTGATTAATGCTTGATTAAAGTGAGTTGGCTTACCCGCCATCTTCAATGTGTGTCATTTCTATTTCGCTCGCTGATATTTACTCATGTGATTATAACTTTCTAGCCTGTGTCATTTGACAATAAAACTGTAACTGCCGCTTTCATTTACTTTCTGATTTTATGCACCATTATGATTTGTATTATAACGGTTATCGAAGTGAATAATTAACGAAGCATGACACAACAGACTCATGATCTCAACTATGTAAAAAAATTACTAAAATCTTCATAAAACCCCCTTGGTGAAAATATTTTCAATCTGTATATATTTTTAATGATATAATAAGTTATAACTATTTATAAAATATCAAATGATTGAAACTTTTAATCTAACTATTTTTCTGGCATAATGATTTTTGATGAGTGCATCCATGGTCCCGCCTAGCGAGATTCGAACCCAGGACCTGTCAGTCTCGTGCGCAAATGCTTAACCTCTACATCACTGATGATAGTTTCTTTAATTATCAGTCCTTGTTTATAATTTACCGAAAATTCATTATGTTATGGTTTTTCTAGCCTGTCAATTGTAATATGACAAGATCCGTTAATCAGAACACTGATTTGTAAAACTATGGCATTGTGCCAAACTAGTGATGCATCAGCCAGCACGAATAGACTAAAGTAAGCTTTGAATCCTTTTTTTGTTTTTCTTGTTTTGTCTTATCTGTTGAGTCCAAAATAAAGTCTCAGATTCTATTGTATAGATCACGTATTTCAGACATATGCTGTTTATATACAAGCAAACCAGACTGCAATATACTATAAAATAAAAAATAACGATCATAAAAGATCAAGTCAAAAGTGGCTATGATTGTGAGATATTGTAACTAATAAATCGGGAATAATAAGCAAAGATACATGGTGGCCAGAAGTCGATTCCAGGAATAGTGTTTTGTCATATTTTGGACTCGTCAGTTGGATGTACCTGTATCCTAGAGTTGGTGCTCATTCTGGGACTTAAACTCAGCACCATTCGCTTCAAGAGCCATCACTTTATTCACCTAGCAACTGAGTCCTGATAGCCATTAGCTTGTGCATTAGGATGAAGTTTCAATTCATTTTGTATTGTTTGTCTGAATCTTCCCATTGATGTTTTGGACTGCAATTGATTCGCATAAGAAGCACATATTCATAAGCACTTAACCTTTTGAATCTTGAGTCGGTATCTATTGATGCTCAAGTTTAATTTCAATCAGTAAATGATGTTACCCGTTTGTCCTCCATTGTCTTTGATGGGTACGTTCCCCACACCCAAAATGGTTTAACACCATCTTTCATAGCTTTTCACTAGAACTTTGATCAGTTAGTGATTTCAATAGAATATACATACAACAGATCCATTATATTTTGTTAAATGCAATCGTTGTATTAAAAAAGAAGACAAGATATACAAAAGGTATGTTGATAATTTTCACAAGAAAGTTGTACAGTTTGTTGATGAGATTTGTGATAGTGTTGTATTCTGTAAGTTTGATAGTTTCATTGAATGATTATTGCTATTCTGGGCATATCCACTCGAATTCATAATAACAAGATGAATATAGGTAACACTGCTACAGTTGGACTTGATAGTTTCAAAGAAATTAAGTATTGGATAAAAAGTTTTAATAATAAATATATATTTTTGGTTATATCTTAATGAGTAGAAAAAATGTATTTCTGACGTTTCGTGACTTAATGTAAGTCACTTCTTCCGAGTTAAAAAATAACCGAATTTAATTCATACAAGTTTAAATGATACATATGAACTTGTGTTAATTCAATTCGGTTGTTTTTTAACTCTGAGGAAGTGATTTACATTAAGTCACGAAACGTCAGAAATACGTATGCCTGAACACCGATTACCACGACACGCAATGCTGAATAGTATTGGGGATGGTTGGAAGAGAGTTACAGGTGGACAAACCATATCGTGTCATCAATGCTTGAAATCACTAACTTCTAGTCTGAGCCATATTGGTAGATGAGGACTACTTGGTTAGAGTCCGCATGACTATCATAACCAATGGATGGAGACTCTAGGTGACATGGCTTAGAATCGATCACAATGGTATAGGTGTATACACTCTCTGTCTTCCCTTAAACCGTGAAATTAAAATTGCTTCATATCTGTCTTTCTTCCTGTACTATGTCCTTTTATACAACCTTTCTTTTATATATTACCACCACAAAATGAACTACTTCTATGAATTCGTTGTTCATCTTGTTGTGCTAGTGAGGTAATAGCAACTTAAATCGATGCATAAATGTGCCTGGTTCTACGTTGTAGCTGACTGACTGATTATAAAGGATTCTTAGGGTAAAAAACCATTATTACAACAAAATGTGTGCCAAACATCTACTTAGCTTGTGAATATATTTTTTTTTAAACACAAGCGCCAAAAGTCCTGAAATAGTCAGTTACTTAATTCGTAAGCACTATAAGCAGAAATGGATGGTAAATAGCAATGGGATCCAGAATGCTTGTTTCATCCTCTTTGGTATTCGTCAGCTGAACTACCGCTCATATTCACACACCCCGCCAAAAAAAACAAATCTTGCTGACGTCCTCCATGATATCTCCTTTTACTATATATTTGATCTGTGATTCCGATTGCAAATGTAATTTAGATTTTTAATAAATACTTCTTCACTCTGTCTTTTCGTAATATATTTTCAACATTTAGTCACGCTATTATCATTGCTACTAAAACTATATTGATCTTTGTTGATATTCATGTTATGGTGAATTGAATCAAGTTCATTGATAGACTGATAGTTTCTAGATTTGACTTCAATCATCTATCTACTTGGATAACACTAATGAATAATTTTTCTCTTATATAGTTGAGATCATGAGTTAATTGAAGATAGACCACCATGAATAACCTGAAAGCACTGGACGGCCGTTTCGTCCTATTGTGGGACTCCTCAGTGACAGTACACATCCACGATCCCAGCTTGCGAAATTCGAACACAGGAATAATTTTTCCCCAGTAATTTAATAATAATACGTAAAATGTATGAAAAATAGTCGTTCACTTCTAATAAGATTAATTCTCATCGCTAAGATATACATCTTCTTACATTCTTCTTCTTAATTAAGTGGAAAGAAAAAAAACGTTATTTCCTTAAAGGCAAAAATTTCTCTTCATTATTATTTATTGTATATTGACAGTAGAGTTAGACAATAATAATGATCGTAATAATAGCAATAGTTATAATAAAAACATTCTAAATTTTAAGTAGCACTTGGGTTCGAATCCCGTGAGACGGGATCGTGGATGCGCACTGTCACTGAGGTGTCCCATGATAGGACGAAATGACTGTTCAGTGCTTTCAGGTTTTCCATGGTGGTTTAGCTTCAATTGACTCATGATCTCAACTATATATATATAAATTTGAAGTAGTTTATATGTATTTTCATAGTTGAAATCATGAGTCGCTCAAAATCGTGGATTGGTTGAAGTTAGACATTAACACCGTTGGATGTCGGCCAGCTCAGTGGTCTATCGGTTAAGGGTTCTGGAGCGAGACTGATAGGTTCTGGGTTCGAATCTCGTGAGTTCGGGATCGTGAATGCGCACTGTTGAGGAGTCCCACAATAGGACAAAACGGCCATCCACTGCTTCCAGGTTATACATAGTGGTCTAGCTTCAATTGACTCATGATTTCAACTATGAAAATACTAAATTCTCCACAAAACCCCCCATTAGTTTCTATGTATTCAATGTTCAAAAAATTGTTTAATATAAACAAAAACCATGATTCAATCAATTTACTTATAATTTAATGTGTATCAAAAAAAAAAAAAATTGACTTTGCACGTAACAATCTAATTTATTATAATACACAGGAAAACTTGAATAATAATGATAATTACTATTATCATTATTATCAGTCAGTCAGTCAGTCAGGTACAACGTAAGACCAGGTACATATATCCATCGATCCAAGTTGCCATTACCTCATTAGGACAAGATGAACATCGAATCAATAGAAGTAGTTCATTGAATGGCGGTAATATATATATTAAAGAAAGATCGTATATATAGTACAGGAAGAAAGAATTAGTTCGTTGAAAGATATAAAGCAAATTTGATCTCATAGTTTAAGCGAAGGCAGAGAGTGTATACACCTACACCATTGTGATCGATTCTGAGCAATGTCACACAGTCTCCAACCATTGGTTATGATAGTCAGGTGAACCCTAACCAAGTAGTCTGCATCTACCAATATGGCTCAGACTAGAAGTTAGTGACTTCAAGCACTGATGTGACGATATGGTTTGGCTGCCCGTAACTCTCTTCCAACCATCTGAAATATTAGTCAGCATTGCGTGTCGTTGTAATCAGTGTTCAGGTATACATAACACGTGGTCCAACCATCTCAGTCGACGAAGATTCATCACCTCATCAACTGATTTACCATCATCATTCCTGAATATCCTGGTGCCTAACCTCACTATTACTTACCCGGTGATCCCAGCAGATGCGAGCAATATTTCTAAGACATCTGTGGTCAAATATTAGTAACTTACGAGTATCTTCTACTCTTAGTGGCCACGTTTCGCAGTCGTAAAGTACAACACAGCAGAAATAGATAATGGCTAGCAATGAAATCGAGTATGTATATTCAGCTGATAAATCCCGGTCAGGACGAAACTAGCGTCCTGGATTCCACTGCTAGCTACTATCTATCTCTGCTTATAATGCTTGTGAATTTAAGCTATATCGAGGCAATACGCACGGTAGTCACATATTCCAATTAGAGACTAACCAGTTGCAGTCCTAAAAAACATCAATGGGAAGATCCAAACAAACAATACTAAGTAAATTACCAAACTTCGTTAATACAAGTCACTGATTTATCTTCAATGAGTCTGACCATGTTACTAATCAATTAAAAATGCAACTCATTCAGGCTATGGATCAATGTAACCTAATATCTATGTGAACTTAGGTGTACTAAGGTTTTGTGTCAATCTTTTTTCTGTCTTCATTCATACACATTCGTGTGTATAGTTTTCCGAAATAGAGGAATTTTGTTGTTGTTATTTCAGCTAAAAAACTTACTCTTGCATACTGTCGTTATTTAGATCACCGTACTAGTTAATTAAAAGGAATTAGGTTTCCTTTGTTGATCGATGGAGAATAGTTAAATCTAGAAAGGCATTAGAAAGTGATATGTAGCTAGTGAAACTAAGATGTAACTAGCCATTGAACATGGACAAACAGACACTCAACTCACTGACTATTTAGTGTGATTTCCTCTCCATTATTGATTTCTACTCTGAACTCACTGAACGTAGACTACTTGTAATTTTGTTAAATACGCTGGTTACCTATTTTTGGTTGCTAATCGTGTATATGATATAACATGATCCAGTATGTACATAATGTATCGATAGAGTATCTAGACTAGTGGCAGAATCATCTCATCCGCCAATTGTATTATTAAGATAACTCCGAAATTCCGCTTAACATTCTGATTTGAGCTTCTTCAGGGAAATGACTGAACGTCAAAATAATGGAACACAAATAGAGTTCACAGATTAAATGTTATGTGATGAACAGTTAAGCCGTTTGACACAACACAAATTTACACTTATGTACTCTTATTTTTTATGTATGCTGTGATAAGCTTGATTTATAACCTGTCAGAAAGTGTAATTTCCCCACTTAACTTAACCTGGGGACATATATATATCAGTGATTCTCCACACATCAGATCATCAGAGAAATACAGACACCATTTAACTTACCGTAATATCTGCACATTCCACATTAAATGATTCATATTCACATTACAACAAAATCTATATTCGACATTATGAACGTGATTAGACAATTTATTTTTGTTGATAATGTTAAATTCCCAGAACTTACTTGGTAAATGGCCTAATTATGTAATTTTATTTTGAAAATTTGAATTTCTTTGTTTTCGCGCCAAAAGCGCTCTTTTCATCTTCGGGTCGAATTTCCCAATTGTAAAATATCTTAAACGCTATTAGTCCGTTGCATATTTTTAGTGTACTATTTTGTAATGCTGCCAAAGGACAATTTATTGCTGTATATATAGGTTTGATTTTTTTCCCCTTACGATTGCTTCTGGCTGCTACGGAATATATTTTCCCCGCTTCCAACTAGGACTTCTTACTCTAGTTAGCTGAGTCTGAAACGCGTCAGAATAGCTAGCTTATCGGTCTCTGGTCAAAAGTCTTTGTCCCGTTCACTGACTAGTGAATTCGAAACGCTTCAGATATGATAATTTTATGCACAGTTAATCTACAAATTCTGTTTATAGTTGATAACTTAAATGTCTGGTTATTTTCCTGAAGATTGAATTAGAATTTCAAATGAAACACTGGAGTTCACTTAGTATTGTTTGATTGAATCTTCTCATTGATGTTTGGAACTGCAACTGGTCATTCTCTTATTGGCCATATGTGCATACTGTGTGTATTGCCTCGATATTGCCTTAATTCATAAGCATTAATGGGAAGATTCAAACAAACAATACTAAGTGAATCAAAACTTCACCCCATTGCATAAGCAAGTGGCTATCAGGACTCAGTTGCTGGATGGATAACGTGATATTGTTTGACGCAAAAGGTTCTGGATTCGAGTCCCAAAGTGAACATCAACTCTGAGATGCAGGTACATCCAGTTGACGAATCCTAAATAGGATGAGACGCCCCCCCCCGGGATTCCACTGCTAGCCACTACCTTTGTTTAGAAACACTGGAGTTATTTTGATTTTTACAAATATAGTTTGCTTTTCAATATTTTAGATTAACTCAGTACCCAATTATTATGAAACTATCAGAAAGGGGTTTTGTGTAGATTTTAGTAATTTTTTTATGGTTGAAATCATGAGTCAATTGGAGCCAGACCACCATGGAAACTATTTGTTAAAATTTACACGAATGTTTTTACGATCATTTTAACGATCAATGAAAACTTAAAAAAACACCGGACGACTGTTTTTTGCTAATATGAAATACCTCAAAAACGTATATCTGCAACACTACCAACAGGGATCAAACTCAGGAACTCTGGTCGGTTTCGTAGACGAACGCTTAACCTAACCTTGTACTAGATAAACAACAATCTTAAACTTGTAAAACAATACTTTATTAATTTTATTTATATGATGACAAGATGTCACTGTTTCTATTTATGTATGAATTATAAAGTAGAATTATTCGTTTTTTGCAAATACAGAAAGAGAGTGTGATAGAGAGAGAAAGAGAATTGAGTGAATGAATGAGAAGGCAAAGTAGGAACATTGTATTCAATCTTCTCTTGCAAATGAATGAAAAATTAAAAAAAAAAATAGTTGACAACAGAAAAAACGA
Organism: Schistosoma rodhaini; assembly: GCA_944470415.2. Lineage (NCBI taxonomy): Eukaryota > Metazoa > Platyhelminthes > Trematoda > Strigeidida > Schistosomatidae > Schistosoma > Schistosoma rodhaini. The sequence goes on from OX104041.1 coordinate 22,035,932, forward strand.
ATCAAAAAAATCAATCAAACGAACGAATGAACTGAAGAACAGGATTCATCACATACTTCAAAAAATAAATCATTGTCTCCATTCACCTCCTCTGAAAGCAGAATGAAAAAATACACACAAAAAACTGTGTAATAATCGGTAAACAAGATGATGGTTACTTTGAGAAGAAGAAGACGAAGAAGATGAATTGATTAACATTTAAATATACACACATTATTTCATTAAAAGTTATAACAGCAGAACGTTAATTACTACTAACAAAAGAGCAGTAGTAGTATTGAATCATTTTTTTCAAATGGAAAACAGGAAAATCAATGACCGAAACTATGAACACACCGATCACAATAATAATAACACTAATCAAATCAAATGTAAAATGAATTGTCAACAAAAAAAGGCGCATCCAACTATATAAAGCAACACACTTCATGAAACAAGTAATTGAATAGTGCTTTTTCTTCGCAGTAGTTAAGGTAAGAGGTGTGGGGGGGAGGTAATGAAAAACAATACAGACCATCATTGCCAAAAAAATAATAAATACACAGCAGTAACAACACCAACAAAACATGATAGACGATATTGTTTTGATCATTAAAAGTTTATACAAATCATTCAAACATATCTGATCTATCTGATAAATAAACATAGTCATTATCAATGTAATAATCGGAATTTTTTTGTATATTTGATTCTGCTTGTCTTAGGCCTGTTATGTTATACACATAGACAGAGAGGGAGAGAGAAAAAAAGAATTGACGAAGGAACAAACTGAAACGACGGAATCGATTTCAGAGGCATTCATGCATGTATGCATATGCATAGATATATCTATCTACCTATCTACCTGTATCAGGGTTTTACAACAGAAAAATACATTCAAGAATAGAATAGGAAAATCTGAACGCATTTACATAATGATATAGTCAGATAGAGGTATACACAATAGCATCAAGATGAATGAATAGTGAGAAGAATTTGTTTACTTCATGTTTAAAATCACTCACTTCCTTTATGTATACAGTTTATATATATATAAAAATGTGTAATGACCGATGAGTAAAAGAAAAACCCAGAGCAGTAATGGTAACCATGGTTTATTCCATGTTTTATTGTATTCCAATCAATGACGACAATGATCTATAAGCTCTTCTAATAAAAAATAATATCTGTCAATTATAATCAATCATCATCATCTCATGTTTCACACACACACACACACACACAAATGAAAGAAAATAAACAAATATGAATGAGCTCTTTCTTCATTTTAAAAAAAGGTGTATGTGTGCATATATGTATATATATATATCATGTAAACAAGTCAGCAGTGCTCAAAACAGCAGTATCATTCCATATGAGAAGAATTGAAGAAAAAGAAAAAATAGAAGAAAAAATAGAGAAAAAGCGGAAGAAAAAACCATCAACAATGAGGCACATATTTTCAATATTATAATAATCATCTACTTTGTTTTGTATAACATATTCTGACAACAACAACGATGATGATGATGATGATGACGACGACGACAACAACAACAACAGGAATAAGTCGAAATAACTGATTGACAAAAACAATGAAAGAGAAGAATGAAAATTTTTTATCTTTTGTAAAGGGGGGAAGAGGGTGTGATCAATTCGTTTAATATTTCTCTTTATGAATTCATTTATGTTCAATATGAATGAACAATGAGTAGTATAATTAGTAATATAAATAAATAAAACAAAAGAAAAGGACCAACGAACTCTCTTCTCATTTCCATGAAATTGTTACATAATCGGCAACAACAACAACGACCAAAAATTGGTGATAGACATACAAACATATCGACTAAAAAAAAAGAAACAAAAAAAGAAAGCAGACACACAATGCACGCGCGCACATACGCACGCAAACTAAGGCATAGTTCTTACAGACCTACACATAAATACATGTTAAAATAGAAGAAGATACTCAAGAATTTACAGTCTGTATTGATAACGGATTCGATTACTTGTCCGAAAATAATTACACATGGGTAATGAGAGGAAAAAAGAGAGAGGGGGGAGAGAGAAAGGAAAGGGGGAAAATGGATCGAAATCAAGCTTAAATGATAAGTATATTATATGTTGACCATAGAGTAAAAAAATTCAACATACGACACATACATATACATTGAATACAGACTATAATATACAGTATCATTTTTATCAAAATAACAGTATTGATAAGATAGAGAAGAAGAAGAAGAAGAAGAAGAAGAAGAAGAAGAAGAAGAAAGAGAGATAAGAAGACAATGTATAACATGGATTGCACAGTTGTATTCCAGTACTTCAATAATTCAACAATTCATTCATGTAATCCATTGGTCCCTTCTAGCTTTTTTCAACAAATTAAAAAACAAAAGAAAAAAAAAGTTTAAACAATATGAATGTCAACGTGTATGTCTGTAAAGGTGTACACCTGCTGCACATGTATATAAGTATTTTTCTGAATAAATTTTAAAAATTTGCATCCCATCCTGATAATTCATCTGGAGCTTCTTGTTCATCCATTGTGAAACGATCAAAATTTGAATGATCCAATGGTCCATTCAACTATGAATTAGATTTGAGAGAAGAAGGAAAAAAAGAAGATACATATGGATAAAAACAAGAAGATTATACTACTAAAAATAATTACGATAAAATACTGCATAATCATGTAAGGAATTCAGCCAAACCAACAAAGATAACGGATCAACTTAAGGACTAATCAATGATGAAGATTTAATGCTCAAGTGGATGATATGGGTGAAGTTTTGTTTTGAATGTTGAGTTTTGATTGAGATCATGAATGGATCTATTGAAAATGTGGAAGCACTGGACAGTCATTTCGTTTTAGTATGAAAACTCCTACTTAGTTGTGCGCATCCACGAGCTTGCACGTGGGATTCCAACCCAGGACTTTCGGTCTCGCACGCGAACATTTAACCTCTGGACCACTAAGCTGGAATCCAATGGTGGTCTAGCATCGACCAGTTTATGATATCAAACTGAAATCAACAATCTTCACAAACATATACCGATAATTATCATGTGTTCACTAGTGACTAGCTCCAAGATGGATTTCTTGGAGTTCTAGCGAGAAGCTGTGACCAATGGAGTTCAAAAGTGTCGTGTGTGAGGCACTTACCCATTGAAGACAATGGAAGATAGTCGCGCAATATCATGGATTGGTTGAAGTTAGACATTAACACCGTTGAATGCCGGTTTAGTAGTCTAGAGGTTAAGCGTTCGCGAGCGAAATCGAAGGTCCTGAATTTCAATCCCCCGTGGGGAATCTTGGATGTGCACTGTTAAGGAGTCCCATGCTATAACGAAACTGCCGTCCAGTGTTTCCACGTTTTCAGTGTTAGTCTGACACTGATCCATTAATCATCTCTAACAAAATTATAAGTATAAACTTCAGATAAAAGTAAGGTATTTGAAACTCTTCATAAATAACTGATAGATTTTCCTGTCGATCACGATATTAATTGGTTATTGCTGATTTTTAACTTGTCATTATCTGAATTTATTCTGATTATCTCTGCATTTGACTAGATTCTTGGTTCACGATTTCTCTAATTTATCGACAAATTGGATCTAATTTGATGTGATTATTTATCGATGATTGACCTGGGTTCCAAGCTTCTATAAGTTCTCCAGTCTTCCGTGTATCCCCTCTATCTGAAAATTCGGCATTTTCAAAGCGGAACGTATCTCCTCGATTGCTTATTAGCAATGATATAAGTGAAGGTACATCATGGAGTTTGAAGGCTAGTTGGTGTTCATGAAGACAAAGATGAGAAAGTGTATAGTTTGTTCGATGCGATGTTTTTTGAAGTTTTAATTGTTGTGTTTTCAAGTGATGCTTACCTATTTTGTTATTTTATCCTTTGGTTTGATTGGCAAAACATAGCTAGTTTATGAACTACATCTATCCCAATTTCAATAATCTTGTTGTAATTCCCGATACATCCTTTATATAGAGTCACATAATAGGACGAAACGGCCGTCCAGTGCTTCCAGGTTTTCGATGGTGGTCTAGCTTCAATTGACTCATGATTTCAACTGTGAAAATACTAAATTCTTCACAAAAACCCCCTCTGATCTATAATCATATGCTCACTAGTGATTGACTTCAAGAGATATTTCCTTGAGTTCTAGTGGGAAGCAGTGGCCAGTGGAGTTCTATCAAGTCTGTTGTAAAGATATCAGCTCACTGAAGACAGTTGGTGAACGGTCGCTCAAACATCGTGGATTGGTTAAAGTTAGACATTAACACCGTTGGATGCCGACCAGCTCTGTGGTCTATCGGTTAAGTGTGAGACTGATAGGTCCTGGGTTGGAATCTCGTGAGTCGGGATCGTGGATATGTACCGCTGAGGAGTCCCATAATAGGACGAAACGGCCGTCCAATGCTTCCAGGTTTTCCATGGTTTTCTAGTTTAAATTGACTAATGATTTCAACTGTGAAAATACTAAATTCTCCACAAAACCCCCTCTCATTTACATTTTGATATATTTTGATGATATTTCATATGAATCTACCTACAAATTTGCAAAACACTGGTCACTGGAACACTTGAAAACAAAAAAATTTTCTTTTGTATCAATCAATTAAACGTATTAGTATCTAAGGTATCTTATGACAATAAATGACATTCAAAACAGCTCTGGCATGAAAATACAGACATGATTTTTCCAGAAACAACAACAACAATCGTCTCACTCAATCACTCTCACTTTCTCTCTTACACACATCTGAAATAAATGAGAATAATCAAAATATAAAAGTACGATCAAACAAATTCGTCTACTTTCTGTATGAAAAGTGTGTGTGTGTGCGTACGATAGAGTATCTGAGCATTGAAATAGTGACAATTGTAACATTCTTCCAAAACATTTCCATTTTGTTTTTAGCTTCATAGAAGCATTCATTAATGATTATAAAGTAGGGAACATAGACAACATTGTGATGAACAAAAACAATATAGTAATAACAATAATAATCGGATAATGACAGTATTTGACAACACATAAGCTTACTTTAACTCTGAATGGAGTAGTCAATGTTTGTTTAACTATACCAGCCCAATCAAATCCTTGAAAATATCTAGAAAAGAGAGGAATAGAGAATTTGAAATGATCATGAATAATCATTAGTATAAGTTATGATTATTGTTTTTGTTATGTTCTTATGGTCAGAAACAATGATGCATAAGCCAGTATGAGCAGTCTAGAGTCAATTTTGAGTTCTTATTGGTTCGCTGAGAAAGTGGCTTCTTGCCTAAATCAGCCGGTTTAGCCCGAAACACCGATTATCAGCCTTCGATATATAAATCATATATTTCAAACATACACAGTTTATGTGCAAACCAACCAGACTACAACACACCATAAATAAGAAATAACAATTATACAAGATTAAGATGAAAATGGCTGTGATTGTGATAGACTGTAACTAATATATTGAGAATAATTTAAGAATAGTAAAAGGTCAAATGAAAGCTTATTATAAAAGGAATATGAGTATACACATAATCTAATTACTTAATAGTTATATATAATAACAGTTCATAAATGGATCCTAGAGGTTACTATCCACTTATTCTTCGTTCAGATATAACAGTTTTATTGTCATAATTTTATATAGTTGAAATTATGAATCAATTGAAGCTAGACCACCATAGAAAACCTGGAAGCACTGGACGGCCGTTTCGTCCTATTGTGGGACTCCTCAGCAGTGCGCATCCACGATCTCGCCTCGCGAGATTCAAACCCCGGACCTATCAGTCTCGCGCCAGAGCACTTAACCGATAGACCGATAGTCCAGTGCTTCCATGGTGGTCTAGTCATGATCTCAACTATATAAAATTACTAAAATCTCCAAAAAAAACCCTTCTGATATTGTCATAATAACAGATCAGAAACATTTACAATTTACTAAAGAAAGAAAATTAGTAACTGCCTTTAAAAATACTTGTTCACAGTTAATAAGACATTTGTCTTTTCAAGTTAGCCCATATCGATGTGAATATCTCTTTTGTAAGACACGTTATATTGACCGCATAAATCAAGTACTTACTAAATGCATCACAAAACATTAACTGGTATGGTATTTAAGAAAGGAATGCAAAAACAATCAATAGCTCAGTAGATGAGCACACATCTAAATCAACTTTAAGTAAGTTTCTCCAAACGAATTATCCTTCAAAATAATCTATATGATAAAAAGAAATAGGACCAAAACGGAAGTCGAATTAAAAGCTTATGCATATGCTAAGGTGCTGGCAATTCATAAATTAAAGCAATGCTTTCATGAACCTAATGTACTTTTCCAGTATGTTTTCATCTCAGAAGGGTTTTTGTGGAGATCTCAGTAATTTTAAAGTTGAAATCATGAGTCGATTGAAGCTAGACCACCATCGAAAACCTGGAAGAACTGGACGACCGTTTCGTCTTATTGTGAGACTGTCAGCAGTGCGCATCCACGATCCCGCACTCGCGAGATTCGAATCCAGGACCTAGCAGTCTCGCGCCAGATCACTTAACCGATAGACCACAGAGCAGGTCGGCATCTAACAGTGTTAATGTCTAACTTCAACTAATCCACGAAGTTGAGCAACCGTTCACCATTGTCTTCAGTGAGTTGATATCTCTTTTTCGTTTTGTTTGTTTCCATGATTATTTTGTACTTCTTTTAAACTGTAGTCAGCTATTATTGTCCTCAAACAAATTATTATTATATTATTCAATGGTTAATGATGACATTTATGTTTCTTAATTATTAATCTTCATATCTATGAAACGAACTATTTATTTGTTAAATTTCTGACCCATACATTATTCTTCATTCCTTTATTTTCTATTTAACCTATCGATCATTACGTAATCTTCTCTAGATTTTAGAAATCTCAGATCAGTTCTATTATTTAGTCCCTTTCACACAGTTGAACTCATGAGTCAATCTAAGCTAGACCAACAATGAAAACTTGGAAGCAATGGACGACTGTTTCGTCATAGTATGGGACTCCTACTTCTGGTGAATTCAACTGTGACATTACTACAACCTTCACCCCCCATACTGATAACAATCTCGTTTCATCCTTTTATAGACAATTATAAACATAAATCTTCCAACGCTGGTGAACCACGATTAGTGTTTTCTTTGCGCCCAATGGTGACATCGAGGCTAAAAGGTAAAATACTTAGAATAATCACTTCATTTTGTATTTATCAGTTCTACTGCTCCTGTGGAGCAAGTTATATTGGTCGAAGTTCTAGGAATTTAAATCTTCGTGCTCGCGAACATCTCCCAGAGCGGCTAAACAAAGGTTTAGTGAAGAAAGTGAACAGCTCGATATAGGCCGACTCAGTACAAACTGGTCATAGTTCCAGTATAAATCAATTCTTTTCGATTATTTATAGAGTCAGTAATCTTTTGCCAAAGCTTGTCAGACTTAAAGTCCTACAAACAGCCGAAGTTGTAGCCATCCAAATGAAGAAACCGTAGCTATGCGTACAAAAAAACATTTCCAACCACTTCTCCCCTGGCAAACCACAAAGCCAATTAATCAATAGTAATCTTAGCTATTGTATGACCTAATTTGACTATTGTACTTACGACTTTTCGTAGTCAAATGTAATTGTCCCTCTTATCTTTATTTACAAATCTTTATATTATTATTATTACAAATACTTAAACCTCATTATTAATCTCCCCTATACATGATTCATTCACTTCGCATTCATCCCTCCTTATTAAGTATTACTAATTTTTCACACAATATAGTCTTCCATTAAGCATTTGATGGAATTGTAATTGCACTATCATATCTCTCTCACTCTGTCTGACCCATATTTATTATGATCATGGATCTTAAATTAGCACCGTTAACCTTCTATATGATATATAACAACATTAACAATTTTAAATTTATTTAGTGTTGTTTGTTTGAATCTTCCCATCGATGTGTTAGGAGTGCAACTGGTCAGTCTGTAATTGGCATATGTGCATACTGTGCGTACTGCCTCGATATAGCCTTAATTCACAAGCATTGTAAGCAGAGATGGATAGTGGCTAGCAGTGGAATCCAGTTTGACGCGCGTTTCGTCCTATTTAGGACTCCTCAACCACTATCCATCTTTGCTTACAATGTTTGTGAATTTAGGCTATATCGAGGCAATACGCACAGTATGCACATATGCCAATTACAGACTGACCAGTTACAGTCCTTAACATCAATGGGAAGATTCAAACAAACAATACCAAGTGAATTTAAACAAGTAAATAGTACTTTTCTGTCAAATTCCATGTAAAGTTGGTAATTAACATGGGAGATTGTTTACTATGTAATTTGAACTAACTTCATCCAGACAATTATCTCAAACTAGAGAGCATTGTTTCATCTTAATATGAACCTCACCGCTCTCCACCCACTACCTCTCTTCACAGCGATAAAACTCAGTACTCTTGAGTTTCATCATTTCAGCCGAATCACTTTGGGACCACTAAGTTGTAATCAAATACAATCTAGATCTTCAATATTAATCTGAAATATGTCAAATTACTTTTATAACACCAATAATGAGAGTAATAATCTCATAATCATTACTTACTTGTGACTACGTATTTCTTGTATTCCATATTTACCAACACCTAATCTTTCGGATGAATTAAATCGGCATAATCGTCGAATAAATTGTAAAGCTTTTAAACTGATATATTTGTTTTGTGCTAAACCCAAAGCATCTATACCTTTCAATGTTTTCATATAGATTTTAATTGGTTCTGATGCTTGAAACGGTGGACTAAATGTTGAGTGTACAGAGTTGATATTGGGTATATGGAAGAGTATACAGATGGGAGAAGGAAAAAAATTGAAGGGTTGAACATGAATAATTTGTACCAAAAAAACTCAATACATCTTATTCAATAAACATAGAAACAATATGACCATAAATATCACATGTTACACCTTAATTTCAATCAGAGCTGCTCCATGATAATACCATTCCAGTGAAACATTGGGCATTTCGAGAGTGCAAATCCTATAAGAAGTATACATTCCTTTAAGATTTCAACCAATCTTTATTGACGAGTACAAACTAGCATTAAACATACATTAAATAAAGATTCATGTGAATTGTCCCTATAACCATAAACTTGCATCAAAACATAAGGTATAAGCGATGTTAAATCATTTACACATGACTATTGGCTATATTACAACCTGATTGGTAGAATTCAGTCACTGATAAGAACTAGATAAACATGACCTTGATTCCTCATCAGCTGATGAATCAATGGAATAGTAATGATGGATAAAGAAGTGAAATTCTCAATTCGAAATCCATCTCAACAATTTGTAAGTTTAACCAAATGAGTTGTATCGAACACGAATTTGTTTCACAATCAGTTAGCTGGCTAATGGATTTTTATCGATTTTAATTCAACACAACCCCTCCCACCCTACTAATCGAAATTTTGTGTGCAATTACTTTATCAGTTACAAAAAAACAAATATTCATTAATCATAATTGTTTCTAGGATTTTACCCATCGGCTGTTCAGTTCTGTTAACTGACTATAATTTCTATAGTGCAAAAATCGTCAACTAAAATGACTTCAATTTCAAAATAGTATTTTCACAGTTGATATCGTGAGTCGATCAAAGCTAGACCACCATTGAAAACCTGGAAGCACTAGAAGGCCATTTCGTTCTAGTATGAGACTCCTCAGAAATGAGCATTCACGATCCCGCACGCAGGATTCAAACCCACGACTTTAGGTCTCGTATGTAAACGCCAAACTTTTAGAACACTGAGTAGGCATCTGACGGTATTAATGTCTAACTTCAATCAATCCATGATCTTGCACAAGTGTTCATCTACTGCCTGAAGTGGTTAAGCGTTCACATGAGAACCTGAAAGTCCTAGATTCGAGTCTCGCATGAGGGATAGTGGATCCGCACTGCTGAGGAGTCCCATATTAAGAAGAAATAGTAGGCTAGTGCTGCCAGGCTTTTAATGATGGTCTAGCTAAGATCGACTAGTGATTTCAAATAAGGAAATACTAAAATCTCCACAAATCCCCATATTGTTAAAAAGAGTAAATTGAAAAATGATTAGTTAACAGTTCATGCTCTTATAGTTCGTTTAAATTAGGTAATCTAAGATAGAACTGCTAACAATATCTCTTGTTGTGAGATGTCCTATTCTGATATTTATACACAAGCTTCCTACGCGCAAGCCCAACCGGCTACTTGAATGAGAAGATTGAGACTGAGAAAAATTATCGGCCAAACCGAATTAAGAGATATCTGTACACCCATTTAGATACATATTTATCACTTAAACATCTAAGCTACATGCTCAATCAATAGCATGTATCTCTTGGGTAGTAGCGTGAGCTTATCATTGGATCAAATTCCGATTAGTTTACTATATCACAATCTCAATTATACTTTTGCTTCGCCAATACTAGATGTTCACAAGCGTTAAAATATCGATTCTCAAAATATTGACCTATAGAAAGTGTTACAACAACGATCATGATACATAGAGCATTTGAATAATTCACCTTATCCGCCCAGTCAACTATATTATCAAAGTACTGAATTTGTTCAAGTTCCTTTTTATGAATACATCTGATTCACATTCTATGCATATCATGAATAAAAGAGGATTATCCCATTTTTCACTCTTCATTATATCATATATGTAAGGATGGCTCGTTGGCAAACTCAAGCAAGCCTCAAGAAGCTCAGAAAGAGCCAAAGACATTCCATCCAATCACCGCTAGAGGAACATTCTGGAATGCCGACGTGTAGCCCACCCTATTGGATGAATAAGAAGGCCCCCCCTACGTGCCTATTGGCTGTCCGAAATGATGATTTACTTTCAGTCAAAAAAACTATAAATAGATGATATTTTTGTACTAGATTTGACACTGTTTGGAATAACATTCCTTCTACTTGTCTTTTGTCTTCTGACTTGGGAGGGTTCTAGCATTTGAGAGCTCAAGTATTACGTGACATACTAAAAATCTAAGTTCGAGATAAAACAATGTATGAATTTAAATGAATAAACTGTAAAACTTCGGCAAAGATTGGCATAAGAATGAATAGTTTAGCTTTTTTTGATAGGTTTTTATTACAACACACCGATACAATGAATTTCTTATCCAATTACAAAATCCCTCTTCAATAAACCAATATTATTATTGACGAAAGAAAACGTATCAAGACAGAATGCGTAGTCATTTTTCTTCTCTACTTAAGATTAAACAAAGAAGTTTACAGCAGAAATGAACGAATCAGGACATCATTGTGATCTGTAAGTTATCTCTGTATATATTGATCATTCTGATATTGTAACTATGATATCTGTACTTCTTTATAGTTAAACTAAGTAATGTATTATCTAGGCTGTTGCTATCCAATCATCGTTTTTCTATTAAAATTCAACTAACCCATTCATTTATGCACCAACGACCTCAAGTACCACGGTAACAATAAAAACAACAAGAGAGGAGGGGATGTTACAAACAACAACAACAACAACACACAAAGAAATTGTATATTTGCTTTGTTAATGTTTATTACACAACAACATACTCACTACTTTACTTTAATTTTCCATAACATTGAAAAACTTTTACTGATAATGTTAATCATAACGGAAATAAAAGTCATAATGCTCCTAAACATGGACATATTATATGTGTATATATATGCTGTATGTATTTATACTGCTTGACTGACTTATGAAAGTCATTTTCAAGTTCATACAACAACGTAATAAAAGAATGTGACAATAATCATATGACTTGGATATTATCATTATTGCTTATTTTTATTACAACTATTATTAATATCGTGAGCAAAGATAGATAATGGCTAGCAGTGGAATCCAGTTCGACGCGCGTTTCGTCCTATTTGGGACTCGTTAGCTGGATGCACCTGCATCTCAAAGTTGATGTTCACTCTGGGCCTCGAACCCAATACCTTTCACTTCAAACGCCATCGCGTTATCCACTCGGTCACTGAGTCCTGATAGACACTTGCTTGTGCAATGGGGGGGGTGAAGTTGAAATTTACTTAGTATTGTTTGTTTGAATCTTCTCATTGATGTTTAGGACTGATCAGTTGATCAGTTTCTTATTAGTTTATCAGGGTTCGGTAGCTAAGTTGATAATGTAATGATGTTTGAAGCGGACAGTACTGGTTTCGAGTCCCAGAGTGAACATCAACTCTGAGATGCAGGTGCATCCAGCTGACGAGTCCCAAATAGGATGAAAAGTGCGTCCTGTATTCCACTGCTAGCCACTGTCCATCTCTGCTTAACATGTTTGTGAATTTAGGCCATATCGAGGCAATACGCACAGTATGCACATATGCCAATTACAGACTGACCAGTTGCAGTCCTAAAAACATCAATGGGAAACTCCAAACAAACAATACTAAGTAAATATTATTACTATCGTCTAAGTGAATGCTTGAAGGTAATCGACAAGAAATCCTGCTTCGCCTAGGTTTTGTGCTATTTGGAATTCATCAGAAAGACGTACCTGTAATTGCAAAGGAAATGATGCCCAATCACCTGGCTTCATAACCATAAACATTAGCACTGAATTTTTCGGACCAAGACTGACTTCTTGTAAAATTGGTGAATCATTGGGGACTGATCAATGCCAAGTCCTTTTAAGTGCTGATCGAACCCTAGCAACCACATGAAGCTGTGTGACACGGGATCGGCTCCACTAGGGAGCAAGAGTCTTATTAAGATTGCAGGTGTAGTGAACAGAACACTAGTTGGGGACAACCGAATGCATTTAAGCAAAATTACAGACTATCTCAGTAAATTCTGAAAACCATACAATGAACAGTCAATTTGCAAATTAACAACCAATTGTTTCAATCTTCACTGTTTCTTCTCTAATTCCACTGCTCATGCATTTTCCAAACGATTGCGCTTCATTTCAGTTCTTTCCTCATCGGTCTTCTGCCAAAATACATTCTACGTCTGACCCACACCATATACTACTTATATGGATATAAGTAGACCACACCACACAGGTACACCTTACTGATGAGTGCCAAATTGCACAACATCTAGGCGATGCAGGGTTTTCTGTCGACTCTAATCACCAACTAACAACATAGTACATGCAGTGTCAAGTCACTTGGACTAATAGTACTGGTCACACTGAAATTTGATCGATAAAATTCAATCTATATTGAGAAGGACTTTACATAAATCATATTGGTCACTAAGGTCAATCGGTTACAAACTATCTTTATGTTTCTGATTTTCTTGTTTGTGTCATAATTTTTGATAATATTTAAGGTCTGCAACTGGAACGCTTATTACTGACTTTCTATGATCCCAGATGACCTCTACAGTTCAAATTGAATTATAGAGAAAAAGGCGTGAAATGTGAGTAAGAATTTTATTCTCAATTCGTTATGTTCAACGAACTCGAGTGTGTTTATGAAGTTTCATGCGAAATTGCTCTCGTGAAACATTTTGGAAGCACGTTAAACATAGTAACGATATAGGTAATTATCCAATCAAAACGCTACATATAATCCTTCATTTATCTAGGTGTTTTGGAGAAGCTTCTATTCAATGTTGATTGGATAAAACATTTTCAGGCTTCTTTTGGGCCTCTAGAGTTTTTGGTAAAGGATTTCTTTGAAGTCCCCAACAGATAATAATAAGAGTTAACTTCATGTTTAATTTAAGGTTATGAAATGTGACCTTTAAAGGCAGACACCATTTGTTGGATTACTACTACTAGGATTTGATCATATATGTCTTCCAAGCATTCCTTACATTTGATAGAACTACAGAGTAAGTGAGCAATGCTCATATTAGGCTTAAAGTACCAATTAAAAACTATAAATAAGTTTATGCTGATATGAGTCTATCATTGGCTGAGGTAGCTAAGCTCTATGTCACTTATACTTATCCATAGCTTACCTTGACGCACAATACTAACAGGAGTAGAATGGAATAAAGTCAGAAGTGTTCAAACTAAGGTGTGGCATCAATAAGTGACTGTTGATCTGACTCATATTGACAGCTGTCCACTATTCACCTGGTTAGAGTTTGTACAGTAGTCGTGATAAATGGTTGAAGAGTTTAAGATTACATAACTCCAATGCAGTCCACATTGGCGTAGATGTATTCATTCATTATCTTCATCAATATATTTTTCTTTTAAGCATCATTGCATAGTTTATATCTTACAGATTCATCCCTTCTTCTCTTGAAATATAATATCCAAAAATAATTATTATTATCAGTATTATTACTATTGGATACTACTTATAATATCCACTTTTGTGTTACTCATTGTGATAATGATGTGATGTGGTAAATTATAGAGATATACATTTAAGCAATAGGTTTTATGTTGACTATTACCGACTAACTAATTTACTGATAAAATAAACTGAACTAGTTAAACTAATCATGTTCAGTTACATTTCCTTCATTAATCTTTAAAGTTTTTAGTTGCCTTATATCTAATTCCAGTTATATCATATGAATGATTGTTATCAAAGTATACATCCCAGATACCCTCGTATATAATGATCGACCTAATTCGCGTTAGAGAATGACGTAACTAAATGAGAATGAAGTTTGAATACTTATATTTCGTACACTAATCTCAGCCTCCAAATGCCCTGGTACGGCCGAGAGTGGGGAGAGTCCGCTCTCCATCTCAAAATGCTCTCATATGGCCACACGTAAATATAGTCTCTGTCAGGGAAGTCCTACTCACTGCATTCTCGTAGCATTACTGTTGTTTACGAAATTGAAAGGACGAAAACCAAATGTCCGGCGATTTAACCGAGTTGATGGATACGGCGTGTCCACCTAGGGGAGTAGGAAAACCCTGATTCCAAACCAATGGTGCACATGGACTCCAGTATCCTGAAGGGACAAGTGGCGTATGAATCAATCGTTGGTCACTGGCTACCATGGAACTGCATCTACTCACGATGCTCCACTAGCAGTGGAATCCAGGACGCAAGTTTCGTCCTATTTGGGACTCGTCAGCTGGGTGTACCTGCATCTCAGAGTTGATGTTCACTCTGGAACTCGAATCCAGTACCTTCCGCTTCAAACGCCATCGCGTTATCCATTGAACGAAAGGTACTGGGTTCAAGTCCTAGAGTGAACATCAACTCTGAGATGCAGGCACATCCAGCTGACGAGCCCCAAATGGGACGAAAAGCGCGTCCTGGATTTCACTGCTAGCCACTACCCATCTTTGCTCAATGATAAATTATGTTTTTTTCCGCTTCTAAATTTGCTGAATGAATGTACGTATATAATAATTGCAAAATCTATTAACTGAATGTAAACGAAACCAACACAACAACAGCTTACATTCTATTATCAATATGAAAAGGTATCTTAGTTACACAGAGTGATTTATCAAACTTTTTAAAAAATTATCTATGTACTTACGCGCCTGTAAGTAATTCAAAGGTTAAAATACCTAATGACCAATAATCTGCAGCGAAATCATGTCCCTGATTAAGAATTACTTCTGGTGCAACATATTCTGGTGTACCACAGAATGTCCATGTTTTTTGACCAATTCCAATGTATTTAGCAAATCCGAAATCGCACTAAATAGTTCACAAATATAATAATGATAATAATAATAATACAGTTGTTTACCGTGATACTCTATATACTAATTATAGTTTGATTCTCTTAAATTACTAATCAGTAATAAAATCTATGGGTAGTCGATAAAAAGTTTTAGTTCTATTAAGGTTCATTGCCAGTTGGAACTCATCAACAAGTGGGGTATTACTTGAAATTCTGAAGGGGACTTATACACCCTGCGAAATTCAAATTCACGTCAACCTGTGTCGTAAACAACAAAAATAGAACTATTATGCTACTTGGATCCCAAGTGATTCCCTTGAGGACCCAAATATTCATCCCTCAATGGATCGGTCTAATTTAATCAATACTTAGAACCAGATAAAGATCCCAACTGATTCCCTTGAGGACCCAAATATTCATCCCTCAATGGATCAGTCTAGCCTAATCAGTACTTAGAGCCAGATAAAGATCACATTGATTACTATTTAATTTTATGATCTATTAAATTTCTGGAGTAGCGGGCAGTGACAATGTATATTCTTTAGTTGATGTCCCGATTGGACATAAAACCATTTATTAGCTAAATCTTTCTTTACAAGAATCCAAGCAAAAATCGTGTTCAAACGTCTGAATTTATTCTAGAAAACAGCCAGAACATCTTAGTAGTAACATCTCTCTTACTGTAGAACATGGTGATACAGACTCGAACTTCATAAATAAATACCAGTTTTCCTTAAGATTATAAGTAAAATGCCTTGTTGACAAGTGCCAACTAGAACAAAACTTAAATTAAACAGGGCGCCCTGGCAACTGTCTCCAACCTTTTGACATGAATACCAAACTGTAAAACTATCTCAGTTCATATTTGTGTTACCGAGATTCATAAACCCTTTGAAAGATACATTTATATTAATTTCTTGATATCATCTGCGTTTGTAACCAATAGTTCGAGGACATTAGTTTATTATTTATAGACGACAGAAGTCATGCAGTAGCTCTAATTGGGGTGCTATAGAAAATCAGGGAACACTGAACTGCAGTTTCGCACTAATCGGTCTTATATCAATCCGTTTTGAATATCATATTCAAATGAAACTAATCTTAATACTCCTCAATCACAACATGAATGCCTGCTTGGAGATGAATACACTAAATCCTATTGAGAAATTGTAACCGACGAGGTTTATCAGTCTCAAGAGTAAGACAATAACCAGAGAATGCAATAGATGGTTTTAGGGTCAAAGATATGAATCGCAGACGAGTTTTATATCACAGAGAAACGTTTATCCAGTGTTCCATAATCTCTAATGGCATTCTATTCACTATCGATCCGTAGGCTGAATTATTTATCTATTATTATTATTACTATTATTATTATTATTATTATTAGCTTGATTCAATATTATATTATTTGGTACAAAATCGAATTCTCAGCATAAAGTATTTCAACATATTTACGTTTCTTATTTCTTCGTTGCTCCTGATGATAAACATTCAGTGATCGCCAGTTGGATGTCAGCAGTTCAGTCAATCGACATATGAATAATGTATATTCTTTTTGCTGCATGTTCCCAGCAAACACGACATCTCTGATTAGACCTTTTCTAACTTTTACAGCGAAAGGTTGTACAGTTTTCAGAAACGCACCGGAATAGGTTGTGTGCTTAATAGCCATAATGATGTATTAAAACAAACAATATTAGATAACTTGTTGAAATATATAGATGACGGGAAACAGGTAGCCCAGATGTTTAAGCAGGCCGCCCATCTATAAAAAACTAACTTACTAATTTAATGTAACCTTTGGATGTAACCAGCATATTCTCTGGTTTTAAATCACGATAAACAATTCCATGACGATGTAAATAATCCAATGCCTCAATACAACATGCCAAACAAAATCTTGTTGTACGTTCTTCAAGATGATGACTATTAGGAAGAAAACAAGCAGAAAAAATAGTTACTCCTCACAATCTAATGTTCATCAATAATAACATAGAATACATGGTGTTGAATTGAATATAATGAATGTGTATTAACAGTTAGCTAGTGATACTAATTAGTTGCCTTAACTAAAGTAAAAAGAATAAGATTCGCATATGCGACCTACTTGGTTGAAAGCTGAGTGTTCTGTCCATAAATTCATGACTACTAGGAATAAGACTTTTGTAGGCTATTAGTATTTGATCATAGGTGGCTTCGAACTATTTCTGGACATTGAGTTAGCTATTTTGAGGTTAGATGGAGAGTGATAGGTAAGGATTGTGTTAGAGGAATATGGGTTGAATTAAAGCACGTCCCGTGTATGGTTGCGTCGAGGCATGCTGGTTGGCTACTTATCATCTAATCAGCGCTAGTGCATATTTGGATAAGATTCTAGAATCTTCTCATGTAAAAACTATATATATATACTAACGTTTTTCTTATTGTGCTTCCCATTTCCACCTATCCTTGTTATTTGGAATGCAATTTCGTTCCTGTTCAACCGTGTTGTGAATTGGGAACGTGTCGAGTAAAGTAGTGTCCAAGAATACTGGGCAATAGGAATAGTTAGGTCGTAATAAGAGAAATTGTAACATATAGGCAATCGACTGATAAGATTATGAATCTTTATCTACTGAGATGATTAGGAAATACATTAAGTATTCCCAGCTGCGCACTACCTCGACGTACAATGGTGACTAATGTGGAAGTAGGTTGGAAGAAAACTAGAGACGTTGAAAACAACATATGGCATCAGGTAGGTATAGACTAAATGCTCCACGCAATTATCGTAACCAATAGTTAGACGCTTTGAATACGAATAATTGGTTAAGATTGTGACTCTTCATCGACTGAGGTGATTGGGATATGCATTACGTAAACCCCACAACCCTCCATCTAGATCTCTAAGGTTGACTAGTTTGAGAATAAGTTAGAAGTAAGTTAAGGGGCCTGTCAAATTAAGACATGGCATCAGTCTATGTTAACAATGACTGTTGATCTTAGCTATGTTGGTAAGTCTAGACTGATTGGTCGAGGTTGACGCAATTGTCGTGGCCAATAATGATTGGAAACACTGATTGACTTGGTTGGTGCAGATGCATTCACTTCTTATCTTCAAAATTCCTTTGGAAATTTTGTCCATTCTTTCTTTGAACATCCTTCATGTTTATATATATTCTTCATTAACCCTGACATAACTTGCGCTACTTCTATTGGTTCGGTATACATCTCAATAAGAATGAGACTGTAATACCTTTTTCAGAGAAAAAAAAAAGAATAAAAAGCGATCAAACGCTAAAACACAAACAACAAATAATCACAACGAATAGAGTACAAATAAAAAGAGATATAGAGAGATCATATTTTTCTGTGTTTCACATTAATGACTTACCTATCACGAAGGATAGTCCATAATTCACCGCCTAAACATGCTTCTAATAACATGTATACATATTTATTATCACGATATGTATTGAATAGTCTTGACAGAAAAGAGAAAAAGAGTAAATATATGAACTAAGGACTATAAAATATCCCTGAAGGTCATGTTCTTGCTGCTATATAGATAGAGTTGTACCATTTTATCCTGTTCTATCTCGAATATCAAGTACAACTCATTTTCTACATGTATTAGTGAGCAAATCTTAAAGTTTTGTGCACTTGGTGTCATTGTCGATTTACACAATAAAACTGATTGTATAAAAGTAGTAGACTAACTAATCGCTTCTTATTCCGCAGGTACTGCAGATCCGTACAGATAATCTATGATACTAATTAATTGAGCAATAGTTGAAAAGGCTTTCAGAGAAAGACGAAAAGTAGATGATCACTACTGAAACGTTTATTTATACATTTGCTATATTCTCAAGCCAAATGGATAAACATGTAAGAGTTTGAATTTTTCTATTGTTGTGGTTATCAGGAAATGCGACTGATTAATCTCTATTGTGTCATATATGCATCATGAATGGATTGCCCAGATATTCCATTCAATTATAAGTTTTCAAACTATTTGGATCAAAGGCTAGCAGTGAAATTTAAGACGTGCGTCGTTTCCAGGATTGAAAAGCTCAACAAAACTCGGTAAAGTATTGTACATAAACGAACTAATCGGAATCGAGAATGAGACTTCTAGGTATTTGCATCAAGTTCAAATAGAACTTTTAACGAACAGTAGAAATATCTCTCTTTACTGCTCTAAATAATTAAAATGATAGAGAAAAATAACTTTTTCCTACCATAGAATGAAAATGATAAGCGTGGAGATTGCATGTAACAGAAGAATCAACACTCCCTAAAATCGAAGCTAAACCACTATGGAAAACCTGTAAGCACTGGGATTCCTCAGCAGTGCGCATCCACTACCCCGCCTCGCGAGATTCGAACACAGGACCTATCAGTCTCGCGCGCGATCACTTAACCGATAGACCACTGAGCCGTCTTTCAACGGTGTTAATATACAGTGCTTCCACGTTTTCCATCGTGGTCTAGCTTTAATTGACTCATGATTTCAACTATATATCAAAAACTCCCTAAAATCCTTAATCATTTAGTTATGAAACAAACCTTAACTTAGTAGTGATACTATATTTTTTAATACATTTTAAATTTACGCTCCATGCATCCATATTAGCTAGTAGGCATGTTTCCTTTATAGTTGATGTTAGTTTATGCTAAAAACCCTGGACTTAGACTCTTAATCCTAATCTATAAACACTATGCAAAAACAGTGTGAAGACTTTTAGAGATTTATTTAGGTCTTTTTTGTAATGATTCTAGATGAAAAGTGATCTTTGTCCATAGAACGAATTATCATATTTTCTTTTTCATTTACAAGTACAGTGATATGAAAAGTTCAATAGGTTCATTAATTTCTGTTTACTGATTGGTTGGAAACTAGCTGAAAACTTTTCACGACCGTCTGACTTTATATTGTACTTTTACGAGAAAACCTACAATCGTAATACTGATCCTGACTAAAGACAACCTATTCTCATGAATGTAATTTTTAATTATCTATACAAATCGAAAAATATTGACTTTTAAGCAGAGATGGATAGTGGCTAGCAGTGGAATCCAGTTCGACGCGTGTTTCGTCCTATTTGGGACTCGTCAGGTGGATGTACCTGCATCTCAGAGTTGATGTTCACCAGTTGCAGTCCTAACACATCGATGGGAAGACTCAAACAAGCAATACTAAATGAATTTAAACTTCACCCCATTTCACAAGCAAGTGGCTATCAGGACTCAGTAGCTGAGTGGATAACACGATGGCGTTTGAAGTGAAAGGTACTGGGTTCGAGGCCCAGATTGAACATCAACTCTGAGATGCAGGTACATCCAGCTATCGAGTCCCAAATAGGACGAAACACGCGTCAAACTGGATTCCACTGCTAACCACTATCCATCTCTGCTAACCATGCTTGTGAATTAAGGTATATCGAGGCAATACGCACAGTATGTACATATGCCAATTAGAGACTGACCAGTTGCAGTCCTAACACATCGATGGGAAGATTAAAACAAGCAATACTAAATGAATTTAATATTGACTTTTGTTTGAAACTCCTAACAGATACCTAATTTGTCTTCTGGTTTCAACTTTGGATACATGATAGTTATGTACCAAACAATTGTGGATTACAAAAATATACAATATTTAACATACTTTACATATACTTCCAATGACTAATCACTGATTATAGTAATTAATATAATATTTGTCTAGTTCTTAGTATTAATCAACTCCTACTAAACAAGTTACAATGAAAATAGAACGATTCAAAAAGATTAGACATAGGTTTCATTCCTCTTTCATTATCAAGTTCACTAACCCTGTAACCGGCTGGACTGGCTCGACCGGCTAGACAAAATTTTGTATTTACGGGGCATACACTTTTAGTTATCATTAGTACTGAACAAGTTCGGAAAATATTCAGAACTTTGGTGTCCAAGGATTTTTTTTAATACTAAAAATAAAAGTACTGTGTCATTTCTAATAACATTATCACGTTACTTGTCACACTGAAATGGAATTTTAATTGAAACGTTCTCATAGATTATTAACAGTTTGACGAACATTTCAATGAAAATAAATGAACTATAATACAGTGGGCAAGAACTAGATTAGATAGGCAGATTTTCACTTAATAACTTGATAAATATACCTCTTGATTGAGATCACGAACTGGTCAATGTTAAACCAATATTAAAAACGTTGAGGCATGGAAGAGACATTTCGTCCTAGTATGGGACTTCTCTTTAGCAGTCCACGATCACACACCAAACGAATTCGAACCAAAGATTTTCGGTCTGGCACACGAACACTTAACCTCTAAACCATTTAGTCAGTCAGCATCCAATGGTGTTAATGTCTAACTTCAACCAATCCATGATATTGTGAGACCATCTTCCATTGTCTTTAGTAGCCAACTGACTCACATCCGATAAGGATTAGTTCCACTGGTCACGACTCCTCACTAGAACTCTAAGAGTTGCCTCTCGAAGTTAGTCACTATTGGATTCTAGTTCAGTGATTTAGAAGTTAAGTGTGCGTTTTCGAGACCGAAGGCCTTGGGTTCGAATCCCTTTGGTGTGTCGTTGTGGATATATACTTCTGAGGAGTTCTATGCTATGATGAAAGGGTCGTCCATTTCTTTCAGGTTTTCAATGGTGGTCTATCGTTGATCGCTTCATGAGCCCAATTATAACTCAACCATCTCTACAACTTTATACTGATAAATTTACATCTATTGTAGTTCATTTGTTATGTTTAATAATTTTATGCCATATGACTGGGAAAAATTAGATTGTTTTAGGGGATCGAGATATTTTAAGATGAATTCATTTGGTAGCTTGTATGTAATCGTCAATCAGACAGATTTAAAAATCAACCCACGATAATGACTTCAAATTAAATTACAGACATACACGTAACGCTTCCTTTCTATTATAAAAATAGGATATATAAGGGATACTTAGTAGATAAGGTTCAATGATTGATAGTTAAAGCACTTGTGGGGGTCAACAAAAATGCCTCATGTTCAATCTCTGGCGTCCTTTACTTCGATAAGTGCAGTCAGATAGTAAACACTACCCATCAGACTTGCAGAAAAATATCAAGTATGGCTCATAGTCGAGTATATAAATGTGTACTCAGAAAATGAGTTACACTCAATTTGTTATCGACAAACAAAATGATAAAAGACTGTAATCAAGGAATTTCAATCATATTATGTGCGTATAGGACAGCCTTCACCAATATTAATGTTGATGTCTGCAAAACATCCTCAATTAACTGAACATCGAAAAGTGAATCCATGGAATGCCAACATAATGTCTTTGACGTGAGATCTGAAGCTCGTGAGGTTCGATCCTTTTACGGAGCCATAGGTATGTACTACTATGATGTATGCTACTTAAGTATGCTACATAAGTAGTATGTAAACCAACCAAATGTTGAATGGCTGAACGCAGAAAGTTAAGAAGATCGAGTCGAAGAAAACAGCAGAACTAGAAAGAAATTGTAAACTAGAAGAATCAAACAGAACGTGAAATTCGCGAATGAAATATTTTATTATCAGAAAGGGTTTTTGTGGAGATTTAGTATTTTTATAGTGGATTAGTTGGAGTTAGACATAAATACCATCGGATGCCGGCCAGCTCAGTGGTCTATCGGTTAAGGGCTCTGGCGCGAGATTGGTAGGTCCTGAGTTCCGATCTCGCGAGGTGAGGTCGAGGATTCGCACTACTGAGGAATCCCACAATAAGACTAAATGACCGTCCAGTGCTTCTAGGTTTTCCTTGGTGGTCTAGCTTCAATTGTCTCATATTTTACCAGGTTATTTTGTAATTTTATACCATAATACATTGGTTGTCCCTACATGTGTTCTTGTTTATTACCCTATCACTATCTAGCCAGTTGGTTCACTATGCAAAATAACAAAATAAATGATATATGTAAATATAGATGTAAAGGAAGAATCTATGAACTATAAGATTATTGGATATGGCAACTATATATTTTTCAAAGTTGAAACCATGAATCAATTGAAGCTAGACCACCACGGAAAACCTGGAAGAACTGGACGGCCGTTTCATCAATTGTGGGACTCCTCAGCGGTGCGCGTTCACGATCCCGCACTCGCGAGATTCTAACACAGGACCTACCAGTCTCGAACTAGAGCTCTTAACCGATAGACCGCTGAGCCGGCCGGCATCCAACGGTGTTAATGTCTAAATTCAATCGATCCACGAACTATATATGTAGTGAATTCAATGTAAATCCAATTTTTTTAATGATAAACCTCAAAGATTATCATGGACAATCATCATCATCATCATCATCATTATAATTCTAATGTCATCTAATCTTTATTTGTCAATGGAATATTGATTTTATAACCAATTTAACTAGGAAAGGTTACTGAAATGAAGTCAATAAAAATGATACATACCTATAGATGGTATAAGAGAAAGGCAAACAATGTTTTATCTCTCGTTACTGGAGGGTATACAAGTATACAATATTAAAATCTCTATGATGTATTTAATCGTCTATTTATCATATGATCTATTTCTATATATATCTATTTAAATGTAAATAGGGTACAAAGAACAAAGAGGATAAACTTTATATTTCTCACTCTCTAACACACACACACACACATACACATACACATACACACACAGGTACAAATACATATGCTAAAGATAGAAAATGTGAAAGAAACTCAGAATCTACCATAAAAGCTGTTTATTACCAAAATAAAAAATTTTTTTAATAATGATTACGGTGGGTGCGAAAGTAAAACAAAGACAAGAAGCTTATTACGTCATAGAAAAAAAGATAGATCATTGTGTGTGTGTGTGTGTGTGTAAGGGGGGAGATGTATGGGTAATATAAGGAGAACTTGATTTTTAACGTTGATAATTATTACATCAAAATGGTATGTTTATTAAAAACCATATTGACAATTTGATTATTTTTATAAATTGTGTTCGAAAATCGAATTTAAAAAGAAAAATTGTATTCAAGGATAAGAGACAGTGAAGTTGATTGGTAATTTGTAATGATAAATAGTACCTTATTAGAAGGTTAAGATTGTTTATGAAGTCCACTACCTACTTGCTTCGGCAGTACATATACTGAAATTCGAACGATACAGGGAAGATTAGCATGGCCCCTGCGCAAGGATGACACGCAAAATTGTGAAGCGTTTCATTTTTTGTGTGACCCCCAAATGCCCTGGTACGACCGAGAGTGAGGAGAGTCCGCTCTCCCTCTCGAAATGGCCACACCTATATAGCCTCTGTCAAGGAAGTCCTACTCACTGCCTTCTAGTGGCATTATTGTTGTTTACGAAATTGAGAGGACGAAAAGCGAATAATTAATATCTAATTAATATATATATAGCCAATAATTAATGTCTTCATGGATGATGCCATATGTTGGCCAGGATGTCTCTAGCTTTATTCCAATCTACATACATACACCTGTCTTTATCGTGGATGGACATATGTAATGCATGTCCTAACCATCTCAGTCGATAAAGATACATAACCTTATCAGTTGATTACCCATCCCTACCTATTATTGTGCATTTAGCCTCACAAATGATAAGTTCATGTTCCAAAAATACAGGTATTCGGAGACACTCAGGGTCGAATAATGATAACCTACGAATATCCTCTATTATAAGGGACATTCTAAACTAGGCACACTATTGAATGGTGATTACAACACCTAACCACCTTCTAACCCTACATCTTCTCTGAATAAGGACAAATGTGTAAATACCAACGATTTGTGTACATAGTTATCTAGTATTATCAACAAAAGCTTTCTGGTAATTTTTCAGTTTTCCCTCTCGTATCAGTAGTTGGATGACCGTATAGAAAGAGTGTGTATGTAAAACGGTCATAGTGCATTTTAACATTTAGTAATGTTAGTCATTTTTCTAACTAGTAATAAGTTTGATACACCTAGGCTATCCGCTTCAATAATTCATAATACATAAATAAACAAACGGAGAAACGAAGTAACATAAATAAACTTCTCGTAAGGAGGCTTTGGGTGACCTGCCTTAACTAATTGTTCCTCGAACTTTGCGATTACGCTCCCGGATCTTCATGAATACTCACAACCGAGTATCGTTTACAGATCCTCAATAAGAAATATTTTTCCATGGTGTGTGACAACCGTCCTCATACTTCTAAAAGCACTCAAGATCACCTCGTTCATGATCGAATCCCTCCAATACCTCATAATATTCCTCCTGTTCCTACAACTAACTTTCCTCTCATTACTTTATCTTCACATATTACCATTGTTAATGATTTCAGTTCAATAAATGTTATTCCCGGTTTCCTGAAACAGTTATCTAAACTACATGTGATACGAGCTGATGAATACATTGCATTACATTAGAAATCGACTAAATTTGCGAGATAAAATGTTATTATAATAATATTTAAATCCACTTACACACTATAATCCAACCTCCTCATCATATTTATTTATTTAAACGCATAAATATTGGTACAAAGAGGCACCAGATAAATATGCCCCACACAAATCAAATGAGACTTGTGTGAGGGCTGTGATATTGCCCAGGTGCCCAGACTGAAACAGGTGGTTTTCTTAGGGGGCCACATCCCGAGCCTTTGATCTGAAAGTCTAGTCCACAAGGCAGTGGAGCATCGTAAGGAGATGCAGTCTCATGGTAGCCGGTGACCAAAGAATGGTTCATACGCCATTTGTTCCCTCAGGATACTGGAGCCCATGTGGGTCATTGGTTTGAAATCAGGGTTTTCCAACTCCCCTAGGTGGACTTATCCATGTCCACTAATCCGGTGAAACCGCCGGACATTTGGTTTTCGTCCTCTCAATTTCGTAAACAACAGTAATGTCGCGAGAAAACAATGGGTAGGACTTCCCTGGCAGAGGCTATATATTTGCGTGGCCATATAAGAGCATTTCGAGAGGGCTCTCAGGTTTTCCTTGGTGGTCTAGCTTCAATTGACTCACGCTTGCAACTATGGAAATAATCACTATTACTGGCACTTAACCAACTATCAACGAAGACTTAGGAAATCAAAACATATATTCACTTACAAAACAAAAAAAATATTCTATAAGCATTAACTTCCTTATCTAGGGTATATAGATCATTGAATTAGTTATCGAAAGTTCAATATGACTAAATGACAAAACGGTTACAAGATTTTAAGATAAATGTTCTGATAACTGTAAAAAAAAAATTAAAAAAAAGCATGAACACTGATGACAGATAAATCTATTGGGCACAGCATCATTCACTTAATGTTCAGTAATAGCGACCAATCAATCAGCTAACCAGATACATATCTCATCATTACATGATTCACTCAGAAGAACGGGTCGTTTAGTCAGCTAATTAACTCAGCTATAAACAATATGTGAAATGTTAAACCAGTGATGACATTACTATTATCAATTACCCAGTGAATCATTTAGTATATTTTTTAGTTGATATTTGTGTCATTTAGCGAAAACACACTTAGTATGAAAGCATCAGCATTCTTGTTGGTGGTTGTGAATCCTCTAAGATAATGACCGGAGATAACTGATGGTAAAACAACGCAATACACACAAACTAATACGCATACAAGGTTGACTAAGGAAATGCCAAAATTCTAGATTGAGGAAATTATGAAAATTTCTAGAAGCACATTATTCAGTATATCAACTGATGATGATGATGATGATGATGATGATGATGATGATGATGATGATGATGATGATGATGATGATGATGATGATGATGATGATGATGATGATGATGATGATGATGATGATGATGATGATGATGATGATGATGATGATGATGATGATGATGATGATGATGATGATGATGATGATGATGATGATGATGATGATGATGATGATGATGATGATGATGATGATGATGATGATGATGATGATGATGATGATGATGATGATGATGATGATGATGATGATGATGATGATGATGATGATGATGATGATGATGATGATGATGATGATGATGATGATGATGATGATGATGATGATGATGATGATGATGATGATGATGATGATGATGATGATGATGATGATGATGATGATGATGATGATGATGATGATGATGATGATGATGATGATGATGATGATGATGATGATGATGATGATGATGATGATGATGATGATGATGATGATGATGATGATGATGATGATGATGATGATGATGATGATGATGATGATGATGATGATGATGATGATGATGATGATGATGATGATGATGATGATGATGATGATGATGATGATGATGATGATGATGATGATGATGATGATGATGATGATGATGATGATGATGATGATGATGATGATGATGATGATGATGATGATGATGATGATGATGATGATGATGATGATGATGATGATGATGATGATGATGATGATGATGATGATGATGATGATGATGATGATGATGATGATGATGATGATGATGATGATGATGATGATGATGATGATGATGATGATGATGATGATGATGATGATGATGATGATGATGATGATGATGATGATGATGATGATGATGATGATGATGATGATGATGATGATGATGATGATGATGATGATGATGATGATGATGATGATGATGATGATGATGATGATGATGATGATGATGATGATGATGATGATGATGATGATGATGATGATGATGATGATGATGATGATGATGATGATGATGATGATGATGATGATGATGATGATGATGATGATGATGATGATGATGATGATGATGATGATGATGATGATGATGATGATGATGATGATGATGATGATACGGCAAAATTAATTAATCTTATAATCAAAGGTTAACAGAATAACACATCGGACGGGAATTTAAAGGTAAAGAAGATAACTACTTAAAATGAATACCAGTCATAACACAAACGATCATTAGAACTGATTAATTTAAGCACTTTAGGAATAATATTTGAAAATTTGCTCACTCCTGTGAGTGTATGTATGTATGTGAATGAGAAACAAGTTGATGGTGTTGTTCAGAATAACGATGAAGGCATGTAAATGAAATCATTCAACTCAGAGAACTCAATCCCATCAAAAGCATCCAATTGAGCAATATAGCCTCAAAATTTCAACATCCTCTCCTCACACACACACACACACACACGAAGAGAGAGAGAGTCACTGATATGACAATATTTTTCATCAAACAAGTAGTGTTTACTATGCAGTTTTTGGCATCCATTTCAATCAATATTGATCTATGATTATCAGCTGTCACCCTTCAAATTAGCTTCCGTTCAATCACTCAGTAATATTGATAATAATAATAATAATAACAATGGTGATACTTATAATAATAATAACAATAACAATAATAATAACATTATTGTTATTATGGTAATAAAACCATATACAGAGACGAGATTAATAATGTCATGACAGCCGAACTTATCATAAAGAAGGGCGAATGAAACACGAAGAAAAGACCAATAACAAAAAGAACAACAAAACTATTAGTGAAACACAAGATGAATGCTAATACTATTAATAACCATGTATATATGTAAAACTTCAAACTGTAATATGTTTTAAATAGAAGTAATAAGACAAAACTACACTGACGTATATAGTTGTCAACGCGTTTGCATGCGTAATCAATTCTCACAGGTTAATTAAACTACTTACTTACACCTGTCACTCCTCGTGAAGGAGTATAGGCATTGAAAAACCTCTGTACAACTGAACACTATTATCATTAATATGAGTTGATCAAAGGAAGTCGTTTCTACATGAGATATCCCTTTATATCATCTTAAAGGTAAGTAGATACATATGAGTATATTTCATGAACCGAATTTTCTAAAACAAGTCATTGTTTTATGTTATTTTGGGATTTCTCATTAACAGGACTTATTCACGAATCTATCGGAGATCGAACCCAAAATTTTCAAGTCTAATCGGAAAAGTAAAGGCTTTAGTGTCAAGTGGTTTACAATCTTAACCTCAGTTGATTCATCATCGTTGCTACCTGTCTTACATTCAACCTATTCGAAATTCACCAATCACGGCATTCCCATTATTATTTTTATTGTTAGCATAGGTGACCGTATAATTTGATTAGTCAACCATTTACTTACATAACAGAAATCACAACAAAGAGTTAGTACTTTAACACCAACCGGTTGTTTTAAAATTAAACGATCAGGGTATTAACAGCCACAATGGACAATTATAATCCAATATAAAAAATTGACTGAAATTGCAAAATGAACGTGGCAAATGGCAAATCAACAGCCTATATGTAATACTGTTGTTGTGATATATGAAGTTCTTGGAGGTTCGATCTCTGTCTGATGAAGTCATAAGTATGAACTATCGAAATAATTCAAAATAATTACTCAATGTTACCTGGTTTTGACAAAAGATTGTATAGTTGAAATAAACTCCAGAGTGAGGTAAACTATAAATTTTAAATGAGACTTCACAAATCTCTCACTACTAACAATACGTATGAAGTTATTATTATACCCCCCATTTAGATGTTGATATCGAGTCATCGCAATTTCATTGAGATAATGAACCGATCAATTTAAGATCATCATTGAAAACATGTAAGCACTGCACAGCCACTTCATTCTAATATGGTAACTCCTCCTCAGTGGCGAGTATCCACGAGCACGCACGTTGGATTCGAACCCAAGACCTTCGGTTTCGCGTGCGAACACTTAACCTCTAGACTACTAAACCGGCATCTAATGGTGGCCAAACATTGATCGGTTCATGATCTCTACAACTCTACATTGATAAGCAGTTTTATTACTTATGTAAAATTATTTCATCATACATTGTTCGAGTACCCTAATGGTAATCATCAACCATGGTATCTAATGTGTTCAGATTTTTCCTACTGTTTCTTGTAGATCATATGTCCAATCTTACGTGTACATCGATGTCACGATTACACAAGACTCTACAATCCAATCTAAATTACGACTAACTAACACGTTGCATCTAACGAATACAAGAAAAATCGAATGCTGAAAGTCTCTTATGTATTCTGACCACCAATTTTCTATATTCATATCATTATCAATCAAATAAATTCGAGAACGAAAATCGTATGTGGAAACAAATTTAGCAAAATATTTCAGACAGACAAAACTTTATGTGAAAATAGACTTATGGTTAGTACTTACTAACATCTGATTGGAAGCCCGAAAGGGAACAAAATACGTTCCTACGAGTATGTCATCAACTTGTAATTACAAAGCATGGGATGGCATCAATAAAAACACCAAATGATAAACCAACTGAAGAAGAACCTAACATCTGACGACTTTGCAAACGTGTTTATACTAGGAAGGGATCAACCTATTCAGCTTCTACTATTAATAACTTGCAGTTCAGGCAAGTAAGTTAATTTAATGACTTCCCATTGATCCTTGACTAGTTACTTTCACTACTAGTTCGCTATCTTATGATATTTCCAAAGTTATTGCTACCCCGATATTAAACAAATTTTTTTAGTTTAAGCCACGAATTGACTTTAGTTAGATTAGCATTAAAAACCTGGAATAACCAGGCAGTCATTTCGTCATAGAAAGGGACTCCTCGGAAGTATACATCTACGACTTCATCACAAGGAATCGAATCCAGGAATTTCAATCTCCCACGCGGACGCGTAACCTCTAAACCACTGAACTGGTATCCAATAGTGTTAATGTATAATTTAAATTAATTCATAATACTACACAACCCTCATCTTGTTTGAAAGTTCGTGGATGCGCACCAGTAAAGAGTCCTACACTGGGACGAAACGGCTGTTCAGTGCTATCAGATTATCAGTGGTGATCTAATTAAGGTTAGTTCGTGATTTAAACAATGTAAATTCTACAATTTCCAGAAATCCCTCAAAAATAATACTAAATATATTTATTGTATCACATTATGACTTCTTCAGGGAATAGAAAAGCACTCTTATTGAAGACTGTCTTATCTTTTCTCTTATTATGACGTTAAGGAAATTAGGGTTTATGAGTTGTTTATTACACAGTAAAAAATGATGGACACCAACAAAAAAGGGAGAGATGAAACTTTATCTCAGTCAATAATCAATCAGTAGGAGTAAGATACTTTAGTGAAAAACAATGAAACCAAATATGACACCCAGGGAACTAGTTCGAAAAGAGATTTATAAAAAAAGAAACTAATAGACTTTACAAAAAAAATAAACAAAATACTATTGATTTACAAATTAACTTACCGACAAATAAACGGTGATGAAACAGATGAAAGAATTAATTTTTCACAATATACATGTTCTTGTTGACGTGTTTGTACAATATGTGCTTTTTGTAATCGTTTTAATGCAAATGC